>CM021108.1:28148412-28748412 GCA_007115665.2 Sequoiadendron giganteum | reverse complement strand
TTTAACAATTTAAATTAAGGGAGATTTTCTAGAGCGGTCTATAAGCAAGCGTTGGTGGTGCTAGGGTTCCACTGAATGGTGGTGGTGGGGGAGGCACAACCCTCCCCACGTAGGTTTGTTTCCTTAAAATTCCTTCGTACTCCCTTTAATGTGGCCTCATTTATTGTTGTTCATATTTGCTTGCATATTCTTGCCTTTCATTTTTTTTGGTTTCTTGTGTGGCTTTGGTTATTTGTGCTTTCTGGTTTAAAAGGATATCTCATGCGTGTGTTGTTTTATGGAGGGGGTAAAAACCCCCCAATCCTTTTGAAAGTGTCTTGAAGGATAAGGATGTCAATAATATCCCATCCAAATCCTTTCAAGACATTATCATTGATGAACCCCTCCCTTGCTCTATGGATGCAAAATTCTTCATACAACCGAGTGAAGAGGTTCCATCAATCGATGGAGGGAGGCAAGGTAAGTGCCCCTCCTACCATCCTTAAACTATTGTGATTTCCCCAAATAAATAAATATTAAATTCTATTTACAAGGGAAAAAAATAGATTTTTTGGTATTGCTATTTTTATGGCTATAGTGGATTCTAGTAATTTGCTTGCTAGAAATTCTTGGATAACTAGTTTAATAACGTTTGGAATAAAATTTTAAATGTAAAATTTCATTTTTTAGGATGATTTATTGTGGTTTGTTTTTAATTTTCGTTAAGAATCATGAAATGTAAGATTTCTTTTTTAAATCCCTATTGGAGTGTAGGGAAAAGGTTTCTCTCTTGAACACACGGGGCCAATGATGATGAAATCATGGCACTATCATGCCCTAGGTGGATGCTTATAAAGGGAATCCATCCTAAGCTCTGGTCCTTCATTCCATAGATGATGATTCCCTTCGGGAGTGTCATAAGGGTCGATAAACCTAAGGTTTCTCTCCTCGACATGAATGCCTGCGAGCTAGTTTCTCTAAATCTTAGGATTGAAATACCTAGAAATTTGGGTATAAATTTGGATGGCTCGTTGTAAATATGCCCAATTGAAATTTTGGGCGGGTTAAATCTTGGTATTTGTGCAAAAGGAAGGCCACATCCGAAAAATTGTCCTATCATCCAAAAAAAAAAAAGTTGAGCTCCTCCTAAAATTGATTCTGGAAAAAACCGTGATGGGAACCCTAACAAGGGTTTTGCAAATATGGGGGCGCATGGCTTGGATATGGGTGTGTTGGTTAGTTCCTCAGCTGTTGGGAGCCCATCCCCAAGCTTTCTAAGTTCTGGTGACTCATAACCTTTCTCTCTCGTTGAAGCTTCCATTGTTGTATCTAGTGTTGCCCATAATTGTAATGTCACCTCCAAAGTTGGATAGCCTAAAATATGTTCCCCTTCAATTCGCTTCTAATAGAAGAAACCCTCACCCCATCCAAGTCAATGGCCTCCCCAAGAAACCCAGACCCTCCTACGGTTCCCTATGCTCCAGTTAGTGATAGATCTATGACGAATGTGGCTCCAACCTCTATTAAAAGGAATGCAAAAATAATTATGATGGAAAAAATAAAGAATATTCAATAAGAAAACCTCCATGCAAATAAGAATCAAGATAACTTGAATAATGAACTTGATGAAATTGAGGTCTTTATTAATGGGGTGAATATTAACGATAAACCTAATAACTCAAATCTAACAGGTGGGAAATTTGGGAAAAAAGTTAATAAAAATCCCTCTTTGGTGAAGGGCATGGTGTTTGAAATTGAAGGTAGATGATAAAATAATAGGATCCTACTCGATATTAACCCTCATATGGAATCTTGCACTAGTGATGACCAAAATGGAAAGAATAAAAGTCAAAATGGGTTGAACCAATTGGAGGCTAATCCAGTGAAGAATCTTATTACTCTGTCTGAGTATAAGTAAAATGAAATATCAAAAGGAAAACAAATAGGTCAAACAAATGAAATTATAAATATTAAGGAAAGAACAACATATAATGAGAGCATAAATAATAAAAACAATGGTATGGGTTTGAATGATAATTCTCCCCCTATGGAACCGAGCCACTTCTTGGTGGTGCTGATAACATTGCACAAGTTCCTCTAAAGGAAAGTCTAGAATCCTTAACTAAAATGATCACAAATGGTATGTTGATAAGACCAAAAATGTAAAATGGCTTAATAAAGTTTTTAAACCCCCCATTGAACCTACATACTCTATTAGGCCCCCTAACAATGGGAAGACCATTGAAAGAAAAGTGAACTCTAGCAATGATGAGGAAGCTAAAACCATCTCTAGTGGCATTGAGGAATCCCCCAAAGACTTTGGAAGTCCAAAATATGGTGAAGAATGTGAGCATGAAGCATTTACTAGGAAAAGGCAGGAGTCTACCCCTCATCCCCCTAATGGACCCAAAAAAGGGGTAGTGAAAAAGGAAAAGCTATCTCCCTTAGCAGAGCTAGCATTTAAATATGCAAAGGAAAAAAAAAAAAGACGAGTATTGTACTCCCTACTCCCTCACCCAAAAGGGTGGAGTGTGATGATAAAGCCCCTAATTTTTTTGAGTTATTAAAGAATGGTAAAGAGCCCTCCTCCACTAATGTTAACGATGATTCTTAATTGTACATCTTGGAATGTAAGGGGATTAGAGTCTGTCATGTCCTCCAAAATTGCAACACTAAAATATAAAACATTGAAATACAAATAAATAAATAGAGTAAATAAATAAGATTCATAACAATTTAATATTATTACAATTATAATTATTGCAAGATAACATTATAATTATATATACTATAATATTGACAATTTAAATATCATTAATCATAATATATAAATACCAAAAAATATATAATAATAATAACAAATATATTAAGAAACATAAACAAATAAAATATAAAGTAATAAACATATAATAATAAAAAACAAAATATAATCACCATTGTTAATATGCATTGACTATTCTGAACTAGAGCAACGATTCCTAAAAATTACCATAAAGCAACAATTAAAGACTTAAAAGCAGGGCAACAATGGTAACTGTGATCGTTTTAAAACGTCAAGTCCTAATGTGAAATGCTAAAATGATGCAATAAGAGGAGATAACATAATAAAACGACACCTCAATGATTAGCCTAAGGCAAGATAATCATAAAAACAAGATGACAATTAATTGAAATTGGTTATACCTTTATTCTGCTCCTTCCTTGGTTGGCCCTTTGATTCTTGAAGAGTTGTGTGCTCCTTGGATGACAAGCTATGTTGAATGTGCAAGATGATATGCAAGATGGATGAGGGTATGATGATTATGAGATGAGAGCTCAAATGGAAAATTGTCAAGAATTTTGGTAGAAAAAGACTTTATCTCCAAAATGGGAGAAATGAGGGGGTATTTATAGGATAATTGGAATTCTCTAGAGAATTCAATGGTTGAGATTGATCCAACAAGATCAAGATGAAGAGCTATGGTGAGTTGAGGACTTACAAGCCCTCACATCTTAACATGTGGAATGTGAGATGTCTTAGGGTGGAATGATATGGAAATGAGGTGGAAGAGAAGTACATGAGGTGGGAGAGAAGTACATGAGGTGGATAAAGGATAGGTACCTTTGAGGTACCTTGGGGGATGAAAATATTTCCTCAAAAAGGAACTTCTTGTCCCCAAATGAGGATGAAAAAGACATTTGAGAGATTTTAGAATTCCTCAAAAATATCCATGGGAAAAGGGGAAGTGGTTGGAAGAATAAATATAAATTAAAAATTTACATTCATTGGAGAGTTTATTGGGTAAAAGAAGGTCTCCAAAAAGCTAGAGATTTGTCACATGTGGATGATGTGACAAGTCCAAGGTTCTAGAAGTCCTTGGCACATGTAAAGTGACAAGTCAAGCCTTCTTGAATTTTGCATGGGGATGGGGAAAACCTTGGAAAGACAAAAGTGAATTAAAAATTCACATGGGGAAGGGAGGAACCTTGGGCAAATAAATGTGAATTAAAAATTCACATGGGAAAGAGAGTCCAGACTAAAAATGGTAAGTGGAAAGGTTGACCAGAAAAGGTAAGCTAAATGTGGTTAATGATTCTGATTAAAGTTGTGCAAACACAAGATTAAGATAATTAATGAGAGATTCGAGGCAAGTGGGAGATTATGGAGGATGTGACACTTAATCAAGATGCACATCCTAATCACATATTAATTAATTTAATTTGGATTAAAAGATGGTTATGGAGAATGTGACAAGGAGAGAGAAAAAAGGGAATTAAAAATTGATTTTGATCCAAATGGGTTAAAAGACTAAATTAAATAATTTGTCATATTTATTTAATTTAGAGAATAAAAGGGATAAGGTAAAGTATTTAATTATATACTTTAGGAACTTTAGGCAGAAAATAAAATAATGATTAAATAAATTATTTAATCACTATTAATGAAATAGATGAATAGAGTAGATGATTTTGATCATATGGAAGTGATCAAATCTAGATGTCTACATTATTCCCCTCTTCGAAGTACCGTTAGAATAACTGTGTTTCGAAGAAAAGAAAGTGCAGATGACTCTATAGAGGAAGTAACCGAAAGATGATGCCTCTGCGTGGGGAGGAGGATCTGAGATGTCCAATTAGTGGGGAATGGATGAAGATGCCCCAATCCTAGAAGGGATTGAATATGGCAATGAAAATTGGTAAATGTGAAAGGTATGCCCCCTCGAGAGGGTGACAGGGGAAAAATAAGGGTCTCGGGCAACATCTCAACAAGAAGAAACGGATGGTATGGTTAGAAAGAGGGAAAAAAAATAGGCAAGTTTACCTTTTGAACAAAGTCAATCGGACAAACGGAGTGCAAATGGTGGCCCCAGGAAGAGAAGGGATTAATTGGAGGAAAAAAAAGGTAAATAAGAGGTAAAAAAGACCTCTTAAAAGAGGGGGAAAGAGAGGGGTCCCAAAAAATATCTTGATAGGAAGAAACAAAGGATATGGTTGGAAAGAGCATGAAAAAATAAGAAAGTTTTCCTTTTGAACAAAGCCGATCTGACGCACGGTTTGCAAATGGCAGCCCAAGGAAGAAAAGGGAAAAAAAGTGTTGCAGAGTGGCGGATTTGCCCCACTGCAAAAGGGAAAATCCGCCTCTGAAAAAGGGCGGATCCACCCCGAAAATAAGAAAAGGGCAGATCCGCCCCATGGCCAGTGGTGGTGATGCTGCCTCCGGCTGGGGGTGGATTCGCCCCGCCGTGGGGGAGTGTCCACCCCGCCGCGAGGGCGGATCCGCCCTGTCGTGGGGGCAGATCTGCCCCGTTGCAGGGGCAAGTCCCCCCCGGTTGAGGGTGGGTCCACCCCATGGTAGGGGCCAGTCCGCCCCACTACGGGGGTAGACTCACCCTGCCATAGGGGCGAGTCCTCCTTGATTGGGGGTGGGTCCGCCCGACTGCAAGGGTGAGTCCACCCTGCTGTAGGGGCGGGTCCGCCTCAACCTAGAAAAAAAGGGGGGGGAGTGATGAAGGAGGAAGAGATGGGGGAAACATGCAAGATGATGGAATGGAAAATGAAATGCAATCCTAATGCAATTTTCCATTCGTAGAGCACTGATTTTTGCTATAGCATAAGACACCGAGCGTTAGGGTATGTAAACCAAGACGAATTAGTGTCTAATGCATAAAACAAATACAACAAACAAGAAGGCTATCCGAACACCCCAAAGTCGTGATGACTTTGGTCGGGCCAGGTATTGGAATAACCATAAGCACAAAAGGATGCCCCAGCATAACACAAGACCTCAGGGATCTTGGTGGGTACTACGTGGGACAACCAAGAAGACATAAACAAAGAAATGAGCAAGATATACCCCTATGTTGACTAGTCAAAACACATTGTGATATGATGGATCAAGACAACCATGAAAAGTGATGATAGGGAGCTCAAATGATAAACAAAAGCCAAAAGCATCAAAAGATCACAATCAACTTCAAATGTCCTTTGCCATAGGATCAAAATGATGGATGGGGTTGATGAGGTCTGTTAGGAAGGATACATCATGTTGAGACTGATGATGGATAGTAAATTAAAAGATCGTTATGACGTAGGATACTAGAAACCGATTGGATCTTGTGATACAGATGACCGTTGTTTGTAAGCACCAGCTAGGATAGGGACATACTTAATGACACAACAAGATGACAGGACGAAAAGACAACACACCCTAAAGACCTAGGGGCTCAAGGTTTGATCAAAGATCAGCCTTGCCTACGTGAGCGCAGAGCCCTCGTAGTTCGATAAAAGACCATGGATAAAAGCAGAAAGAGGACAATGAAGACCTCAATCGATGACAAAGACTAGATGGAAAAATGCCCAAGGGGCAGATCAAATGATTGGAATTGCCTACGTGAAAGCGCAGGGGCAACGTAGTTTGACACAAGGCCAAAGACAAACAATTGAAGAGGACAAGACAAACAAAAGGCAGAACCCTGGAGGCGGATCAAATGATCGACCTTGCCTACATGAAAGCGCAGGGGCAACGTAGTTCGAAAAGAGACCAGCGACAGACAATGGATAAGGGATGATGAGATGACCAAGATAAATGGATGGAGCGGATATGATGAGCTAGGATAGGCCGGGCGGATGGGATGGTCGATATGTTGGATGTGGGTTATGTGAATCTCAGGGATGGGATAGTGATCTAGATTATTAGAAGATGAATTGGGAGGATGAGGATGTATAGATGAATGATGAAGAGTGATAAGATAGGAGGAAGATGTAGGAAATAGATAGGAGTGATGATAGTGAGAGAGTATGGCGTTGGATTGCATGGAGGTAGCCGAGATCTAGATACCAATGTCAAGGGATTAGGAGACAGAAGGAAAATGGATGGATTGATAAAGATGGGGAGATAGAAAGATGCTAGGATAGAAGGATAGAAGAATAAGGATTTGGAAAGATGACATGGATTACTGGGTAGATAAATGGATGAGGAGATAAGGATTAAAAGATGGAAAAATACAAGTGGATTGGAGTATAGGAAGATAAAGATTTGGTAGATGGAAGGGATGACTAGATGGATAAATGGATGGGGAGGTAAGGATGGGCAAGATGGGGAGATGGAGAGGATTAATCGGTGGAATGGATGGACGATGTCCCCAAGGACCCAATTGCAAATAAGGAGATGCCCCCACTCTAGATGTGTCATGCATGATGAGGCAAGAGAGATAGCAATATGGGTGGATAAGGGAGTGAGATGGGCAATAGAAGATAGATAGAGATGGATAGGATGCACATATAATGGAAGATAGAGAGAGGTGGATAGGATGCACAGATAATGGAAGATAGAGAGAGGTGGATAGACGATATATGCCAAGAGGTGTCCAAAGCATGTATAGAGGTTTGCCCCTACATTTATCAAGATCAAAAGGAAGATGGAGGGAGTGGGATAAATGGGATAGGATGCAGAAGATAGGCAGATGTAGGAGATGGAGGAAAGGAATGTGTAAGTGGATGTTGCCCCCAATCGTGGAAGGAGACTAGATGGGGAATTTACGCATGATGCCTGTTTGCCAGGTTTTCATCATGGTACTTATCCAAGGCACTTGTTTGCCAATTTTTCACCATTGGAATGAATGATTTTCTCTTTGCTATTTTTTTTATTAATTTTTTTGTATTTTTTGATTTTTTTCTTTTCTTTTTTTTTAATTTTTTGGAGTAAGATGTGGATGAAGATGGATAAATATATGGATATGCGGATTTAGAGGATAGTTGATAAGGAGATGGATGGACTCAAGCTTCAAGTTCCCTATGAGGTAATAAGAGCCCATAGTTGAAGCAACTATTCAGATGTTGGTACAACCTTATTAGCAGGGATGGATTATGCAAGAGGAGGGATTAAAGGGATTGGACGGGGGAGATAGGGGGGATAGTGGATGGGGTGTTGAAAAGTGTATGGATGGAATTATGGAGTGGAGGTGTGATAGGGGAAGGTGTTCAGGACCAACAATGGCACATGTGGTGGATGTGGAAAGATAGGTGGAAGCATGGACGAAGAGGGTGGCGATAATGGAGGAGTTGGGATAGTGATGTTTGGGATGTAGGGACCCAAAATAGATTTAGGAGATGGAGGAGGTGAATTATTTTGTGGGGGAATAGCAACTTTGGATGTTGTCATGGATTTTTCATTTGAAGGTATGACACCTTTTTTCTTTGGGATCCACATGGTTTTTATTTTTGCTTTGGTGGGCCTTTGTGGCCTTTTGGATTGATTTGGATTTTGGACTTGATTTTTCTTTTCTTCAACATGTCTTTTGAAGGGGACATGAGGAGCTTTAGATTCATGTGGACATTTGGATTATACATTTTTTCTTTGGTATATAAAGTTATTTTAGTAGCAAGGGGATAGATGCGAGGAGATGGATGATGTGGAGCGATGGAGGTAGGGTTATATGGATTATGTGTAGATGGAGAATGTGTAGGTATGTGCCTTTTTTGATCCTGATTAGGAGTTATGAAGGTAGGATTTTTATGCTGTGTGCGAGGGAGAGGGGGTGGATGAATGAAAGGATGAATAGGATAAGATGGAGGGGGTGATTTTGGGATATAGGGACCCAAAATGGACGGTGTATATGGAGGATGAGTGATGGTCGATGGAGGGACATAAGGACCCAAAATGGATTTAGAGGATGAAGGAGGAAGATGGACAATTGTTTTGAGGTAATATGATGGAGGAGGAGGGATGGCAGTAAATGACTTGGTAGAACGATGGAAAGTACCTCTTGTGCCTTTAGAAGAGGATCGTTTAGGATGTATGAAGGTTGTACCAACATATTTAGAGTGCGGGTTTTGGGAGATATATCCAAGACCATGTGTGCTTGGATGGGCTCTAAAGTACCTTGCTCATTAAGGCCTAAACCTTTTCCTTGATAGTTCATGTTCTGTAGCATGTGATTTATGGTAGGATGCTTATTCTCTTGGAAGCATGATGCGAGCACCTTAGTAGGTGGAAGAGGTAAGGTGGTGCATGCGTGTTGTTTTGATTCTATAAGAAGGCCACCACAAATAAGTGTAATGTGACCAAGGTGATACAAAAGTGGTGTTGGGATGGGGCGATGAAGGGTCATGCGATGGAGATGAGGGGATAACAGCATCAGGAGGAATGAGTGATAAGGGATCAGGAGAGGGATTAAGGAAGATGATAGGATCTGGATTTTTGGTAGTGGATGATGAGGGCTCATGAGATATAGTGATTGGATCTTGAATGCAAAGGGAATCATGGGATAAAGTGGATGAGCTAGTGTGATCTTGGGATCGGGTGGATGCGAGGATATGATCATGACTTGGTTGAGGATAGGAATCATGAGATGGGATGGATGGGGTATTATAATCTTGGGATGTAGTGGATTGGATTGGAGGATCGTGATTTGGAGAAGGGGATATGCTTGTATGCTTTGGATCAAGCTCTTGGCATGAATCATCTTGTGTGGGATGTATGATGATGGAAGAGTGTTGGATGGACGCTTCAATTTGGGGGGGGGGGGATAGGAGGATGGAGGATTCATGAAGGTTATGGGATTGCAGTTTGTGAATATTAGGACTGGGAGGAGGGGATTGGATGTCTTCAATGGATTGGGTGGATCTAGGAGTACAAGATGGGGATTTAATGGATTCGATGGGATTGACCGGCTCAACCATTTGGACAATGTTAGGGATAGGTCTAGGATGGAGGAGGGCCTCATCACTAGTGACAATACATGATAGAGTGGGAGGGCATGATGTATCTTATTGCATGAGTCCTTGGGCGACATTTGGATGGGATGTAGGATTAGGTAGAGTGATGGGAATGGATGGAGGATCAGGGATGGATGGAGGATTAGGATTAGGGATTGGTGGATTAGGATTGGACGTGGGGATGTGATTGGATGGAGTACAAGGAGGAGATGGAGGATTAGGATTAGATGAAGGGATGGGAATGGATGGAGGACTAGGAGGAGATGGAGGATTATGATTAGATGAGTGGATGGGATTGGATGGGGGATCAAGGATGGATGGATGATTAGGATTAGGGATTGGTGGATTAGAGTTAGATGAGGGGAGGGGAACAGATGGAGGATTAGGGATTGGTGGATTAGGATTAGATGAGGGGATTGGAATGGATGGAGGATTAGGGATTGGTGGATAAGGATTAGATGTGGGGATGGGAACAAATGGAGGACTAGGAGGAGATGTAGGATTAGGATTAGATGAATGGATGGGATTGGATGTAGGACTAGGAGGAGATGGAGGATTAGGATTAGATGTGGGTATGGGATCGGATGTAGGACTAGGAGGAGATGGAGGATTAGGATTAGATGAAGGGATGGGATTGGATGTAGGACTAGGAGGAGATGGAGGATTAGGATTAGATGTGGGTATGGGATTGGATGTAGGACTAGGAGGAGATGGAGGATTAGGATTAGGAATTGGAGGATTATATGAGTGGATGTGTGGATGATGATTAAATGTAGAACTAGGAGGAGATGGAGGATTATGATTAGATGAGTGGATGGGACTAGATGGAGGACTAGGAGTGGTTGGAGGAGATGGAAGATTAAGATATAATGTAGGAAAAGGGAGAGTGACATAGGAGGATGTGGATGTTGGATTAGATTGGGAAGATGTGGAATTAATGTAAGGGTGTTGGGATGGGAAATTGTGATAGGAAGGTGTGGATGTTGGATTAGAACAAGAAGATTGAGGTGGTGAACCACCATAGGAAGAAATGTATGGTGAGTGGGCATAGAAGGATAGGGATGATGGATTAGGATAAGTGGATTGATATGGTGGATGAGGATAGGATGAATATTGGGATGGGGGATTGTGATAGGAAGGTGTGGGTGTTGGATTAGAATGGGAAGATTGGGATGTGGGATTAAGGTAAAGGTATTACGATTGTTCATGATGATAAGGATAAGAGGATGTGGATGTTGGATATGATAGAGGTTGAAAGGGAGGACATGATGAATATGTCGATGGTGAGAATGTTGGATATCCCTTGTCAAGGGTAGCATAAGAACCGTTATTAGATGTGGATGAAAGAATGGTGGGATAGTTCGAAGAAGTAGTGGGATTTTGGGAGGCGATTGGAGAGAGCTTGCTAGAAATAATAGTGTCAAGGGGATCTATATAACAATCTTCATGATCAACAAGATTTTCATTATCGGCATCAACGCAATTATGATTCCCCTTGACTACTATTATTGGTCGTGTGAGAGGGGGATAAAGATTCATGGTGGATAAAGAACTAGGATGGATTGGAAACTCATATGGGGATTGGATGAAAGCTCAGATTGGGATTGAATGAAAACTCAGATTAAGATGATGGAATTTTGATAGATTGGATTGGATTGTTTGGATCAATTGATGATCTATCAATTGGATTATTTGATGAGGATTGGATTGTTTTGATCAATTGATGATGTATGAATTTGATGATTGAATGAGGATTGGATGATGGAGGGGATCTTAAAACCTGATTTGGAAATCGCCATAAGTGACTTATAACGTTGGTTGATTGATTTGAGCTAGCTAAATCAATGATCACGACACTGAATCTGCCTTGAGATGGAAGGGGATTGATTTGGGCCAATGATGTTGACTTACAACACAAATCCGCCTTAAGATAGAATCAGATTGATTAGGTTGAAGACAAGGATTTATATGTAGGATAATGATCAAACTTAATGCCTTGGTCGATTCGGGAGATAACTCCTAAAACAATATTTAAGGGATTTTGTGTTGAGAGATGATGATGAATGCAAATGGAAGATGTGTTGTTGAAGTGATTTTTTGGAAAGTGCAAATTTTTAGGTCACACAGTAAGATGGGTATCCCAAATGGTGGAATGATCAATGAGAATGTGATAAATGGACGTTTTGAAAGGTTAAATGGAGGTTTGGAATGGTCAAATGGATGTTTGGATTAGCTAGATGAGTGTAAATAGGATGATCAAATGTTCAAATGGAGACTTTGGGAGTTCAAACGGGGGTTTAGAATGGTCAAATGGATGAAATTGTCTGTTCAGGGGGCGTATACGCACTTCTACAGTAAAAAAATGTCAAAAACGTCGGAATAGGGGGGCGTATCCGCACTTCAGCAACAAAAAGTGCTAAAACAAGGGGGCGTATCTGCACTTCTGTAGTAAAAAATGCTGAAACAGGGGGTGTATCCGCACTTCTGCGGTAAAAAGTGCTAAAACAAGGGGGCGTATCCGCACTTCTGTAGTAAAAAGTGCTGAAACATGGGGGCATATCCGCACTTCTACAGTAAAAAGTGTTGAAACAAGGGGCGTATCTGCACTTCTACAATAAAAAGTGCTAAAACAAGGGGGCATATCTGCACTTCTGCAGTAAAAAGTGCTGAAACAGGGGGGCGTATTCGCACTTCTGCAGTAAAAAGTGCTTAAATAGGGGACGTATCCGCATTTTTATAGTAAAAAGTGTTGTGGTTTGGATGATGGGATTATGACAAGGACTTGAAATGATTCAATGAAGCTGACTTATCAAAATTTACTGGTTTTTTTTCTCATAGAAAGACACTTTGAACAAGCACAATCCTATGATTAGTATTAAGGGGTATGGCCAGCAAAGGTCTTACTCTAGGATGAACAAGGTTTCTAGGGAGTCCTCGATATACACTCGGTACGTGAGGCACAACCGTGAACACCAGTCTGTCACAAGCATG
Source organism: Sequoiadendron giganteum (assembly GCA_007115665.2). Lineage (NCBI taxonomy): Eukaryota > Viridiplantae > Streptophyta > Pinopsida > Cupressales > Cupressaceae > Sequoiadendron > Sequoiadendron giganteum. Next base: position 28,735,746 of record CM021108.1, on the reverse strand, counting down.
AGTGAAGAGCCCCAACGAGATATTGAAAGACTCATACCAACTCTTCACGTCTATCTAGGTATCACCCTAGCTTCGACACTTCGCCAATTACAACGCAACTGAATTGGGGTAAAACTTTGGCTCTCCCCCCTTTGTATACCCTGTCGATACACATGGTTGGGATCATCCCTTGGGGTGATGAAATCTCCAAGCAGGTCCCTCTAAGAAGAAGACACTAATCATTTCCAACTACCCCCTCGGATCTGCACAAAGTGGAAAGGGGAAGGTGAAAACAAACCAATGCCCCCTTAGGGTAACACAACAAACAACAAGTATTAGTTCCCCTTAATTATGCTAGGTGAATAGATAAAACAACAAAAAAAATTTAAAATTTGAATGAAATAAAGGCCCTGCAAGCAAATGTTAGCTATGAAAAATATTGGAACAGGAGGGCGTATCCGCACTTATGTAGAAAAAAGTTAGCAAAAACGTCAGAATGCGGGGGGCGTATCCGCATTTTTGCAGAAAAACAGTTAGCAAAAACGTTGGAATGCGGGGGCATATCTACACTTCTGCAGAAAAACAGTTAGCAAAAATGTTGGAATGTGGGGCGTATCCACATTTCTGCAGAAAAAAGTTAGCAAAAACGTTGGACTGCGGGGGTGTATCCGCACTTCTGCAGAAAAATTTAGCAAAAATGTTCGACTACGGGGGCGTATCCACACTTCTGTAGAAAAAAGTTAGCAAAAACGTTGGACTGCGGGGGCGTATCCGCACTTCTGCAGAAAAAAGTTAGCAAAAACGTTGGACTGCAGGGGCGTATCCACACTTCTACAGAAAAAAATATTAGACACGTCGGATTGTGAGGGCGTATCTGCCCCTTTGCAGCGCCCAGGAGGGAAAATTTGCCCCTTTGCGACCTGAGACTGCAAACAAGCTAAACAACAACAAACGTAAAAGAAAGAAACCCTTTTGTGGGTCCCACTGGGCGTGCTAGAAATGTGATCCTTTTAAAACATCAAGTCCTAATGTGAAATGCTAAAATGATGCAATAAGAGGAGATAACATAATAAAAGGGCACCTCAATGATTAGCCTAAGACAAGATAAGCGTAAAAACAAGATGACAATTAATTGAAATTGGTTATACCTTTATGCTGCTCCTTCCTTGGTTGGCCCTTTGATTCTTGAAGAGTTGTGTGCTCCTTGGATGACAAGCTATGTTGAATGTGCAAGATGATATGCAAGATGGATGAGGGTATGATGATTATGAGATGATAGCTCAAATGGAAAATTGACAAGAATTTTGGTAGCAAAAGACTTCATCTCCAAAATGGGAGAAATGAGGGGGCATTTATAGGATGATTGTAATTCTCTAGACAATTCAACAGTTGAGATTGATCCAACAAGATCAAGATGAAGGGCTATGGTGAGTTGAGGACTCACAAGCCCTCACATCTTGACATGTGGAATGTGAGATGTCTTAGGGTGGAATGATGTGGAAATAGGGTGGAAGAGAAGTACATGAGGTGGATGAAGGATAGGTACCTTTGAGGTACCTTGGGGGATGAAAATATTTCCTCAAAAAAGAAAATTCTTGTCCCCAAATGAGGATGAAAAAGACATTTGAGAGATTTTAGAATTCCTCAAAAATCTCCATGGGAAAAGGGGAAGTCGTTGGAAGAATAAATGTAAATTAAAAATTTACATTCAATGGAGAGTTTATTGGGTAAAAGGTCTCCAAAAAATTGGAGATTTGTCATATGTGGGTGATGTGACAAGTCCAAGGTTCTAGAAGTCCTTGGCACATGTAAAGTGACAAGTCAAGCTTTCTAGAATTTTGCATGGAGATGGGGAAGACCTTGGAAAGACAAAAGTGAATAAAAATTCACATGGAGAAGGGAGGAACCTTGGGCAAATAAATGTGAATTAAAAATTCACATGGGAAAGAGAGTCCAGGCTAAAAATGGTAAGTGGGAAGGTTGATTAGAAAAGGTAAGCTAAATGTGGTTAATAATTCTGATTAAGGTTGTGCAAACACAAGATTAAGATAATTAATGAGAGATTAGAGGCAAGTGGAAGATTATGGAGGATGTGACACTTAATCAAGATTAAGTGATGCACATCCTAATCAAAGATTAATTAATTTAATCTGGATTAAAAGAGGGTTATGAAGAATGTGACAAGGAGAGAGAAAAATGGGAATTAAAAATTGATTTTAATCCAAATGGGTTAAAAGACTAAATTAAATAATTTGTCATATTTATTTAATTTAGAGAAGAAAAGGGATAAGGTAAAGTATTTAATTTATTTAATTATATACTTTAGGAACCTTAGGCAGAAAATGAAATAATGATTAAATAAATTATTTAATCACTATTAATGAAATAGATGAATAGAGTAAAAATTAATATCAAGGGGAGTCGTAACCATTCAAGAGGTCATCTCTTTTTAGAAGAGATGCCTCTCTTCACTTTAAAAGGGAGGATATAAAACATGAAGAATATAGGGGGGAATAGGAAGATGGAATGATGGAATAATACATTGAGCGAAAAGCTTAACATATATATATTAATATATTATTTATAATATTGATATATAAATATTTATTAGGAATAATGATGTATACATATTTAAATAGAATATATATACATATTCATATAGAAATATATATATATATATAGAGAGAGAGAGATATACTTATACATTGAAGTGAATTAGAAATGATGATACATACATACATACATATATATATAATATGTATGAATAAGTAGATATGTGAATCACTTGTGAATATACAAATGATACACGCAAAAATTGTTAAGCCTGATAAGTAATGATGAATCTTTAATATAAACATAAGTAGATTATGTATATTTATGAATTGTCCTCACCCTATGATCAATCCAGTATGAGGTTGAAGGAGGCGAGTAAGGAATTAGAAAATGTGGAGATACAACAACTCAAGTGAGACTACTCACTTTGTTTTAATGTTTAGTTATCTTTAATCTGACATAACCATGATGCATGAACCTTGTTGCCTAGCCGATCTATGTACTATTAAATATAACCAATAAAATTTATTCATTGGAATGCACATAGTCACTTTTGATGTGTTAGAACCATGCCTTCTTGATATCGAATCTGGAAACAGACTTCACTAGATTGGAAATCAACAATGTATTTAAGCGAACTATGTAGTCCTTGACTGATCATAGGCCAAATGGTTTATCTTCTATGGATATGGTTCTAATGATGATCAATTTGCATTTATATTCAATTTTTGCAAATATTGGACTTGTAGGATGTATTGAATTGCAAAAGAACATAATGAATATGTAGACATGAATATTGCTTAATTTAGTTTTGTATTCTGATATACCTTCATAATAGGATTCAAGGAACTGTTTGATCATATTAAATACTCTTATTGCATAATATGTGTAAATACAAATGAAGTACTAATGATTGCATATTTGGTGACTGCATATCAATTGTCTGAATTGTGATTGTAATCCCACCAGGAGAGTTGAGTCATGACCTATAAGGTTTGTCTAAAAACCCCATCTAGGTTCTACCCCGTTGGCCTGAAGCAAGGGTTGGGCAATCTACCCCACTGGCTCGGTGCAAAGGTTGGGTCATGGAGGAATGGGGGTTCCACCTAGACATTCTGCCTCGTTGGCCCTAGACAAGGGTTTGGCAATAGGAGGTGGTAGACCATTGGCCCTTAGGGATTCTCCTCTCCTGATGGGCTGAGTGACTCCTCTTATGTTTATCAATCTGTATTTATGATTATGTCTTATTTTGATATCTATATACTAATGCTAACACCTATGTTGTTAATGTGATGAATACATATTCCAATCTAGGGTTATTGTATTAAAAGGACATTCATTTGGAAAGAAGAAACCCTAAACCTAATCAACAAGAAAATTATAGGGTAGACAAATGGATTTTAGGGCAAATCCGGCTAATGGACATTACAGAGTCCCCAAATAGGAAGCACATTGTAAGAAGGCTCCTCAACTTAGAAAAAAATAGGCTTTATTTTCCTCCAAGAGGTTAAAGTGATGAGTTTCACTCTTGAAACTAATATGAAGTTTATATGGGGAAATTTATTAGATATTGTTTCCAAGTATGAAAGAGGCAGAGGGGTTACCACCATCCCAATGGCCAACAAATGGAATCGACATTTAACTAACTCAGGGGCATCTCTATGTAATAGAGTTGTATGGGTCACCTTTGAAAGAGGAAACTCTAAATTTGGAATGTTCTCAACATATTCTCCAAGTGAGTACAAAGAAAGAATTAAACTATTAAGGTGGCTACTCAACCTACTGATGTCTCTTGGATTATAGGTGGTGATTTTAACATGATTGAAAATAGTTAGGATAAAAAATATGGTCTTAATATGGAATGGAAGGGTAGTGAAAACCATTTTTGGTCGAGGTTGAAAACCAAAATTAACCTCTTTGACCCCTTAGAAGGGATGAAAGGTGAGATTAATACCATCTAGTATAATTTTTGTAATGCATAGAAAGGGCGTAGGATAATCTACTGCAGGCTATATAGATTCTATGCCAATAGGAACTTCTTCAATTTTGAACCCCTCAATTATGGGAAGTAAAGTGATGGTGTACCCTTACACCCTCTCAGACCACCACCCAATTAAGGCAAATATAATAATAAATAGTGTAGGGAGAAAAGTCTCCAAGAATAGGGAGAACTTGATCGTTAACACCAAGTTGTTAAAATATGATGACTGCAGGACTACCATAACCACCCTAAGAGAAGTTAAAAAATGGTTGCTTAAATGCCTTAGCCCAATTGAAATATGGAATCAAAATGTAAATGGATAAAAAATTCGTTTTCAAATCATTGAAAAAAAATGGCAATGGATATGAAAAGAGAGGAAAATCTCCTCCATGATGAACTTCTAAATGTTGAAAATAGAATTCAAAATGAGTTCTTAAATGAAAAACTATATGAAGAGATTAATGGGGCAAAAAACTTGTTGAGGAGACTGTAAGCAACCAAAATCCAAGGGCTAAAATTCAGAGCCAAGCTAAATTGGTTAAGTAATGGTGACAAAGGCTCAATTTTTTTCTTTAGGTATATCAAAGAGAACGGTATGAAAGAGCAAATAGATCAGATATGCCATAATGGGGCGGTCCTATCAAACCAAGAAGAAATCTTACACCAATTCTTCTTATTTTACAAGGAGTTGTTCCATTTTGAAGGTAACAATGAGGAATGCAATAGTGCTAGATCAATAATTAATTAGTTGATACCCACTAAGATCTGTAAAGAAGATGACATCGGTCTATTAGAAACCATAACCAAAGAAGAGATAAGAAAGGCCATTACCTCCTTGAGCAATGAAAAATCTACAAGACCTTTATTGATTGGATTTGTGATGACTTAAACTAGGTCTACATGGAAGCTCTAAAAAAATGTTCACTGGGGAAAAGAATAATTAAGGGGCTCAGTTACTTCCAAAGGAAGAGGACAAAACCATGATAAAAAATGGAGACCAATCACTCCACTAAATGTCTCCTACAAAATTTTGGAAAAAATATTAGCAATGAGGTCAACTAATATCCTTCCTAAATTTATAAATAATACCTAAACATGCTTCATCAAAGGAAGGTATATCCTTGAAAACTTGATTACAAGTTGGGAGGCCGTGGATTGGGCTAGGCACTCTAACCAAAATTCAGCCATGCTATTGGTTGATTTTGAAAAGGCATATGATAGAGTGGAGTGGACTTTTCTCAAAATGACACTTGAAACCTTTGGGTTTCCACACACCTTTTGTAACATGGTAGATACTCTCCTAAAGGATGCAATTGCACAAATTGAGGTTAATGGTTCCCTATATGAACTCTTCAATCTAGAAAGTTCCATCAGATAGGGGTGCCCTTAGCCCCTGCCCTATTTGTTATTGCCTTTGATGCCTTGCATTACTTACTAAGAGAAGCTTGTAGCTTCCCTAGGGTCAAAGGCCTAATACTACTCGACCGAAATGAACTCCTTAACATCTAATTTGTAGATGACACCACTATCTTTGTGGATCTAGAAGATGAAAACTTGGACAACCTGATGGATAAGCTCAATCTATTTTGCCTAGCATCAGGGGCAAAAATCTTAAGGATGAAATCTATATAATGTTGGGGTGGATAGAACCTCCCGCAAACTAGTTGAAGAAGTTTGATTTTCAATGGGGTGGCCCTCAGAAATAGGTTAGGTATATAGGGATCCCCTTCTCTATTTGTCCTAACCTAAAGGAATTTTGGTTATGGATCAAAGCAAAAATTGAAAAGAAGTTAGATGGTATCTCTCCATTGCTGGCAGAATCCAAGTGTGTCAAAACATTGTGTCCCTGCACACTATCTATTTTGCTTCAGTATGGTTCTTTAGCAGTTACCAAGTCAATGAGGTTCATAAAAAAATTAGATTCTTTCTTTGGTTAGATGGAAAGGGGAAGAGGAAAAGTGTTTCATAAAATGGGAGTTATGCTGCTTGGAGAAGGCCCATGGGGGACTAGGACTCAAAGATTTAAGAAAACATGGCACTACTCTAGCTGCTAAATGGATCCTCAAATCCGTTGGTGGTGATGTGCCTTGGAGATTTCTTGTAAGGAAAAACATTGAGAATGTTGTACTTAAATTGGCAAAATCTTGGGAATCACTTCCTTTTAGTGATCTTCTCATTACCAAACACCAAATAGTGCTTGCAAGTTCAGTGGTATTCAATAGTATTTGGAGAGCATAATCAAGGGAAATATTCAAAGCCCTTTTTTCTTTGATCATAATGGAAATCTAATCCATCCCAATAGGTCTATCTGGTAGAACTTAAAACATAATGTGAAGCCTTTGGCCCTCCTACAAGGGTGTTCCACCAAAGAATAGGCTCAAGTTGGAATTAATACCTTCAACAATTTCTTAAGAAATGGGGTGTTGTTGGAATGGGATCAACTAAAAGAGGAGTTTGGATTGCCCCATTCTAATGTAAGAACTTAATCTGTCCTTAAAGAATCTTGTAAGAGCTTTCAATCGGACCCAAATCATAAGGAAAAAGATAATAATCAAGCTGCATATAATTGACAAGATTCCACCCCACTATATGAAGTTAAAACTAAAACCATTTATAAGGAGCTAATGAACTCTAATCCTCCAACTGAATACCTAAATAATTTTAGAGATTATAATTAGGAAATTATTATATCAAATCACAATTTATAAATTCTAATGACTTGGGATTCCACTTCTAACCATACACATTATGCTTCCTCCCAATAATTAGAACAAATATATCATAACAAATAATTTTAGAACAAATATGTCAACACAAATAGTTTTAGAGATTATTATAGCAAATCACAATTTATAAATTATAATGACTTGGAATTCCACTACTAATCATACACATTATGCTTGCTCCCAACAATTAGAACAAATATATCATAACAAATCGATTCAAAATCTAAATGGAACATAATTATCTTTTTATATTTTTTCATAGTAAAGTAGAGTACATGAGCACGTGGATTGGAGACAAGTGGAAAAATAGATAAACAAGTTGACACTATAGTTATGCTATTAAATTCATGAGTCAACAATTATTTTTTATTGGTTAAATACTATCCAATCTAATGATAAATAAAATAATTTTGATATTTTCAAGTAAATTTGAAAAAAATATACATCACAAAATCTAGTCAACTTATTTGAATTCTACTTTCTCATCTGTTTATTTATGTAGAGAAGGGGGACCTGTCATCCTCAAGACTCCAGGTCATGAAAGAGTCCCAAGGAACGAGCTTCCCTAAACTACCTCAGGTTTGCTAAACAGATCGAGAAAGACAAGGCACTAAGCTGAAATGGAAGGGAAAACAACCAATCACTTTCCTTCTACTAAACCGAATGTTCATAGGGTTAAAAGAGTCGATTTCCAAGGTTCAATCTGCTGCCCAAACAACTCATTGTACAGGATGACAACGCGGATCTTGGACTCCAACGTGACACACTGGCGTCTCAAGGACACATTGCCGTCCATACAGACAAAGGTCCAAAAAGAAAGCAAAATCTACAGGAAAATCTAGTAACTACCTGACTACACGATATTTATACTTTGATAGAGAATAAAAGGACATAAACAACAAATATAACAAAATGAAACCAAGGACTAAGCTATTACAAAAATGACAAGGAAGTTGAGAAAATGAACCTTTTACCCATGGATTGAATCTTCAAATAGCTCCACTTGGAAATCACCACCTACACACATGTAGACAGAAAAATGTTGGGACTATTTTAGAGGATTGCCTTAGTCAATCCCCCACTTTGGTGTTCCCACCTCCACAAACAACCAAATAGCCACAAAGTGTTGAAAGCGATAAAGGAAAGTAGAAACAAAGTAAAGAGCACAACAACTAGTATGCTACTCAAAGAGCAAGATGATGCAAAGAGAAAACAATAATGATCAATATCACCTTCACAACCACGAGCACTCAAGGCAAGTAGTGGAAGGAAGAAGCTTGAAAGTCTCTAATGGTGGCGTTGTTGCAACAATAAAGTGATGTAGGAGCCAAAACCAGTAGCTTGCAACCAAGAAGAGGTAGTGTAGAAGTTGTGGAATGAGCTTGAAGAATGAGAGTGAGTGAGAACAAGAGTGAAGCAACTGAAGAGATGCAAGAAGGAATGAAAGAAAGTGATAGATTGGATTTGAACTAGCAGAAGGGAGGCACAAGATCCATTTTTCATCGATCAAGGAAGCATGAGATGTTACACTTCATGACCAATGGAGAAGTGTAATGATTTTGCGGATTCTAGAGGCAGGAATCCTGTCAGGATGGTAGCGCGGTGTGTGGACCTCTGGGCGGCGCGCACGCGCCCTTGACAAAGATCCCTCCATTGACACAAAAAGATGCGAACATGTGGAATGAGCGAGGTAGCGGTGGTAAAATTGCATCATCGGGTTTACATTTTCTAAGGTAGGGAAAATTAAATGAGGAATTTGTCTAGGGGTGCAAATTTGCTCTATTACAATTTGTTACCAATAAAATAAAATAATGTCATTTCAATGAATAAAAGAAATTAAATGCATCCTAGAAAATAACTATTATGATGTATATAATAGTGTTCATATCATTTTAAAAATATAAAGAAAAGTTTGATTTTTGTACTAGATATTCCCAATATAAATCAATAGAAAGATAAATGCTATTTTTATAATTATTTAAAATAAAAAATTATATGTAGAATATAAGATTGTTGGTTAAATTTTTAATTCTATATGCTTATTGATTAAACTAATAAAACAAATTCAATACAATACATTAATAAAACTTGATAACTATAATTTAATAAAATGATAAAAATAACTTTAATATTTTAAAATAATTTTGAAAAACATATACATTAAAAAAATCTATAAAATTATTTTAATTTTCTACATTAGAAAATGTATAAAACTATTTTATTTCTCTTTTCGTTGATTCATTTGTGACCAAGATACATTAATATTGGCAGAAAATAATAATTTCTCGAAGAAAATGAGGAAATCATTTTCTTGAGGGTTGTAGTAGGGTTTAAGCCCTGTATTTCGTCAATTCTCCATTCTCAGCACGAGTGCTCTCAAATTAGTACCTGTAATAATTCGACAATGAGAAAATTTTACAAAACTGCTTTGGCCAGGGCTAAGTATTTTGGTAGACATGGAAAAACTAGGCTTTTTAGCAGCACGAGAAGCTTTGGTTTACAGGAAAACGAGGAAGTGTGTATAGAAACTAAAGAAGTATGCGACAAGAGTTCAACGGCAGAACGAACTGGAAATGGGTTTAATTTCCCTTCTGAATTACATCCGTTCGGAAAATCACAGACGGGTAAAATTCTAAACCTTCGAAGTCCTAAAACTAAAACCCCTATAAACGTTAAACACCAATTTGCCCAAATGAGTTTTTACAGAGGCTTAGTGACCGGGACGAAAACAGATACAGAGGAAAAAGCAGAAAGAGCTTTTCTGGCCGCATCCACAATAGAGGAGCTCAAGGCTACATTTAGGACAATGGAGACCGTGTTTGATACAGATGATAAGAAGCTTGGTATGGCTTATCTGAGAATGGGTCAGAAGTTCAATTCAGCAGGTGAGGACCCACAAACAATTCTTATCTATGCCGAAAGGGCGCTTAGGATTCTCGAAAAACATGACAAGAGCTCCGTAGAGGTAGCCATGTCTCTTCATCTCATGGGTTATGTACATTACGCACTAGCTAAGTTTGCTGAGAGTTTGGGCTATTTGAATAGGGCTAACAAGATATTAGAGAAGTTAGAGAAAGAGGATACTCCTATGCAGATCAAGCCTATAAGTTTTGCTGTTCAGATTCTGTTGGGTAATGTGAAAACCGTCATGGGGAGAAAGGAGGATGCTCTGAGTAATTATACCAAGAGTCTAAAATTGAAGGAGGAGATATTGGGACCTGATCACCCCCATATGGCTGTTACAAATAGGGAGGTTGTGGAGGCACTGGTGGCCGCACAGAATTTTAAGGACGCGTTGCCCTTATGCTTGAAGACATTGGATTTGCAGAGAAAGCAGTTGGGCGAAAATTCTGCTGAGGTTGCGACTGATAGACAGCTTCTCGCAGTCATATATGGTGGACTAGGTGAGGATAAGAAGGCATTAGAAGAGAATGAGGCTGCTAAGAAGGTTCTGAAGAAGTGGGGCATGAATAAGGAGTTGATATATTCTGAATTGTATTCAGCCAATGCACAGATTTCAGTTGGTAAATATGATGATGCAATCGATGCTCTAAGGGGAGTTATTCAGAAAACTAATAAGGACAGTAAGCTGCGAGCAACGGCACTTCTTTATATGGCCAAAGCACTCTGTCATTTGGAGAAGTATGATGACTCAAAGAAATGCTGTGCCCTCTCTACCAACTTATTCAAAAAGTATGAGCAGAAAAATCCAGGGAAGGTGGCGGAGGCCTATACAGAGCTTGCCATGATGTACCATACAATGAATGATTTTGAAGCATCGATTTCTCTCTATAAGAGGGCCCTTGGGATCTATGAAAATTCTCATCAGGACACACATGCAGAAGCAAAGGCTAAGGGACGGCTCGGTTATTTGCTTTTATTGACTGGCAACGTGACAGAAGCTATTTCTAACCTAGAGAGTGCGGCATTGATGTTGGAAGAAAGCTTTGGGCCTCATCATTTCGGAGTGGGATATATTTACAATGATTTGGGTGTGGCATATGAGGAGCTAGAGAGACCCGAGACAGCCGTTCAGATGTTTGTTAAGGCAAGGGAAATAATGGAAATTGCTCTTGGACCACAGCATATGGACACCATTGATACTATTCAAAAGCTTGCAAACGTGCATGGGTCAATGGGCAGGTTTGTGGACTGTATTTGAGTGTCTTTAGTTTGCTTTGCTGAATAATACCCCAGGAAATGAGATTAATTTCTATTTAAAAAAAAAAATTTAATTGAAAGCAAATTATTTAAAATTCAAGAAAAAATAATCTAAGCAAATAGTTTTCTCCTGTCCCAAAGCAGTGTTCACGTTCTTTATAAATCTAGGTGTTGCCTCCTATTAGAAATGATTATGCATCTGGTATGATTACAAGAAATTATAACTTCTTGATTCTCTTAATATAAGAGGAATTAACCGATAGAAGATCCTCTACCATAAACCAGAATACAACTCCCAATGAAGAGAGTGATCTGTATTTTATTGGCAATTCAATGGGCAATATATTGGTGGAGTCAATTACTGACAACAATTATAGCATAGTGATGGTTCTAGAATTATAATTAATGAACCAAAAATGAGTGGAGGTAAAAATATGCTCAAAGATAATGATATCTGAATAAAGTTTCTTTGTTATTGATTTGAGAGGTATGGATGATTGTCACTGAGAGATATATGTTATTATTTTAATTATTACAAAAAGGTGGCAGTCTCTAAGAAGAAATTTGAAGCTACCACACTCTGCTTTCTACTCTTTCTGATTTCTAGTTAGAGGGAATGACTACGAACCCACCTTAATCCTCTGCTATCTGTCTACTCTGCAAATGTATGTGTAGCTGTGCACAAAGAATATATAATAATATAAAGCGACTCATATGTAGATTTGAAAGAGTAATTGTTGAAGAAGAATTGGCTAATCCTAAGAATATATCCAACTCCAAGAAGAGAGGAGGATTTGTTATGGGGTGGAACTCATAATAAACAATATTTCAGTTTCAAAATTTTATGTTACCTTAATATGTTTTAGCATTTTCCATTTTTAGGGCCCTTTAGAGTATTTCACAAGAAATTTGAATACCTTTGTGAATGGTTATGCATTAGAGAAAATCTTAAGCCCAAAATGCATTCTATATTTAGAGTGAATTGTTGACGTGGGTTTGGGGGCAACAAACATGCATAATAGATTTGTTCCCCTGCTTTTAGGATGTTATACTCAAGAGTCTTAGATGTGAATTTGAAAATACTTGGGTAACCCAGCAGTTAAGTGTTTTCACTGTCTCGTTCAAGGGGCTCATTTCCCCAGTTTAATTTGAAATTCAAAATTGTGGAAAGGCCGGAAAAGTGTTTTTAAGGGGGACATGATAGGTTTAACCAGTTTTAACCCTCAACATATGTACATATTAGCTTTTAACATGTCTCCCAACGAATTGAATTGGGTCTGCACTTTAAAAGCCTTGATGATTTACTGCTTGAAATCATCTCATTTCACAAAAAGATACATAATTGGTGCTCCATAATTTGATATTTGCAATTGCATATCCCAAACTGTATGTACCTAACCATAGTTGGAAAACTTGCGAGGTTTTTTTGGAAACGAGTATTTGGTGCAAGAACTTGCCAGAAAAAACTTGTGAGTTTTTCTGAAAAAATCGTCGAGTTTTTTAGAAAACTCGGCTGCTCAGCAAAAAGACCCTTGTGGTCAGTATAAAGGTAATTTCAATTCATTTTTTGCCTCCACCAGATGCTCTTCCTTAGCAAAAACACTCTCCCATGAAGGTTTTTGTGGTTTTGGAGGTCTTAATTTGGGCCAAGGAGCATGCCCAGGGCGCTGCCCCAGAACCCCGCAGGGGGCGCTGCCCCTCGACCCCGCTAGGGGCGTTGCCCCTAGACCCCCATGAGGGGGTGCTGCCCCTTGACCCCATTAGGGGCATTGCCCTCAAACTCAAATTGAATTCATTTGGTTTTCTAGGTACTCTCCAAGTCCAAGTTTCCAAGTTTGCCTACAAGTCGTCATCTATAATATCGTCTAGTTCTACCTCTCCCCTAGTTTTCACTAGACATGGGAAGAGGAAGATATAAATTTGTAAAATATATTAATATAGTATTTACTTTCAGTTTTACAAAAACAATTTGCTATTTTCATTTTGTTTCAGACTATCAGTATCAACGCATTCCACATGAGGAATCCATTTTGTACCCAATTTGCTTTCAAATCAATCAAATACAACTAGACTCAACTTGAAGTTCTATGTACTCATTTATTGATTCATTGGATGCATCTTATCATTGAATTTTGCAAAAAAAATGCATTTTTAATGAAGTTTATGCAATTTTTTAAGTTGCCGAATTTTTTGCCGAGTACTTGCAATTGACGAGTTTTCCAATTATGTACCTAACAATAACTATCTAAATGTTTTTTTGTTGAACACATTTTTAGGGTTTGATGACTTACAAGTTTATTATTTGTCATTTACAAGCGTGCATTGTCGGTGAAACCACATTATACTTGAGAAACCTAATACAATTTCATAACTAATTATTGTAATAGCAGATGTAGTTATGCACTTTTGTAGTTTTAATTTGAGCAATCGTCAAGAAGTTGTGTCCTCAGCCATATGGATTTTTTTTTTTTGAAATAGAACTAGCAAGGTAAATACAAAAACCATTTTCAATCAGCAACATGAATATGAATGTGACCATTTTTAGTTTATACCACAATGTACAATTGGAAATCAAAGTGCAACACTCTTAACTTATGAGTACCAGATGGAGAATAAGAGCTTGGCTGGTCATGTGTAGCAATTTGATTGACTAGGTTCCCATTTACCTGCCTCAAGGGTGCAACAAACCCAACCAAGTGAACCATTGTCCCCTTCACCTCAACCAAGTGGACCTAGCAAGCTATCTTGGAGAACAATTTTGTAGTGATGAAGTCAAGATCATGGACTTAGGTGAGGAGTTATGATTGGGGTTTTCAAGGAAATGGCTAGGAAGAGGACTTCAATGTATCCCATACTATACTAGGGGTCCACCCTCATCTCAATGAGGTTAGGCATGCCGTCGAACAATTGGGAAGAGGATTGTGGTGCATCCTATACTACATTGAGGGTCCATCCTCGATCCCAAATGGTCATATAGGCTCTAGAGAGATTTCCACAAGTAGTGAACCTTTCTAGGTTTTTGGACTCCAATTTCAACTGCCCCTAGGCCATCAGTGATAAGTGTGTCCACCCAGGAAGGAGTAGCATCCAACATATACCATCTCATGGCCTTGGTGATATTGTCGACTAACCCCTTCACAATATGGGTAGCACTTGGCATCGATGACCTTGTGGGTTATATTGCTAGATTTAAACCTTCTCTTTAGGTTTAATGGTTTAGGTGACTTAAGGAAAAACAAGGTAACACCACCACTTGTTTTATCCGGGTATAAAGTACACATGGCAACGAACGGCTCTTTTAACAAGGATAGCAGAATTTTAGCTAGTCTTATTTTCTCACCCATAAACTGGGGACAGCCTCAAGGATCCTTGGCTTATCTCCTATTTGCATAATGTTTCCATCAATTAAGATTGGTTCCTCTATGTTTATTTCTGGTGGAAATCAAGCTTATTTTCTTTATTTTGCTTTTGAAATTTCTAGCAATCATCTTAGCTAATATATTCCCCCTTTTTCTGAGCGAGAATACCAGCTTCCATACTAGAACAAGAATTACATGAAAGGGTAGTTTGAATGAAAGCATGGATTTACAGATGCTTGTGGGCATAGCATAATAAGAGAGCGTAATAACACCCATAGGATTAATAACCCAAACCTTTGCTAGTGGATATGTGTAGCAACAATCATCTTAGCAATAGCTACAGTGGAGAGCCTCCTAACCCCCCTCGCAGTTCCCCATTCATAAAACCTATTCAACTATATTTGCTACATAGGATTTCTCAAAATCAAGAACATTTAAATATACAATTTAATCCCTATATCCGGCACAGTCTTGAGATTTCCTAGGGACAGCTGTTTTCAAGTAAGATTTCTTGTTTGAAAACATTGGATTTTAAACTCCACTAAATAGTGGGGATACAATATTCCCCATTAGCATGTTCTTCCAAGTTGTGGCTGAACAATTTTCAATCATTTTACTTCCTTTTCCTAGATGAATTGAGTACATATCTATTCTAAGCTACAAGATCTTTATTTGGCCTTTTGCGGACAGTGAACTTCTTTCTTTCTGTATTTCAATAGGCTTCACTAATTGGTTATGAACTTATGCTTCAAACAAAGACAGGATTCTTTTGGTATATGGATCTTCTAAGAATGGAACTTTGAGTACCCACCTTCATGATTCTGCTTCCAAAAGTAACATCCTTGTTCTCAATCAATTAAGATTTTCTTGACACTTAGCAACATAAAGGATTCCAATGCAGTATATGAAGTAAAGGTATATCTTTTGTTCTTATAAAAAATAAAAAGCCAGTAAATCATGGTTTATCTTTTACATCTGGTTGAAGATAGTTTTATTATTAAGGATTATCAAGTGCAAGTCCTTACATTGAATATTTATGCTGCTAATGGATATTCAACTAGCTTCAAACCACTGTTTTACCCAGTTTTGTAATAGTGTTAAAGGCCTACCGTGAAGTCCTCACAATTTAGATTTATGCTAAGCTACAGGTGCAGTTTCAGTTTATGAACAGGTATGATTGCAAGGATTGTCACTAAATCACAACAAGGGCTTATCTCTGAGGTGCAACACCTGCCTTCCTCACTCCATAGTGAGAATCTCCTCGAACTGCCTCCAACAGTCCCACTGCGCCATAAATCACGACCATATTGCCACTACCAGCACTCAAACACCTCCCAACACCCATGCTAAGCTCTGGTTTGACCTCCTCCTCCAATCCTGTTTGACCCCTTCTCACGTTTCTAATGGTTTTCCTCTCCTCAAACTGCCCCAAAATTGTGTTTTTATGGAGGTTTGTGGGTCTACATGTTGTCCTGCACTCCTACAAGTTTTTGAGGAAATAGAGTGTCACAATGCCTCTATAATGGCACGGTCGCCCACCATTCTGCAGCCTGCATCATGTCCATTTAATTTGGGTTGTCTCCCTTGCTGGGTTGCTAGTGTAAATGCCACGACCCAGGCCATTTTTTTTTTTTTTTTTAATTCTTACTTTTCTCTTCGTTTTATATATATGGCCATAATTGTGAAGTTTGTCAATATTATATACTGACATGGTCAAATAGGTTTATAATATTTTATATCATATTAGCTAGTTGAGCTAAGGTATTGATTTCTGGAATATGGTTGCCCAGACTCAATAAATAGAACTGGGGAAACCATCAGCCGACTACGGATAGCTCTTGTAGAACGTTTATGGGGAGGTGAGAAGTTTAATCGACCATCCTTCTAGAGCGAAGTGACCAACTACAGATCAAAGACTCTACTTGCTTTTGATGGGGAAATTCGAAGTCAGGTGTGTTAGTTTTATAAGATCAGATATATGCTTAGAAATTAATTCAAAAATGACACAAGAACACAGCCAATACCCTGGGAAAACCCTCCAACCGGAGGGAGAAAAACCCAGCCAATATATCTCCTATATATTGATATTAATAAGAGCAGAAAACTGCTTACAACTTAGGCACAAACACAATGCCTGAATGATACAATGAACAGCACCTCTCCTAGATGCAAAGATACAAATGATGTGATTCTTCTTAAATCGATCTGCTGCTACAAGATTCGATCTGCTGCTCAGATTGCACTTCTCCTTTGTTACTTCGAATGAACTTGATGATCAAATGAGTGAAAACCTCCTTGTATTTATACACACGTCCAAGGAGAAAGACGCGTCCTTTGGAGAGAGAGGTCGGCTCAGCAAGAAAGAAAGACGCCTTATCAAAAATCGCCCCACTTCAAGGAAGGTCGGCTCTTAACAATAAATAATAATTATTTAACACTTTAATATTTTATTGTCTTATTATTACATGAAGCGCCTCTTCAAGAAAAATTGCTATAAATTTGAATAGCCAAAGCTACATTTAAATTTATCTTTTAATCAAGTCGTGCCTGGAAGTATTCTTCACGTGGCTGTATATAAACATCAACACTCCCTCTCAGCTAGGGAGGAATACTTCCACTTGTGTAGGACATATCACCTCATAGTGATGTTAAACAACATGGCTACATCCATGTAAGAAAAGAGCTTATCACCTCATCGTGATATCAACCATCATGGCTACCTCCATAGATGGTATGTACAAGTGCTCATCACTCAATGTGATGTTGTCACCTCACCGTGACGTTCACCATGGCTCTCCCAGAAGGTGAAACACAAGTACAAGTAAATCATCACAGACTCCCTCATGTGATGTTGTCATGGAGTCACACACATGACATCCACCATGGCTCTTCCAGAGGGTGTGACAAGGGCTTTCACCTCAAACTTCTCTTATAGAGAAGAATGCATTAACAAGGGATTTCACCTCGAACTTCTCATACAGAGAAGAACTCATTAACAAGGGATTTCACCTCGAACTTCTCTCACAGAGAAGAACTCATTAAAGAGGATCATTGATACTGAGACTCCTTCTCAGCTAGGGCCTGATTCTCCACCATACCAAGCTTATCTCGAAAGTAAACAAACTTTATCCTGGAGAGGGGCTTGGTGAGAATGTCTGCCGTCTACTCATCAGTGCTGATATACGTCAACTGTATAGCTTTCCTCAATACCATATCTCTGATATAATGGTATTTGATCTCAACATGCTTTGTTCTGTCATGAAACACCAGATTGACAAAAAGCTTCACACAACTCTAGTTATCACAATGAATGATAGTAGGCTCCATTGATTGTCCAAACAATCTTGCAAGGAGCTTACGAAGCCACACTGCTTCACGAGCTACCACACAAGCTGCAATGTACTCTGCCTCTGCTGTACTCCATGCCACTGAAGATTGCTTCTTGCTGCACTAGGATATCATAGCAAAACCCAAATTGAAGGAACAACCAGAGGTACTCTTCTGATCAGTAACACTCCCTGCCCAATCAGAATCAGTAAAACTGTAAAACCATGCAGCTCCAAATCCACACCTATAGAATATCTCAATCCATATCCAACTGTGCCACACAAGTATCTTAGGATATGTTTAGCTGCAACAAGATGTATCTGTCTTGGTTCACACATGAACTGACTAAGTGCACTCACTGCATAGCAGGTATCCGGTCTAGTGTTAACTAGATACATCAATGAACCAATCAACTGCCTGTACATCGTGGGATCCACCAGTTCCGAACTAGCTGCAGACTCCTTCAACTTATGTAAGTTGGTCTCCATAGGTGTAGACATAGGTTTGCAATCAATCATACCAAACCTCTTCAAAATGTTAATGTTATACTTGCCTTGACTTAGAATCATCTCATCTGGCTTTTGCCAAACTTCTAAGCTAAGAAAGTAATGCATGAGACCAAGATTCTTCATTTCAAACTCAGAAGCTAACTCCTTCTTACATTTGAGAATGAGGTGTTCTTCTCCAGTGATAATCAAATCATCAATATATAGAACCAAAATCAATGCTTCACCATTTATTACCTTGAAGTAGAGTTTAGAATCTGCATCATTCTTTGAGAAACCCAAATTCAATAGGTAACGATCAATTCTTTCGTACCAAGCACGAGGAGCATGCTTAAGACCATACAAGGCCTTCTTCAGCTTGCAAACATGAGACTCCTTCCCATGTACTTCAAATCCATCGGGTTGCTCAATGTAAACCTCTTCCTCTATCACACCATTCAAAAAGGATGTCTTTACATCCATTTGGTGAATTTTCCATCCTCTAGATGCAGCAATAGCAATAATGGTCCCGACAGAAGTATAACGAGCAATTGGAGCAAATATTTCTTCATAGTCAACTCCCTCTTTTTTTGAGAACCCTCTAGCCACGAATCTGGCCTTGTACTTCTCAATGCTCCTATCAACCACATGCTTGATTTTGAAGAGCCATTTAGAAGACACCACAGATTTGCCTTCGGGTCTAGGAACAATGTCCCAAACATCATTCTTAAGTATGGATTGATACTCTTCTGTCATAGCATCTTTCCAAACTTGTTGACTAGAAGCTTCCTCAACACTGGAAGGCTCTGACTCAATAATCTGACTCATCAAGGCTACATAACTGGAGAACTTATTAGGTCTCTTACTTTCTCTAAAGGTTCCTCTTGGAGTTGCAAAAATTTCTACCTCCTGCATTATTTTCTTGGCCCAAAGAGGTCTCTTCCTTCCAATCACAATATCTGTAGGCCCATCAGTAGGTTCCAAGGGCTCAGCTGGATCATCATCTTCTTTAGGTTGTAGAACCTCCCTCAGATTCTCAGGAACATGGTCAACTTCCATATCCTGAGGAGGTTCTTCTTCATCGATCTCCATATGAGTGCCCTTGGATTTTTTGAATCCAACATCCTCCTCAAATGTGACATCTCTACTGATCTCAATAGTCTTCTGACCCGAAATGTAGATTCTGTAGGCTTTTGATGTCTCACTATAGCCTACCAAAATTCCCTTCTTGCCAAAAGGTTCCAACTTTGTCCTCTTTTCCTTTGGTATATGAACATACACTGGACACCCAAAGATTCTCAAATGACTTACTTCAGGCTTCACCCCCAAGAATGCTTCTTCAGGAGTTATATTCTCCAAGATTTTGTGATATTCTGAACATAGACAATAGTCCTGGATGCTTCAGCCCAAAGAGAGATTTGCAGGTCTTGGTCATGAATCATGGCTTTGACTGCTTCCACAATAGATTTGTTCTTTCTCTCCGCAACACCGTTCTGTTGAGGATTATAAGGATCACTGAACTCCCTCCTAATCCTTGCTTCAATGCAAAAGTTGTGGAAGACAAAAAAAGTGTACTCTCCTCCGTTATTGGATCTCAAGACCTTGAACTTCTTTCCAAACAAATTCTCTACTTGAGCTTTGAACTCTTTGAATCTCTCTAATTTCTGCTCAGATTCTTTAGATTTCAAGAAATAAATCCAAGTCTATCTAGAGTAGTCATCAATAAAGATAATGTAATACAAGAAACTACTCGAAGATGCAACAGACATTGGACCACATAAATCAAAATGAATAAGATCTAAAAAACATTTAGATCTACTTTCACTACTATGGAATGGACCTTTCGCATTCTTACCCAAATTGCAGCCTTTGCAGGTTCCTTCATGCTTCTGGTTGGATGTAGGAGGGCCGGTCACCATCTTCTCCATAATAGGTAGAGTACGAATGTGAAGGTGAGCCAATCTTCGATGCCAAAGATCACACAAACTTGAGGAGTCATGCACTAGAGCCTGAATGGGGCGAGTGCATAGCCTATAGAGACACCCATGTCTAACTCCAATCACCCAGGCAGTCTTGATGTTGGAGTTCTTTGCCCAAATGAGAACTTTGCCATTTGAAAAAGCAACTTGATAACCCTTGTCTTCTAAGGCTGGGATGGAAACAAGGTTTCTCTTGATGCCTGGAACAAATGACACATCATCCAACTGCAAGGAATCGCTAGAATCCAAGTGAAGAGATGAGGTTCCAACTCCTTTAACAAAATAACTAGCATCATCTCCAATAATGACTTGTTCGCTAGAATCTTTCTCCACCAAATTAGATAGATGCTCCCTAAATCCGATGATGTGGCGAGAGGCACCACTATCAATCAGCCAAGTGTTGGTGTCGATAGATACATTGCTTGACAAGGCTGAATAGAATAGGTATTCACTTGTATCCTTCTGCATGGATGCTTCATCGACATTTGCAGTGGCGGCCTACTGCCTAGGCCTGGAAGGACATTCCTTTGCAAAGTGACCATACTTGTCACATCAAAAACATTGGACCTTGGAGAGGTCCCTCTTCTTCTTGAATGCGGGGCCACCATCAACTTCTTTATCTCTATTTCCCTTGAAATAACCTTTCTTCCCATCTTTCCCTTTCTTCTTGGAGGATTGGCTGGCAAGAACATGAATGTCCTCATTAATGGAGCTTTGCCCAATACCTCTTGTAGTTAACCTAGACTCTTCTTGAATACAGTCTGCCCTCAACCGATCAAACTTGGGAAGTTTCGATCTTGCACCGATTCCCTGAATATAAGACTCCCGAGATGAAGGAAGACCATTAAGAGTCAACATGGTCAAATCCTTGCTATTGACAACATGCCCAATAGATGAGAGCTGATCTCTCAATTCGGTTATTCTCATGAAGTAGGCAATGACAGATTCTCCCTTCGCCATCTTCAAGTGATGAAGTTGTTGCTTCAGTGCAAGAGCCCGGTTGGTGTTGTTGATCTCGTACATCTCCTCTAGGGTTTGAACATCTCTCTCGCAATCCTTAACTTGGAGACAATATGAACAATATGATTCTTTATGGAATCAACTAACATCTTCTTCGCCCTAATATCTTTCTTTTTCCAAAGAGCCTTTTCTTCCTCCTCGTAGGCTCGGGAATTGAGCTTTCCACAAACTCTGCCAATTCGCTTTCCTCCAAGGTGAACATGATCTTGAATCTCCACGAAGTGAAGTTTGATGCTCCCTCAAGTCTATCCTCAATCTTAAGACCATTCACCATCTTGATGGAGAGATAGAAGTGAATAAAGATGAGAAATAAATTAAGGGTATCGCTGGTTTAAACACAAATCTAATTGTGATCTTTCTTCAAACCTGTTCTGATACCATGTTAGTTTTATAAGATCAGATATATGCTCAGAAATTAATTCAAAAATGACACAAGAACACAGCCAATACCCTGGGAAAACCCTCCAACCTAAGGGAGAAAAACCTAGCCAATATATCTCCTATATATTGATATTAATAAGAGCAACAAACTGCTTACAACTTAGGCACAAACACAATGCCTGAATGATACAATGAACAGCACCTCTCCTAGATGCAAAGATGCAAATGATGTGATTCTTCTTGAATCGATCTGCTGCTACAAGATTCGATCTGCTGTTCAGATCACACTTCTCCTTTGTTACTTCGAATGAACTTGATGATCAAATGAGTGAAAACCTCCTTGTATTTATACACACGTCCAAGGAGAAAGACGCATCCTTTGGAGAGAGAGGTCGGCCTAGCAAGAAAGACGCCTTATCAAAAATCACGCCACTTCAAGGAAGTTCGGCTCTTAACAATAAATAATAATTATTTAACACTTCAATATTTTATTGTCTTATTATTACATGAAGTGCCTCTTCAAGAAAAATCGCTATAAATTTATATAGCCAAAGCTACATTTAAATTTATCTTTTAATCAAGTTGTGCCTGGAAGTATTCTTCACGTGGCTGTATATAAACATCAACAAGGTGATCTATCTAGGGTGACTCAATCTCTTGGTTACAAGGCTGAGTTAAAAGGCTTAAGAATTATTCTCAGGATAAGTTGCTAGGTCTGCTTTTGTTGCATCCCTGGCACCTGCAAAACCATTCCAATTTTTGTGCATACATATCAACATGATCAATACTTGGTTAGTTCAAAATGTAGTATATATCAATGTTGCAAACTAAAATGAAACCAATTAATTTATAACTTTCAATTGCTCAACAATTATAATAATGAACAATTAAAGTGCTAAATCTAAAGCATCGATAGTGCAAAATAAAATGTAGTATATATCAATGTTGCAAACTAAAATGAAAACAATTAATTTATAACTTTCAATTGCTCAACAATTATAATAATTAACAATTAAAGTGCTAAATCTAAATCATTGATAGTGGAATCCATACAACATTCAAAATGTCAAGCATGATAGCTGTTTCAAAGCTAGGGTTTCCACCTTAGTCCTAATTACATCGGACCTTAGGCATTTAACACAAAAGAAAGTATAAGGTTTGTGGGGATGTGACAACTTGGTCAATTGCCAAGCTGAATCAAAGACACACATCCACAAAAATCTAAAGAGGAAGAGCTCTTTTCCCTGTTAAACAGATTGCAAGTTAGTAATTCTTGTTTGTCTGCAACAATTACATCTCTTATATAGAAGGGCCCCTACACCTGAATTTCTAAATTTATTTTTCTAAATGCACATTCTGCCAACACCAAAACTACTTTCAACATATGATAAAATAGAATCAAACAAAATTAGAACACACTTGAGGAAGCAGAACAAGGTGGGACTAATTATTATTTCGGGAAAGACACACAAATGGTGCTCCATATCTGGATACTATTACATCTGCATATCCTAAATCATATGTACTAACCTTCTCAAAGTCTTACCACTAACCATGCTTTTCGGGTTTGATCAGTTACAAGATTATTTCAATCAATTACAATTGTACTTTGTCTGCAAACACACAACATCTTTAATGAATCTGATACAACTTCATAACCAATCACTGTGATTACAGACATTTGTAGTTATAAACTAAATTGTGTGCAATATATAAAATATTTAAAATTAATTTTTAGAATATTTATAAAAGACACGCAACATATTGCTTTCATAAAACTCTTCTGGATTAAACATTTGTTTTGTCCTGAGACAATTTGGCCTATTCTGATGTATCTTGCTGGACATTGTTGCCAATTCAATATCAATCATCAATATGCTCAGATAGGCTCTGTCAACTCTGTATTCTACTCAGAATGAGTTTCTATCTAAGTTCCTTAAATTTAGTTGGAACAAAATGCCCCTAAGTCTAACTATTCTTGCCTGGTAAGGGTTGGGCTTGGTCCCATTCTGCCGAGGTGAACTCTAGCTGCTGTTTTGGAACTTATATTGCTAGATCATCTAACCTGCAGTATTGGCGCAAGTGGGGGTTGGTGCCTCCGGTAGGTTGGCACCAACCTACAAGGAGCACCAACCCTTAACGTTCGTAGGCACCAACCCCCACTTGCCAAGCACCAACTCAGCAAAGATAATAACTGAAAGAACAATGCTCCACCTTCAATGTTGCTTCTTCAATGGATGATGGACAATACAACCACTCTTCCTCTTGATTTTATCTTTCTTGAATGATGTTCACATAAATCAGCATATGATGAATTCACTATACAAATCTGCCTCTTATATTCTCTTCATACAAATTTTGCCTCTTATATTCTTTTCATACAAATTTGCTCAAAATGTACAATCTATCTTGTTGTCTTACCTCTGCAATAGATGATGATCTTTTCACAAATCTGATCCAAGTAATGGACTCTTTCCCTTACAAACTGATCATATACACGTACTCTCTTTTTCCACAATTCTGATCCAAAGTCCAGTATTCTATCATAAATCTGATCCAAATATATCAATGTCTTCCTGTATATTTCTGCATATATCCTTCATAAATATTGCACATGTTCTTTCACAAGATTGATCATAAACATGGCAATATCTTCCTTCAAAATCTGCTCTTAATTCTCACACATTCTTTATACAAATCTGCACTTATCCTTCACACATGGTTGCATATATTTTTCAATATGAATCTGACACACTTCATTTTTCTGCTCTTTATCTTCCTTTAAATCTGCTCGAGTATTCAAATATTATTCATTGTTCTTCTTACCTTTTCGTATGCAGATCTGTAGGTGTAGATATGATATTTCTCTTTTAATCCTTAACCACACACACACCTCTTCACAATCGTTCTACCATCTTCATTTATATCTTCCAAGATATGTATTTCCCAAAGACATGCCTCTTCCAAGAGAAGCGGTTACCTTTAGGGACATCACTTTCCATAAACTTAACTCTAAATAAACAAATCGCACCCCTTCATGGTCTCTAAATAAGACAAATTTGTCTTATATGCTCTTTGTCTTTATTCACCTCTTCAAAAGTAATATGAATCGTTGCATTCTTTAGAATTGTTAGTTTTAGGATCAGAAATTCAATAAGCAGAAATGCAGCACATAAGACAATGAACACAACAAGATACCCTGGGAAAACCCTCCTCGACGGAGAAAAACCCAGCAAATATATCACTTATATATTGAAGTAATAAGAGCAGAAATCTGCTTACAACTCAGGCACAACACAATGCCGAATTTGATGCAATGAATAATAGCACCTCTCCTAGATGCGAAGATACAAACTGAATATGTTTCTCCTTGAAATCGAAATGCTGTATCAAGATGATGATCTGCTGCTCAAGTGCAAACTTCTTCTAGGAATGCGAATATGATGAAATGAACTTGATCAAATGAACAAACTTCTCCTTGTATAAATACAAAACAATGTGTCTCTTCATGTAGGTCAACCTCCTTTAAGAAATAATTAATTAAATAAGTCGGCCACAATAAATAATAAATATTATTTCTTTAATGAAGTGAAGCGCCTCTTCACTTAATTCGATCTACAATAAATTAAATAGCCAAAGGCTATTATTTAATTTATTTCCTTATATTTATTACTGCCGCTGGAAGTAAGAGGCCCGACGCTGAAACATCAACAAGAATGAATCGCACCATATCATATCTTATGAAAAGACAATTTTTGTCTTATTATAATCTGTCTTTTCTCTTGTTTGTCTTATTCCCAACCTGTTTTTACGTGTTTTAGTTACTTGCTTTTAGTGATGAAATCGTATCACTTCATAAAGTCACGTCTTTCATTTTATGAAATCGTATCATTTAGTTAGCCAATTGTATTACTTAATCTGTTTTTCTTTAATAAATCGATTTGTCTTATGATCTTTACCTTCAGATTTTTAAAAACGATTTATGACAATGTTGCTTCTTCTTTCCCAAGATTCATATGCAGTTCGATGCCTTCTTTAATTTTGTCTCATATGATTTTTGTCTCTTTCTGTTTTGTCTTGTTCTATGATTTGGCTTGTTGCTGCATACTTAGACTGTTCATACTCTCTTTTGTATTAAATCTAGATGTTCTTTCTTCTCAAATATGTTATCTTCAGTAGTGTATAGAATCCATATAAACCTGATATGTCTTCATTTTCCAGAAACATATACTCATATCCTTCTGTTGATAAACTTCATGATGTTTGTTGCTTTCTTTGGATCTGTACAAATCTGCCATGCTGTTCATGATTTGTACAAGTCTATTATGCTATTTAAAAGCAATTTGATGAGAACTTTGGGCTTCCATTGATATCACTGTTGCTCTAGTGTACTCCCCTCTTCATAAGAGACATGATATATTAAAGTCTACATTGATTTATGTATTTGGCTTTAAATTACCATTGAATGTCTATGGTTAACCCATATGTTTCTCTACAAAGAAGTCAGCTTCACTCAAACAAGTTTAAACTTCATTTTAATCATCCATATATCAACGATATCGAACTTAGACAATGCATCCCTTTCTTGACATCAATAACGCAATTCTATCAATCTCTTATATGCCTTTGACATCAATGACAACATTTCCAACAGTAACATCATCCTAGGCTACCGTACCATTATAGGGTTTGTTTTGTGATTGGTTATAAGGATCAGCAGTAACATCAGCATTCTAATCATCACCAGCATTTCCAACAGCATTTCCAGTCATTATTGCCATCTTGGGAGTGGCCATATAGCAGGATAGCTCTCAGCAAATTCCATACAGCAGGTCTACAGCCCTGTTTGTGAGTGGAAAAATTATTAAAAAAGTTATTTCTCGCTTGTAAATTTTTTATTAGATTTTGGCAAATAAAAGTAAATAAGTTCTCTTGAGGGTTTTCAATGAGATTGTCATCCAAGTAGGTTTTTCTGCAAATTTTGATTTAATCAGCAACCGGGGTTTGAATTTTAAAATCAGAATATTATAGTCAGTGTTATTGTTCATTTCAATTATTTTCTTTAAAATCAGAAGTTAGAATAGATTTTTGCATAAATTCGATTAAGGACATTATAGTGCTTGCCCTGATAAACAATCTGTTCTGGTTCTTCTAATTTCTTGTTTTCTTTCTCTAGCTGTGCTATCAAAGTGTCCAATGTTGATGTTTAAATTGTTGAAGTAGCAGCAGGGTTGCTTCCAACCACTGCAATCTCTATTAATGAATTCTTGACATTTTCTTGTGCTTTTTGTTTTGAGCCTTTGTGCGAATCAGCTTTTGATCTTCCATGGATTTTTTTATTATGATTGTTGTTAACACATGGACTTCATGGAGCTTGCAACATAACACATTTCCTCACACGAAGTAGAAAAGTCAAGTAAAAGATTGATGAAGTACTTAGTATGAAACATAATTGTTGGAGCTAGCACAGTAAGTGGTATGTAGCTTATTCTATATTTTAAAAGGGATTAATTCTATTGTATGTAGTCTGAGCCATCATTATGTTGCTTTTTGTTAAATAATACCATTCACAAATCTCTGTATAATTTTTTCCAACAAGTTTGAGATTTTTTTAAACTTAGACATTTCTGAATGTTGTTTGGGTCCTTTTGTTCATGCTCAAGTTATTGGTTCTAGATTAGCAGTATGCTTTACTTTGCATATGAACTGACACGTGCTTTTTGATTATGTTACAGCTATAGCCTTGCTATTGATTTCCAACAAATGGTGATTGATGCATTGGAA
Organism: Sequoiadendron giganteum; assembly: GCA_007115665.2. Lineage (NCBI taxonomy): Eukaryota > Viridiplantae > Streptophyta > Pinopsida > Cupressales > Cupressaceae > Sequoiadendron > Sequoiadendron giganteum. The sequence goes on along the minus strand of CM021108.1, from coordinate 28,708,011 downwards.
AATCATGGTCCTAGTGCCAAAGATAAGTTGAAAGAAGCACAACGGCGTCTAGCAGATCTGGAAAGACAGACTGAAGAACCTTCAGGGAAGCCACTCATGAATGAAATACCAGATCACAATATTACTGGAAACCAATCATCCGAGTCAGATGTGAGTGAGGATGAAACTGAGACCAGTGAGGATGAAATTGAAACCAGTGAGGATGAATTTGAGACCACTGAGAATTTGGAGGACAATAGGCCTATTTCCCTGAACGAGCTGAAAGAATTGCAAGGCCTTCTAGCAGAACTGGCAGAACTAGAAGGATGGGATCAAAAACCTGCAGGAAAGCTAATTAAGAATGATATACCAGATCATAACATTACTGGAAGCCAAGAAAGAAAGAAATTGAAAGGCCATGGTTCTATTGGCATGAATGAGTTGAAAGAATTGCAAGGCCTTCTAGCAGAGTTAATAGACCTTGAAAGGCAGGCTCAAAATCCCACAGGAAAGCTACTGAAGAATGATATACCAGATTATAATATTATTGGAAAGCATTCAGCTGAGAAAAATGTGAGTGAGAATGAAATTAAGAATACAGAGGCATTGAGAGACCAAGTTTCTCTTTCCATGAACGAGCTGAAAGAATTTAAAGGCCTTGTAGCAGAACTAAGAAGACAGGCTAGAAAACGTGTAGGAAGTTCAATCAAGAATGATATGCCAGATCATGATATCACTGGAAAACGATCAACTGAGAATATTAGCAAGATTGAAATTGAGAAAACTGGTAGTATTCGTGGAAAACTATTAACCAAGAAAAATTCACGAAAGAATGAAATTGAGAATGCTGATAGCATTAGAGGAAAACTCTTGAATAATTTAACTCAGAAAAATGTAAGTAAAAATGAAATTCAAGACACTGATACTGTTAGCAGAAAATTAAAGATTAATTTAACTAAGAAAATGTAAGGGGGAATGGATGAGGATACTGGTGTCCCAATCATCAATAGTTGAATGCTGTTTTGAAAATTAGTTTGGTTTGCGACATTTCTGTATCAAGCCGATATTTTTATTGAAATGGTAAGAGTTTTATTGATGCCATGGCAGTGAATGTAGAAATTTTGTAACATTTAAGGTCTAACCAATCACAGTTAGTAAAGTTAGGGAATTTTCACCATTCCTTAATTTTCACCATTCCTTTTCCACTTTGGAGGTGCCAAGTGATTCTTTTCCCAGTTTGGTGGGGATGTCTACTGATTCCTTCCCCAGTTGGAAGAGGTGTCAATTGACATTCTTCCATGTATTTGTAAAGGTGTTATGTAAATAGTTGAGGCAAGGACGAATACGTTGGTTTCATTTTTCTCCCATACCTGAAAGTCTAATCCCTAAAAGGATGATGTGCAATTGCTTGTAAGTAGGTACAAGAAGCAACATGTTGATTGAATTTTACTACAGGTTTGAATGCAAGGCAGGGTGAATCTTCGATAATGAGAAATTGTTTTAATTTATTATTTAGTCTGAACTATGCGTGTTGGTGATTTGGAAATCATCTTCTAAGATGCAGCATTCTCATTGCACCATGAATTGAAGAATTTTTGTCTAGATTCTTTTGAAAACACAATTCTCAATGTGGTGCGTGGCTTGGATTTGTGGTCGGGGCACCATCTGGTTCTTGGATATCCGTAACATAGATGCATGCAAAGGAAGGACTATTTTGTCTAAGGTATAGAAAACGTACCCTAATTTTGGCTTTCTTTTGTTATTCTTCCATTGGCGAGATCAAAACAGTAGAGAATGGTTTTAAACATGATATTTATTATTAATAAATAACAGTGAATGTAGTGGCAATTGATACATTTGCAAACACAAAAGTCAGCATATTTGAAAGGTTGAATCTTGGGATCTGGCTTTCATTGTGCTCATCTGTTCTAACAATTTAATTTCAAGTACATTTGCTTCTACTACTGGCAACAAAGGTATTTGTGTCTATGAATTGTACATACATGACTGTTGTGAAGCAAAATTGCTTTCCTGGTCACAGAGTTGCGTCTATGCGGAAGCTTGAATTTCACTTACAGTGTAGTTTCTCCTATTTGATCCAATCATAAATGCAGCAAGGAAACAAAATCCTTAGGCACTAGTCAAACAATCTGAAAGATGGACATGCATAACACTTGCTTTGTGCATCTAATCTTGTGTCTACTGATTTTGATTTGTGAGAGTTAGTTGAAGCAAGTGAGAAGTATGCTCTGCTTTTTTCAGCCCGCAATGATCAATTACGGAGCCACTTTTGCTTTGTTTCTTATATACATTGTTATCACATTATAGCAAAGGAAATTTATACTTCCATTTTTAGTTTTTGATCCCATTCAATGTGTAATGTGTCATCACTAAAGATTTTTTTTATATTGGATTAAGAATTTTTTTTTACATCAGAAACAGAGTTAATAACATAGCATGAGCAGCAAAAAAATTACATAAAAAACACAGAGGGTAGAACATAGTATGAGCAGCAAAAAGCTGCCAAACAGCTGAGCAGTTAATGGACAGCAGTAACAACAGACCAAAAGGAACAAATTGCAACCATAAACCACAGCTTTGCGCCCAGGCAGACTGCCAAATATGACCAAAGTTAACAGCAACAGCTGAGCTGTCAAGGGACAGCAAAACTGTTTAATATTGAGTAAATCGATCAGATTATAAACAGAATATTGAACTTGAAATATGAAGTTGATGTTAGATTTAAATCTTGGGAGTATTTATCATGATTTTCAAGTCTGAATTTCTCTTTGTGGTATTCGATCCTCAAGTGCAGAACATTAATAATTTCAATGTTTTCAAATGAGGATTGGATCTATATTAAATATCTAATGGGAGACAAAAGTCTGCTCATGGGACGTGTCCCATTATTTGTGCCACTTCATCTAACTAACCACCCGATTACCAATTGGGGATATCTAATGGGAGACATACGGCCGTTCATGGGACGTGTCCCATTATTTGTGCCACTTCATCTAACTAACGATCCGATTACCAATCGGGGTTAGTTACTTAATAAACGTATATGTTTACTAAGTTCAATCTGAACTTAACTTGCACAAATAATTAATAATATTCGACTTGCAAGTGATCACCGAAAAATGATGCTTGATTGGGATTCAATGAAGAACATGTAAAGCCAATAATTTGCAAGTAATAACCTCTAAATGCAGATCAAAATATATTTGGGATGTAGCGATTTCGATATATATAAATGATGATGTTGAATATATTCAATCATCATTTATATCTGACCGAAGCTACCTTAATTCAACAAAAACAACAAACAACAAACATCACTAAAGATTTTGACCTGCTTGTGCAATTCGATATTTTTGTTTTGTAAGGTTTTTGTACAATTCAATATGTAAACATTATGAATTGTTCAAATCTGTTTGCAAAACTTAAACCTATTGAATAAGAACAAAAAAAACAAAAATATTATAATTGTGATTATAAACATCTTATTTTATCACTGTATATAGCTGAAGGTCTGCATAATTGCATATTTGGAGTCCACTTGGCCTTGGCATACCAAATTTTTTGGACTCGAAAAATCTCTGCAACTTAAACTAGCACTTGCACCAGAAGGGGGTGCAAGGGTTATGCCGATAGAAAATTATATAAGTTAATATATTAGAGAGTACAATTTTATATGATCATAGAAGATACATTAGCTTAATTTACAATATCTTAAGTATAGAATAGTGTTTTTTGTGTATTGAATTTTGAAATAGAATCTTTACTTTAGGTTGATGATTTGTCTTCAAGCTATCATTCTCTCTATGAATTTTGCTTCCTCCTTTTAGTGGTTTATTTCTTTTGGTTAACAACTTGGCGATTCTACACCAAGATTGTAATGGAGGTGCAATGGTTATGTTCGTTTTAATTTATATAGAATATCTCATAAATTTGAAAGTAGCATTGGGTCAATAAAACAACCAAGAATTTTATAAATGATCTTAGAAAAATGTTTATTGGCATGCTAATCTAAGATAATTTCTATAAAATAAAAAACTATATTTGCATAACTATTGGACAAGGGCATTCAACGGACCATAATTGTCATCTATGATTCAAAATTAAATCATTATTAAGTAATTGTTTTTTTTTTGCTTTTATGGCTAGAGGTTTGGATTTTCCTTGGGTTCATTGATAGAGGTGGTTGATTTTCTAACAAAGTGACAAGTGTTTATCAAATCCTACATAACATTTAATTGTACATTTTTAGAACTTGTAAAGTGCACCACAAGTTCCACCTCCCTACCAAGATATAAACACAAAAATGAATCTACTGAGAAATGTTTTCTAATAGCACATTGACAACCATGAATGTGGATGTGAGAGCTTATACAAGGTACGTAATTTTTTTGGTTTCCTACCTTAAAGAAAAGTGGTCTCCAAGAATGAGAGCATAACATATGCATAGAATGAATTACTGAAATACTTTGGAAACTTTCAAGTAATTGTAACTAATATGCTTAAATCAAATGTCATGACCTATGACAAATTCTTCCCCTACTTGCACTAGAATGGGGGCATTAGAACAAGCTTGAATTTTTTTTGGCAGATTTTATAGTTGCAAATGACTCTGCAACAATGCATGCTTGATATGGGAGCTTAAATAAAGAATATGAAGCTCCTTATTACAACACCCAAATAAATGTATTGTCATAGAAAAATAAAATGCAATGATTGTAAATTTAGCGCAAAATGGATTTGTTCAAAAGACATTAGTAGATTCCAAAGAGATATAATGAATTTGGCAAATTAAAAACAAAACATCCCCATTTCTTGTGCAAAAATGGGAGCTTTGAGATGTAATATGATCATCCTTTAAAGAATTTTGAATTTTTTTTTGCCATAATGTTGAAGTTGTGTTGTAGTAAACATGTATAGAAAATGTCAAAATTTAGTCACAAATGCTGAAACTAGATATAGTTTTTCATCAAAGAATAATAGATATTTTATTTTTGTTAAGTGTTGATATCTTAATATACAAAAACCTACATCAAATCTAGTCACCCCAAAATCAACATATTCAAACCTTAGCAATTGATTAAAAAGCCACTAAAAATCCCTCATTCTGCATTAAAACAACCCAACCCACAAGAAAATACATGTCATGTTCCTTTCCTTGCAATAATATGACAAAGTGTTTGAAAGAATCAAAACCCTCATAGAATCAGAAACCAAGAGGAGCAAAAAGAAGCTCTAAATGCAAGTGACTTACCTCAAAATTTTGCATAAATCATGTCATGATGTGAAAGATGTTGACGAAAAAATGGATAGAATTTGTATGAAAATTTTACAAAGCCCTATCACAAATACGATGAACCAAAAACAATCTCGCTACAACCGTTGCTTCAATCTATTAAAAGTAAACAAAAAGTTGATCTACAAATATTAGGGTTTTAGGGCTAGAAAAATATACCGTGTACGATGGAAATCCAATTTGATTGAGAGATATGAAAATTAAATACGAGCTAAGATTTCTTTTTAGGCGTGAAGTGAGAAATGTTTAATTGGTTGGCAACAACCACATGCAACATAAAACAATGATTGAAAAATTAAAGTATGTAGTTTCTGGATTCAACTATGTATTAGTTATTTGGATCAACGTTTCGGATCACACTCAGTGATCCATCATCTCTTTTTGCATCTTGATGATGGATCACTGAGTGTGATCCGAAACGTTGATCCAAATAACTAATACACAGTTGAATCCAAAAACTACATACTTTAATGACATGGACTGTGGAAATCTAATGTCTTTGATTGAAAAATTTGTTTAACATCTACCTATTTGAAGCGTGAGACAAGTTTACACCAAAACCCCATTCATAATATAGCTTACTAGCTAAATATATTTTCAATTGATAGTGTAATATGGATTTTTCAAATAGTTAGAAAAATTAACTTTTCATATAAAAAAACATAATAAAGTCAAATCTTATAACATAACTTCAATATTTAAATTACTTTTACCCTATGTTGTGTAATTAATAATGAAAACTATTTTTAAAAATCTTTTGTTTCCTATTTTACACCAGACAAAATGAAATCAGTAATTCTTTCCATAAGACCAAGTCTTTGTGAGAAGATATCTCTAATTAAGTCACTTTAGCTCTGCTTGGTTACTTAAGTGGAAGTTATATTTACCATTGTTAATCTCCTATTTTATGAGTTTTTTTTTTTTTTTTAAAGCCAAAATCATGAAAGTTTATTTATCTGTTTTAACCTCTAAAATATCATAAATAAAATGTTATGCCATGCGGGTTATAGGAAATTTGGTCTTCCCTGTTACATTTTTTTACAAGTTTGAAGTGTATCATCTTATGTTAAAATATTGCCCTGTCTCAAAAAAAATCTGCTTTTGTAGGGCTTGGTAATATTTTTCCTGCAAATTCTATCCATTTTTCCTCCTTGGCATGTTTGACAGGATGATACAATTTGTGCACTACCTGTAAGTCACTTGCCACGGTTTCAGTGAGTCTTTTTGGGTAATCCATACGCAGCAGGTTCATTTATATGTACAGGTTGCTTACCATTTTTTATGCCATGTGTGTAAGTTTAGAGGATGCACGCCAAATTGTTTGAAGTTTAGACTACGCTGAGAGGGCTGTGAGGAAGAAACATTAGGACTTTTTAGACTACTAAGAGGAGTGGATGGGGAGGTACATGAATTCTCTTTCCATCTTCTCTATCAAGCTATTGCAATCCTTTTTCCATTTTTTCGACTTACAGTGGTGGAATACAAAATGTTTCATTTCTTGCCTAAGCCAGACCTGCACATCATTTTAAAAGCTCATTAAAGTTAACAATTAAACAAACTGCAAAATGGCCAATCATACTTATGCTGATAATACTGACATATGTGGCGCTTTAGAATGGCAGTATGAGTATCTCCAATTAACCCCAAAGGAAAATCTAAGATAGCCAGCAAAATTAAGAATGACGACCACCCAAGCGCTAAACAAATCAAATAAATGAATAACAGAGAATTCATGAAAAAATAAATAAAACAAAGAAAATATAAATTCTGATGCATCAGTAGGCTGTATTAGCATCTAGGGTTTCAAGAAGTATCCGAAATAAGTACAGCTCTTAAAAAGAAACCCATTAGCTGATCCTAGTTTTAGTTCAAATAAGCAATCTCAAACAAAACTTTAAAGCTTGAAATATTCACGTACTGAACAAAATTCCTCAAACTCAATCTAATCTGTTTAAGAAAATAACATTTTATCAAAACCGAATCCCGATCTACATGTAACTACTGCTGCAATCTATTAACAATAAATGACAAGTAGAACTAAAAATATCAGGATTTGAGAACTAAAGATTCTTCAGCTTGAGAAAAGATTTTTACGGCTGCTCAACAAAAATATTAGCTGCAAGTTAAATTTTGTTTTGGTCAAAAGTTCTGTTCCTGCAGCCCTCTAGCGCTGCAGAATAGTTTGAGCTGAAATTTATTTAATAAGACTTTACTTTGGCAAAGTCGGTAGGTTACAATGGACAACTGTATTGCACTTCATATCATACGATTTTGCTGGATGATAAAATCAAATCAGATTTAACTTTATGCACAATCTAACATAGTTTATGTTTAAATGATCTCCACGTATACTTGTTTCAAGTGAATCATGTTCACGGACAGGAAGAAGTTGTATACCGGTGAGACTGTATACTGGTGAAAAAAACTGTATTCAGGCGTCAGACTTGTTTCAGGTCAAAACATCATGCATAATATAGCCTATCGGCTAAAAACACTTAATTTTTCTTAAAATTCAAGTTTAAATATAAAATAACATTAAATGAGTTTAAAAAATGTTAGGGAAGTGTTTTCTATTATATTTGAATACAAATAGAGTACAAAATTGTATCATTTGCGAATACGATAATGATTTGATACTATTTCAAATTATGATGATCGTCCTTGAAAATCATTATAAATTACATATCCAAAAAATTTACAAATTACAAGCTTTTTCCATTAATTCTTGTTCTAGCAAATGAAAAATTGGGGAGGGGTTCTAGTCCTACTAGTTGGCTATGATTCCTCGCTCGACCTAGAAGGCTCCACTCATGCCTCCACATTGTTGTTAGATGGTAGTGACTTCTTGCCCCATGTTTGACATCATCCACATTGATGTCATCCAATTTGATTTCTCTTGCTTGTGTTGCATCTGCACTTTTTCATAGTTTACCTCTTGAAATCAAGAAGCTTATCCTTTGTAAACAAGAACGGCCTCTCATTTTATGCATTCTAATCACTACAAGGATTAATTTTATTCAAATCAGTAAGCTCTTGTTATTCATCCTTCATGTCTTTATGAAAAAATGGAAGTTGTATTGTATAAATATAAGGTCATTGACGTGTTGTTAAGTCAACTTATTGTGTTTCTTTATGTGAATTACATCAAACAAACTATAGTAAGGACTACAAGGATGAAACAAAATGTAGAGGGGTACGTTTTAAAGATTTATGCATTCCATCCCAATCTTTCCACTAAGAACTTGTAAATAAGATATTTAATAGTTTGTAATCAATTAATAATTGTAATTTGTAATTTATAAGATATGAGTAAAGTCTCCAACTTGTTTTATATAGTGTTTGGGTAGATTTCTCTTGGATAACTAGTGCCAAAGAAAAGAGCCTTCCTCTAACTTGCTGACAATTCTGTAACTTTAAAATGACAAGATCTCTCACTTCAACCTTAGTGTTATTCTTTCAATGCATGTTGAGAGGCCCTTTATAACTTCTCTATAGAATCTATGAAGTTATTGGAGAAAAACAAACTTGGTGTTGAGGCAACACTCTATTGCATGAATGGGTTGGTGGATTTAATTGTTTTTACTTTTGATCAATGGTTTTCCAAACAAGATCGCATTTAGTTTTACTCCCCTCATAATAATTTTAGATCACCTTTTCGATCCTATTTGTGGCTTCATAAATGTATTCCAATGGATTTTGTGTTAGAAGTATTGTCATTGATGTCAAACAAAGAACATGATATGATTTGAAGATCATGATCAAAGATCATCCCACTTTCAAATTTGAAGAACCCATGATACATGGCTAGCTCGAATGATTGGTTCAGATGGCTAAAATCGACATATTCAGACATGATTGACTCATTCGATATTTGATCAAGACGGATAAAAGTATGAAAAGAACAAACTTAAGCAAGACAATACGTATTAACTAATACATATATGTTAAGATACGTATTACATGTTCTGAAGAGGCGCTTATAATTTACAAATGTTAATCGACGCCAACAAAAGATCTAACTAATATTTGTTAAGACAAATGAAACGTAGCTGTTAAAGTCAAGGTGCAAAGATGTCTTTTGAAAAGAGACTCAAATCTAAAAAAGACGTGTAAATCTGAAAGGACGTATGATAAATCTTTGTCAAAAAAGGATGAAAACAATATAAAATAATCAATTGATTAAAGGAGCTGTATCTTGAAAAAATATGAATAAATAAAAGGAGGCCTTTGCGTCAAAAGACGTGTTTTTGATGAAACGTCTTTAGGAAAATAATAATCACCTTTTAAGAGACATATCTTGAAGAGATGCAAATAAAAGGTTGTGGTTAAAAGAGTTGTGTCTTCTAAGAGGGTGCAACTGTTCTTAAGAAAAAAAAAAATTTAATATAATGACAAAATGTTGAAAGGAAGATAAACTCAAAAAATAATTTTGTTATGAAGAGGTAGATTAATAAAAACAAAAACAGATGTGATCATTTGTGAAGAGGTGTGCAACCATTGAACAACATACATATGTGATATCCATACCAAAACTGCTGAATAGTTGTAGAGTTGAAGGCTGTTCAGATTAGAAGTCCCATCTTCTTGTGTGGGCTTAGGGTGAGATCATTCATCACAAAAGTAGATTGGAGGATTGGGAGAGTGCAGATCTGATTGAAGGCAATTCTCTTTCATCCATCAAGTCAAGGTTGGTGCCTTACATTAGGGGTTAATTCTCCTTGTAGGTTGGTGCCTACTAAAATTGTAAGGGGTTGGTGCTCCTTGTAGGTTGTAGCCTACAAAATCATCTCATTTGTAAATCAAGTAGGCTGGTGCCTACTTCCATTTGTATAAATCATTTAATCAATTCAATAAAGTATTGTCAACTTGTTTTATTAATTCATATCAAAAATTGAGATTGACAAAAGTTGAAAAGTAAAAGATTGTTTTGATTTATTGATTCACCCCCCTCTTAGTAAATCTTTGTGCTCTTCAATTGGTATAAGAGCAAGGTCCTTATTGAAAGCCTAACCGCTTGAAGGAGATCCTTAAGAGCACGTATGATAGATCATAACAATCAGTGAAAGCATCCATCTTTGATGGGACTAATTATGCATTTTGGAGTGTCAAGATGGAAGCACATTTGAATGCACTTGGATTTGATGTGTGACAATTTGTTGTTGATGAGTATACACCTCCAACAACCCTTCCAACAGATCAAGCCGGGAAAAAGAGAAGTGAGAACAATTCCAAAGCCAAGCATGCTCTTCTTTGCAGCCTAACATATTCAAAATTTACAAAGGTCATGCGTTGCAAATCAACAAAAGAGATTTGGGTTAAACTCCAAAACATCTATGAAGGAGATGCAAAAGTAAAAAAGACAAAATTGCAAACTCATTGAAGGAAGATGGAGACTCTCAAGATGAATGAAGATGAAGACATAACATCATACTTTCTTCGTGTTGATGAAATAATGAATATTACAAAAGGAATTGGTGAAGATATTGTTGATAAGATTCTAAGATCTCTATCTACAAAGTTTGAGGCCAAGGTTGCACCATTGGAAGAATTAAAAAACTTGGATCAGCTAGCAAAAGATGAATTGCATGGGATCGTTGATGCCTATGAGATGAGGATTGAAGGAAGATCACCACAAGAGGAAGTCTCATTCAAAGCATCCAAAAAGGGAAAAAACAAGCATGAAGAACAAAGTGACAAATCAAGTGATGAAGCATAAGCCTACTTCATGGGAAAGCTTTAGAAAGGAAAAGGAAAATATAAAGGAAAATTCCCCTTTCAATGCTTCAATTGTGGGAAGAAATGACATTATGCCTCAAAATGTCCTCAAGATGATAACAACTCTAGTGAAGAAGAAAAAGAGGTTAGCAACAAGAAAAAGGGAAAGAAAGATTTCAGATACAACTCAAAGAAATCTCAAAAACACGAAGAGTTTCTATTCAAAAAAGGATAACAACACCTCCGAAGAACAAAGTGAAGATTGCTCAAGCAATGGTGAAGAAGAAATATTGTTCATGGCTAAACATGATGAACACGATGCTGATCAAGAATGTGATGAAGAAGATGAAGTTGATCAAGATTGCAATGAAGAAGAGGAAGTGGATCTTGAGGAAGAACTTCACTACGCATACAAGAAAAATGAAGAATTAAAGAAGAAGGCTGCCAAACACAAAATGAAGATCAAAGAAATGACAAAAGACTTGGAGGAATCAAACTAAACTATTGAAGGCTTGAGGGCTCTAATCATGGAAGCTGAAAGAAATGAAGGAGACATGAAGATCAAACTCATTTCAAAAGAGATGGAATGTGATAAGCTGGAGCAAGAAATAACAATGCTTAAGATGGAATTGGAAAAGACAAAGAAACAACACACAAAGGTTTATGAAGACTCCATCAAGTTGAATGAGCTAATGAAGGCTCAAAAATCCTTTCAAAACAAAACAAGGGGCAATTTTGAAAGACAGTCGAAGAAGGTTAGTAATTCCAAAGAAGAAACTAAGACCTTCTCAAAGCAAGCCGAAGGATATTGGATAAGTGCTGATCCTAAAAGAAGATTAAATACTGGCACTTTTATGCTTTTAATGGCTATTGTTTTCTATGTAACAAGTTTGGCCACAAGGCTTTAAATTGTAAAGATAAAGCAAAGAATATTCCTAGCTACATTAGGAGAGATTATAATCCTTTCACACCCTTAATGAAATTTAATAGTTTATGCTACAATTGTAATAACTTTGGGCACAAGGCACAAGCTTGTAGGACAATTTTTAATGATTCTCCAAAGAAAGACAAGAAAAAAGATAAGTCCATTAAAAAGAAAGAAATGCCTATCAAAGTGTGGAGGAAGAAGGAGAAATCCATGTTCATTCAAACAACCTTACATGCTGAAAGTAAGAAGGATAGGTGGTACATTGACAGTGGGTGCTCAAAGCACATGACAAGTGATAAAAACAAATTCATCTCCCTTGAACCAACTGATGAAGGAACGGTAAGATTTGGTGATAACTCAAGATAAGAAATAAAAGGAAAAGGAACACTTAGCCTAGATAATGGTAGAACAAAAACAAAAAATGTCTTATATGTTAAAGGCTTAAAAGAAAATCTACTAAGTGTTAGCCAACTTTGTGATCAAGGGCATAATGTTATATTCCATGCTAACAAATGTGAAATCAAGAAAGATGGAAAAATAATTGCACAAGCTGATAAAAAGCACAATTTATATGTTCTAAAAGAAATAAGTTATGAAAGTTGCAACTTGGCACAAGAGGATGAAAGCTGGTTGTGGCACAAAAGGCTAGGCCAACTCAACTTTGATAATATTATCAAAAAATGATAATAAATTTCCACAATCCATATTGTTGCATGAATCTATTTCTGGATTTGATTGTGTTAAAGCTTTTTTCTTGGTTCTTGGATTTGCATTTTTTTGTGTTTTTCTCGGGGTAATATTTTCCTTGGGTTGACCTTGGACCTCGAATTGTGTGCCTCCTTCCCCTCTCCTCCCTCTCTCTTTTTAGCTGCTCCAAGTCTGCAAACTATCATTTTCTCCTCTTGCTCTCTACCATCCTGATGATGGATCACAAAGTGTGATCCGAAACTTCTTTTTTTGATGAAAAAAGCTTTAACACAATCAATGATATGCAAAGAATAACAAATCCTTCCAACATCATTTGTAAGGAGTGTCAACTTGGAAAGAAAACGAGGTCAAGTTTCAAGTCTAAGGAACACTCTTCATCAAATCCATTGGAACTCATACACACCGATCTTTGTGGGCCAACCAAAACCAAAAGCATGAATGGAGAGAGATACTTTATGCTATTGATTGATGACTTCTCAAGAATGACTTGGGTTACCTTCTTAAAAGAAAAATCTGAAGCCTTTAATAAATTCAAAGCTTTTAAAGAGTTGGTGGAAAATGAAGCAAGTACAAAGATAAAGTGTCTTAGATTAGATCGAGGAGGTGAATTCACATCAAATGAATTTGAAAATTTCTGCATAGAACATGGAATTAAGAGACAACTTTATGCAGTAAGAACCCCTCAACAAAATGGGGTTGTAGAAAGAAAGAATAGAACGGTTCAAAAAATGGAAAGAGCAATGCTAAATGAATCAAAGATAGGAAATGCCTTTTGGAAGGAAGCAATTCATACAACAGTTTACATATTGAATCGTGCACAAATCAGAGTGAAAAATGATAAGACACCCTATGAACTTTGGAAAGGGAGACCTACCACTGTAAAATATTTAAAGATATTTGGAAGAACTTGCTACATTAGAAGAGATGAAGAAGACTTGAGTAAATTTGATGCAAGAGAAGATGAGGGAATCTTTCTTGGTTACTCATCAGGGAGTAAGGCATACAAATGCTACAACAAAAGAACACACAAAATTGTTGAAAGTGCCAATGTAAGAGTTGATGAAGGAAAGAAATTCAAAGAAGTTGGACAAAGCTATCATCATGTTCAAACCATGAGTGATGGAGACAAAGTAGATGAGAAATCCAAAGGGGATGAAGAGGAGGAAGAAACAAAAAGAAGAAGAATCTCCACAAAAGACTCCCATAAAGACACCAAAGACACCTTCCAAGTTTGTGCAAAAGAATCATCTTGAAGAATTGATCCTTCAAGATAGATGTAGATCTACAAGAAGAATGATAAATTATAATGAAGATTATCATGTAGCACTTCTATCCCAAGTTGAGCCCAAAACCTTTGAAGAAGCAAGCAAAGACAAATGTTGGATTGGAGCAATGAATGATGAATTGGATCAAATAGAGAAAAATAAAACTTGGGAACTTGTCCTAGGACCAAAAGATAAAAATGTAATTGGCACAAAATGGGTCTTTAGGAACAAGATAAATGAAGATGGTCAAGTCACAAGGAACAAAGCAAGATTAATGTGCAAAGGCTATGCTCAAGTTGAAGGAGTGGACTTTGAAGAAACATTTGCACCGGTTGCAAGGATTGAAGCAATTAGAATGTTTCTAGCCTATGCAAGTCACAAGAAATTTAAGGTATATCAAATGGATGTCAAATACGCTCTTCTCAATGGAGATCGAGAAGTGGAGGTTTATATTGTACAACCTAAAGGTTTCCTTCTATCAGAAGACAAGGATTATGTGTGCAAATTGAAGAAAGCTCTCTATGGGCTCAAACAAGCCCCAAGAGCTTGGAATTCTAGATTTGACAAGTATCTCAAAGAGAAAAGATTCAAAAGAGGAGATGTAGAAAACAATCTATACATCAAAGACGAGGGTGGACATTTAATGATTGTGGTGGTGTATGTAGATGACATAATTTTTGGTGGAGACAAGGACAAAATGTGCAATTTTTTTTCCTCATGTATGCAAAAGGAGTTTGAGATGTCAATGTTGGGAGAGCTATCTTTCTTCCTTGGGCTACAAATTTCACAATCTAGCAAATTAATTTTCATCTCCCAAGCCAAATATGTGAAGGAAATGTTAAAGAAGTTTAGGATGGAAGATTGCAATCCTTTGAGTACTCCCATGGTTAGAGGTTGCAAGTTAAGCAAAGAAGATGAATCCCAAGAAATAAATTAAACACTTTATAGATCAATGATTGGAAGTTTGTTGTACCTAACTGCTACAAGACCATACATAATGCAAGCTGTTGGAGTGGTGGCAAGATTTCGAGCAACATAAAAAAAACCACATGTTTATGTAGTAAAACAAATATTCAAATATTTGAAAGGCACTATGGAATATGGTCTATGGTTCCCTAGCAACAAATATTTCACTCTTGAAGCATTCACATATGTTGATTGGGCAGGGAATGTGAATGATAGAAAAAGTACAAGTGGAGGAACCTTTATCCTTGGAGAAAACTTAGTATCTTGGATGAGCAAAAAGAAAGAATCAATTTCTCTATCTACTGCAAAGGCTGAATAAATAGCAGCAACAACATGTTGCACTCAAATTTTGTGGATGAAGCAAACTTTAAAAGACATCAAGGTGGAATATGACCATCCTTGCAATATCTATTGTGACAACACAAGTGCAATCAATATCTCCAAAAATCTAGTGATGGACTCAAGAACCAAGCATATACCTATCAAGTATCGCTTTTTGAGAGAGCAAGTGGCAAAAGGACAAGTGTGTTTGGAATACATAGCTTCAAAAGAACAAATTACCGATATATTCACCAAACCACTACCAAGAGATGCATTTGATTATCTAAGGGAAAAATTGGGAGTAATCCCACATCCATCAAGTTAATTGGTGGAAGCATACATTTAGGGGGAGCTATACATAGAATCTTATAGCTCCATGAAGCAAAAGTCAAAACATTGTTAGAAGACCCCTTGCCATTGATGTCAAAGGGGGAGAAATTGGACACAGGGGGAGCAAAAAGGAGAAGATCAAAGTTTCCATTGAAGAGGTTGCCATCAATGACAAAGAAGGAGATTGTTAGAAGTATTGTTGTTGATGTCAAACAAAGAACATGGTATGATTTGAAGATCATGATCAAAGATCATCCCACTTTCAAATTTGAAGAACCCATGATACATGGCTGGCTCGAATGATTGGCTCAGATAGCTAAAATCGACATATTCAAACATTATTGACTCATTCGATATTTGATCAAGATGGTTAAAAGTATTAAAAGAACAAACTTAAGCAAGACAATACGTATTAACGTAATACGTATATGTTAAGATATGTATTACATGTTTTGAAGAGGCGCTTATAATTACAAATGTTAATCGACGCCAACAAAAGATCTAACTAATATTTGTTAAGACAAATGAAACGTAGTTGTTAAAGTCAAGGTGCAAAGATGTCTTTTGAAAAGAGACTTGGATCTGAAAAGGACGTGTAAATCTGAAAGGACGTATGATAAATCTTTGTCAAAAAAGGATGAAAAAAATAAATAATAATCAATTGATTAAAGGAGATGTATCTTGAAAAAATACAAATAAATAAAAGGAGGCCTTTGTGTCAAAAGACGTTTTTTTGATGAAACATCTTTAGGAAAATAATAATCACCTTTTAAGAGACGTATCTTGAAGAGATGTGAATAAGAGGTTGTGGTTAAAAGAGTTGTGTCTTTTAAGAGGGTGCAACTACTCTTAAGAAAAAAATAGATTTAATATAATGAAAAAATGTTGAAAGGAAGATAAACTCAAAAAATCAATTTTGTTATGAAGAGGCAGATTTATAAGTACAAAAAAAGATGTGATGATTTGTGAAGAGGTGTGCAACCATTGAACAACATACATATGTGATATCCATACCAAAACTACTGAGTAGTTTTAGAGTTGAAGGCTGTTCAGATAAGACGTCCCATCTTCTTGTGTGGGATTAGGGTGAGATCATTCATCACAAAAGCATATTGGAGGATTGGGAGAGTGCAGATCTGATTGAAGGCAATTCTCTTTCATCCATCAAGTCAAGGTTGGTGCCTTGCATTAGGGGTTAATTCTCCTTGTAGGTTGGTGCCTACTAAAATTGTAAGGGGTTGGTGCTCCTTGTAGGTTGTAGCCTACAAAATCATCTCATTTATAAAATCAAGTAGGCTGGTGCCTACTTCCATTTGTATAAATTATTTAATCAATTCAATAAAGTATTGTCAACTTGTTTTATTAATTCATATCAGAAGTTGAGATTGACAAAAGTTTAAGCTTGTTGAAAAGTAAAATATTGTTTTGATTTACTGATTCACCCCCCCTCTCAGTAAATATTTGTTCTCTTAAATTGGTATCAGAGCAAGGTCCTTCTTGAAATCCTAACCGCTTGAAGGAGATCCTTAAGAGCACTTATGGCAGATCATAACAATACAGTAAAAACACCCATCTTTGATGGGACTAATTATGCATTTTGGAGTATCAAGATGGAAGCATATTTGAATGCACTTGGATTTGATGTGTGGCAATCTATTGTTGATGGGTATACACCTCCAACAACCCCTCCAATGGATCAAGCTGGGAAAAAGAGAAGTGAGAACAATGCCAAAGCCAAGCATGCTCTTCTTTGCAGCCTAAGAGATTCAAAATTTACAAAGGTCATGCTTTGCAAATCAACGAAAGAGAATTGGGTTAAACTCTAAAACATCTATGAAGGAGATGCAAAAGTAAAAAAGGAAAAATTTCAAACTCATCGAAGGAAGATGGAGACTCTCAAGATGAATGAAGATGAATACATAACATTATACTTTCTTTGTGTTGATGAAATAGTGAATATTATGAGAGGAATTGGTGAAGATATTGTTGATGATTTTATTGTTGATAAGATTCTAAGATCTCTATCTACAAAGTTTGAGGCCAAGGTTGCACCATTGGAAGAATTAACAAACTTGGATCAGCTATCAAAAGATGAATTGCATGGGATCCTTGCTGCCTATGAGATGAGGATTGAAGGAAGATCACCACAAAAGGAAGTCTCATTCAAAGCATCCAAAAAGGGAAAAAACAAACATGAAGAACAAAGTGACAAATCAAGTGATGAAGCATAAGCCTACTTCATGGGAAAGCTTAAGAAAGGAAAAGGAAAATATAAAGGAAAATTCCCCTTTAAATGCTTCAATTGTGGGAAGATTGGACATTATGCCTCAAAATGTCCTTAAGATGATAACAATAATAGTGAAGAAGAAAAAGAGGTCAGCAAAAAGAAAAAGGGAAAGAAATATTTCAAATACAACTCAAAGAAGATATCTCAAAAACACAAGAAGAGTTTCTATTCAAAAAAGGATGACAACACCTCCGAAGAACAAAGTGAAGATTGCTCAAGCAATGGTGAAGAAGAAATATTGTTCATGGTTGAACATGAAGAACAAGATGTTGATCAAGAATGTGATTAAGAAGAGGAAGTTGATCAAGATTGCAATGAAGAAGAGGAAGTGGATCTTGAGGAAGAACTTCACAATGCATACAAGAAAAATGAAGAATTAAAGAAGAAGGCTGCCAAATACAAAATGAAGATCAAAGAAATGACAAGCTGGAGCAAGAAATAAAAATGCTAAAGATGGAATTGGAAAATACAAAGAAACAACACACAAAGGTTGATGAAGACTCCATCAAGTTGAATGAGCTAATGAAGGCTCAAAAATCCTTTCAAAACAAAACAAGGGGCAATTTTGAAAGACAGTCCAAGAAGGTTAGTAACTCCAAAGAAGAAACTAAGAACTTCTCAAAGCAAGCTGAAGGAGATTGGATAAGTGTTGATCCTAAAAGAAGATTAAATACTAGGCACACTTATGCTTTTAATGGCCATTGTTTTCTATGTAACAAGTTCGTCCACAAGGCCTTAAATTGTAAAAATAAAGCAAAGAATATTCCTAGCTACATTAGGAGATATTATAATCCTTTCACACCCTTAATGGACTTTAATAGCTTATGCTACAATTGTAATAACTTTGGGCACAAGGCACAAGCTTGTAGGATAATTTTTAATGATTCTCCAAAGCAAGACAAGAAAGAAGGTAAGTCCATTAAAAAGAAAGAAATGCCTATCAAAGTGTGGAGGAAGAAGGAGAAATCCATGTTCATTCAAACAACCATACATGCTAAAAGTAAGAAGGATAGGTGGTACATTGACAGTCGGTGCTCAAAGCAAATGATAGGTGATAAAAACAAATTCATCTCCCTTGAACCAATTGATGAAAGAACAGTAAGATTTGGTGATAACTCAAGAAAATAAATAAAAGGAAAAGGAACACTTAGCCTAGATAATGGTAGAACAAAATAGAAAATGTCTTATATGTTAAAGGCTTAAAAGAAAATCTACTAAGTGTTAGCCAACTTTGTGATTAAGGGCATAGTGTTATATTCCATGCTAACAAATGTGAAATCAAGAAAGATGAAAAACTAATTGGACAAGCTGAGAGAGATATCTATTGGCTCTAAGAAAATTATATCACCATTTAATGTTGCGAAAAATTTGATGCAATTTATCCACTCGTGAAAGAATAGTGCATTTGAATTTTTGTCATTACCTTTTGTTCTTCTAAAATTAACTTTGCATCTTCAACATCATCTTAGAGCAACTTCTCACTTATGTTTCTTTGAGAGGGAAATTTGTATCCTTTACTTGAAATTGCCAACAATGTCACTTGATTCTCTTAGTATGGGCTCTTTGTCACATTGAAGGGAAGATTGTAAAACCAAAAACTTGCACATGCCTTGCTTTCTTATTGGTGTACCTCTTTGTTCTACCATATACCTTGCAAGGAGTGTTGTGCTTTAGGTAACCAAAAGCCTTGTGTTGTGCTATGCTCAAATTGGATGAGGTGGATGTGTTTCATATGCATGGATTATGATTATCACATTGTTTTCCATATCCACCTTCGTTTCCACTTGCATGTTAAGATTAATGGCTATTTGTGTCTCTCCATCTTAATTCTTTTCATCCAACAATGTTAACATTGTTTGAATCTCTAATTTTCATCATATGGCATTTTCACATGACGGATTTTCCTCATATGGCATTTTCACATGGTTTAGTGTCATGGTTAGGAATGCTTACAATATTATATTCAAGGTGATTAATGCCTCCATTAAGTTTTTTTGTGCATAAGAGGAAAAAACTCTTTGATATTGGTTCCATTATGACATATTTTCAAGCGAGGTCTTTACTTTCAACATGATGACTTCTATTAATTGATGCTTAACTTGATGCAAAATTGGTTGAAATTGTTTTTGATTGTCAACATCTTTGCATACCCGAAAAATAATTTTAAAAAATTAAATAAAATACATATATAAGATACATTACAAATATAATATAATAATTGAATAACAATATCATTAATTAATTAAATTTTAAAAAATCAATTTTTTGATTTGAAAAAAATGTTTAAAAAAAAAACATAAATCGACAATAATTTTTTTATAAATAAAACTGTAAATAATGTTTATAAATCTATAATGTTTAGATTTTTTTTTAAAAAGAAGGAAAGTGTTAATTTATTGTAGCTTAGACAATTGTTATCTCCATTCCCAAGAATTATTATTTAATTATGGAGACTTCTAGAAAGGAGTTAGTTAGGTCCAGATAATTAATTAATTAATTGATTCCTTTAGAGACTTCTAGAAACTAGTTAGTTAGGGTTTGTTAGAGCCTAATTAATCTTAGCCATTGATTGAGATTAAATCATGGCCATTTGTTTTTCAATGAGAATAGTTTAAAAGGGGATCAATGGGCATTTGGAGAACATACACTTGAGAAAAATTTGTTGTGAGAGAAAATAAATTTGCAGTGAGAGCAAATAGTTTTGCAGTGATAGCATCAGTGGAATTTCAACAACAGAAATTGAGGGAAGAATTTATGGAGAAGAATATTGTCGGAGCTCTGCCAGTAAGAGACAAGCAGTTTATGTATCTCTTCATTTGTTGAAGTTTAATAAAATTCCTCATCTACAGTATTGGTTTTCCCTCCAAGATTTTTCGAGGGACAATTTGTCCAAAAATATTGTGTTTATTATTTTGCATTCCTGTGGTTTTATTTGTGAAGTTTCAGTTGTGTTATTTTTCAGTATTTGTTGTGAATTAATTTTCGGTAGTCAAATAATCTTTATAGATAGGAGATTAATAATCAGTAACTGCAATAGAATTTCCACATGCTATTAGAGTAGAACTGAGGGCAAAAAGAGCTCAATGCAGGCACATGAAAGAAAAATCAAGGGTTTATAAAACCTAGTTCTACCTCTTCAGTATTATTTATTATTTATTTATTTTTAGATGGCCTCAATAGGTTTAAGAGATCAAGACAAATCGGATGGAGCCTCAAATTTTGGTGTTTGGAAAGCCAAAATTTCTTTATTGCTGGAAGAGAATGGTATCAAGGAATATGTGACCATTGTTGTAGTTGTACCTACGGACCCAACACAACTCTTAGCATATAAGAAGGAAGATGCCAAGGCGAGGAGGTTGATTCTTGATGGTGTTAAGGATCATATTGATCCACATATCGTAGAGTTAGATACAATGAAGAAGATGTGGGACACCATTTTGAATTTGTACCAGAATGCTACCACTAACAGGAAGCTGATTCTTAGAGAAAAGTTGAGGAATACCCGAATGAACAAGGGAGAAGACGTTACAAGTCACCTCACCAGACTTAGACTTGTCAGGGATGAGTTGGCAACTGTTGGGGATAAAACAAATGATGATGAGCTAGTACGAATAGCCCTAAATGGGTTTACTAAGCAATGGGATGTATTTGTTCAAGTTATTAATGGACAAAACACCTTGCCAAGTTGGGATCGAATATGGAGTGACTTCACTCAGGAGGAGCTTAGACTAAGTCTTGTCAGTGGTACCAACAGTAAGAGTCAGAAAAGTGAGGCAAACCAAGAAAACGTTGCCCTAGTTGGAAAATGGAAAGCAAAGAGGGGGTCTAGCAAAGGATCAAATCCTAAGGGTGAGAAGAAGAAGAACTTGTTTGTCATGAGTTTGGCCACTATGTCAGCGATTGCTCGCAAAGGAAGAAGAATGAAAAGAAAGGCACGAAGCAGACGACAAATTCAACAAGTGCAAATGAGCTCTCTAGTAGAATCGAGGATGAGTTTGCACTCATAGTTTGTATGGTTAGCTCAACCTCATAGGTTGTTTGGTATATAGACAGTGGGGTGTCATTTCATATGACAAGAGTTAGAGAATAATTTTTTAGTTATAAGGAGGAGGACATCAAAATCCATATTTCTATGGGGAACATGTCCAAACTCAATCCAATTGGGAAAGGGCCTGTTCTATTTCAGAGGGAGAATGGAAAATCGATTCCCATTCATGATGTGTTGCATGTGCCAGGCTTGGGTATGAACCTGATTTTTGTATCTGTCCTTCAAGATAAAGGCTACAATGTACTCTTTAGAGGGGAAAATGTGTTAATCAAGCATAAGGATTGGAAATCACCCATAGCTATTGGAGTTAGGAGCAACCGGCTTTATAGGTTGCAGTTTGATACTCATAAAGAATTGATGAGAAACGGTAATTCTAGAGATCAAGGAGAGCTATGACATAGGAGGATGGGCCATCTACATCATGGAGTACTTAAATTGCTTCATGAGACAGTGATATGTGTTCCAAGGTGATCACAACACATGATGATGTATGCAAGGGATGTGTGTTGGGGAAGTTTGTGAAATCAACTTTTCCAAGGAGTGACACCAAATCCAAGGGTGTTGTTGATCTAGTACATTCAGATATATGTGGACCAATGTCAATGAAGTCTCTCAAAGGATACAAGTACTTTGTTACTTTTATTGATGAATTTTCTAGGAAGACCTGGATATACTTCTTGAAGACTAGGGATGAGGTTTTTAGTCACTTCCAAGAGCTCAAATCTCTTGTGGAAAATTCAACATGCAAGAAGATAAAGGTTCTTCAATCAAACATTGAAGGTGAGTACAAAGGGAAATAGTTTCAGGAGTTCTGTACTAGGGAAGGAATCAAGAGAGAATGGACTGTTCCTTACAACCTGCAATAGAATGGGGTTGTTGAGAGGAAGAATCTGTCTATATTGGAGGAAGCAAGGGCTATGTTGTATGACTAGGATATGCCACATTACTTATGGGAAGAGGCATGCAATATGACAATATACATACAAAATAGGGTTCCACATAAGGTATTGGGCAAGATGACACAAGAGAAGGCATTCTCAGGGAAGAAGCCAGATGTCAACCACTTCAGTATATTTGAGAGTTTGGCATATTGTTACATTCTAGGGGCTACACATTCCAAGTTATATCAGACTATAGAGAGAGGGTAATTTATGGGGTATAGTGAAACCTCAAAGGCATATCAAATATTTATTCCAAGGGCCAAAAGGATTATAGTTAGGTATGATGTCAAGTTCATGGAGGACAAGGCATTTAGAAGGTCCAAAGATTTTCCAACAGATGATCAGAGTGAGCAGCCAACATAAGCTCCAAGGATTATACAATCAGACCAAGAAAAATGAAGCTCGAGTATAGTTACTAGTACTAGCACAATCTCAGGCACAGAGAGTTCATAGAGTATGGAGCAACAAATACAACAAATCAAAGAGATGCATCAAGAAGAAATGGAGGTTGATACTTCATCATCTACAGTTGGTAGCATAAACTAACAAACATAGAGGGATACTCAAGAGTTTTTGGGAGCTCTTAGGACGAGTAATAGACAATGAAGACAACCAACCAGGTATAATGATTATATGGCTTTAGTTAGTCAGTTGGTAGATAGTGAACCTTTTAGCTATGATGTGTGGGAGGTTGTGCCTAGACTGAAAAATAAGGTAGCGGTTGGATCACGTTGGATCTATAAGATCAAGCATGGTGCAAATGGTAGCATTGAGAAATACAAGACAAGGTTTGTGGCCAAGGGGTTCTCTTAGAAGGAGGGAATAGACTATGAGGAGACATTCACTCCAGTGTTCAGGTATACTTCTATACGAGCCGTGATCTCACTTGCAACACAGATGGGATGGCAGATCCATCAGATGGATGTTAAGACGATGTTTCTTAATGGTGAATTGAAAGAGGAGGTATACATAGAACAACTAGAGGGCTTTGTAGCACACACCAAAGAAACCCACATGTGTAGATTGAAGAGAGCTTTGTACAGACTCAAGCAGGCTCCCAGGGCGTGGTATGAGCACATTGATAGATACTTGCAGGGAATAGGCTTCGTGAAGAGTGAGGCGAATGCTAACCTCTACTACTTGGTGCTTAGGGGTGAGGTTCTCATTCTTGTTCTATATGTGGACAATTTTTTTTAAATAGGTTCATTGGGGCTCATAGAGGAGTGCAAGAGGGACCTTGCAACAGAGTTCGAGATGAAGGATTTGGGGCTTATGCAATACTTTCTAGGCATGGAGGTGTTACAGATAGATGGAGAGATTTTCCTTGGACAAGGGAAATACTGCATCGAAATCTTGAGGAGGTTCGAGATGGAGGATTGTAGAGCCATGCCTACTCATATGATCACAAATTGGAAGAAGGTAGATACATCCAGGGAGAAGGATGTTGACCCCACCTTATACAAAAAATTGATTGGGTCTCTCATGTATTTGGTCAACACCAGGCTAGATATATCCTTTGCATTAAACTCTCTTAGCTAGTTCATGGTTGAGTCGAAGAGAGTGCATTGGACAATGACAAAGCATGTGTTGTGGTATTTGCATGGTATGATCGAGTATGGGATCAGATATGTTCGAGGTGATGGTATCAGGTTGATAGGCTATACTGACGCAAATTGGGCAGGCAGTACATCAGATAGGAAAAACACTTCAGGGTGTTGCTTTAGCTTGGGATCAAGAGTTGTCTCTTGGTACAATAGGAAGCATAATTATGTAGCTCTGAGTTCTGCAGAGGCATAATAAATAGTAGCTAGCATGGTGACGTGTGAGGCGATATGGCTTCAGAAGTTGTTGGTAGCCTTGTTTGGTTAGAGGGTTGAGACTACAGTGATACACTGTGACAATCAGAGTTGCATCAGGTTGTCTGAGAATCTAGTGTTTCATGATAAGTCTAAGCATATAGACATCAGGTATCATTTCATTAGGGATTGTGTACGATGGGGGATTGTTCAACTACAGTATATACCTACAAATCAACAGGTAGCAAACATTTTGACAAAGGCATATGGGAAGGCAAAATTCATCTTCTTCAGAGATATGTTGGGTGTCATGCAGAACACCTTCCTCGCTAAGAGGGAGTGTTAATTTATTGTAGCTCAGACAACTGCTATCTCCATTCCCAAAAAATATTATTTAATTCTGGAGACTTCTAGAAAGGAGTTAGTTAGGTCCATATAATTAATTAATTAATTAATTGATTCCTTTAGAGACTTCTAGAAACTAGTTAGTTAGGGTTTGTTAGAGTCTAATTAATCTTAGCCATTGATTGAGATTAAATCATGACCATTGGTTTTTCAATGAAAATAGTTTAAAAGGGGATCAATGGGCATTTCGAGAACATACACTTGAGAAAGATTTGCAGTGAGAGAAAATAGTTTTGCAGTGATAGCAAGGGTGCAGTGATAACGTTGGAGGCAACATTAGTGGAATTTCAGTAGGATAAATTGAGGGAAGAATTTTCGAAGAAGAATATTGTCGGAGCTCTACCAGTAAGAGGCAAGCAGTTTATGTATCTCTTGATTTGCTGAAGTTTAATAAAATTCCTCATCTATAGTACTAGTTTTCCCTCCGAGTTTTTCCAGGGACAATTTGTCCAAAAATATTGTGTTTATTGTTTTGCATTCCCGTGGTTTTATTTGTGAAGTTGCAATTGTGTTATTTTTCAGTATTTGTTGTGAATTAATTTTCAGTAGTCAAATAATCTTTATAGCTAGAAGATTAATAATCAGTAACTACAATAGAATTTTCATAGAAGGAAGAGAAAGAGTTTGGAGTCTGAAATTCCTTAAATTTGTTATAGAATCTTTTCAAATTACTGTCAAGGATATTCAATTTTGGTGTGACCTTCAACTATGAACATAAATATGAAAAAAGAGGGATTTTTTGTGTGTATAAAGTTTACTTTTACATTTGCAGCATGTGATTGAGTTTTTGATCTTAATCAATTTAGTAGCTTAAGAGGTCTTGTTCTTAATGCATATATAATGTTTCTCCTATTAAAACCCATTGATGGAATTATAGTGATCTTGGAAATAAAATATATCAGCTTTAGAAGAGATAAAATGTTGATCATACATCTTTTATATGAAATATCCTTCATAATTTGAACAAGTATTTACAAATGAGATATTTTTATATATTTTTTATATTGAATCAATGCAAAAAGGATTACAAAGAAGAAAATGCAACTAGCAAGCTGCAATAATCACTTAGACAAGATAAAGTTTCAGTTGTTGTAGTTGCATGCAAAAGATCTCGTGTTCCAAACAACTTCAATGTACGATTAAATTCAGATTATAAGACAGGGGCCTTTGTTTCTACCTCAAACTTGTAATGATTTTATTGAGATATCTTGTTAGACATGCGGAATGTGACATGAAAGCAGAGATTTGGAATATAATATGAAACCAAAGATTTGGTTTATTAGTTAAATAGATACTTTGATTCGTTGTTGATCAGAGAGCATTGAGGAATTTATTTTAGTTTGTCTACCTACAATGATACCTCTCTAAGTTTAGAGCTTTATGCAATTGGTGTTTTTGTTTGATTAGTTTGAATTGTGGAAGTGGGTTATGGAAAACATTTTTTTTAATATTAATGTAGGTTAATTAAATAATTATAATAAGATATGTTATTTCTATAGTTTATAATAGTGTAGAGTATTTTTTGAGATTTTTAAATTATTTTCTTAATCTTTTTTTTAATCATTTCAATGAGTATAATTTACAATCTATCATAAGTTTATTTTCTTTTGATGATAGATCACAAAGTGTGATCTAAAATAACAACACAACAACTTAACCATCACACCATGTTACTATTGGCACGAAGATTATAGTCTTGGATTGTGCATTGTTCTTAGATTTTATATAGACTTAAAATCCTCTGCGGACCATTTCTACACCCGTAGATCAATTTTGTAGAGTGTGGATTTGTCTAATGGTTTGTGAATCTAATTCAGAATACTACACACTTATACTTTCTAATTCATTGAAGGATTTTCTTTGCATTGATTGTCAAAGATTGGCAATATTTGAAAATATTATGGGGAGTGCTAGATTACAAGGGTTGTGTTTTTTTAAGTCAACCCTCTTGATTAGATTAGCTTTATGGTCATGAAAATGAGTGAAAAAACAATCTTCGACCAATGCAAATGTTCTAATGAATTTTAATTTACTATTAGATTATATTTATAGCTCCAAATAAAAAGATTCTTATAATAAATGTTCCTTAAAGTACTAGAAAATCGAATGGTTCTAGGATGATTGGATTAGACATAAATGATAAATGAATACACATTGAATACCTTTAATTATTACACATTGAATACTTTTCAAATTAATCATGAAACCTATGAAAGAAAGCGCAACATGGAAACTAAGACATTATTTAGTCTCCAAAATGTAAAAATTTTATCATAAAGATTCGTATCATTCAATAAACTTGCCTTCTTAAAGCTAAACATTAGAGGTTTCATTTGTTCATAACACAAGACGAAGAGAAAATTAAAAAAACTTTATGATTCAAAATTTATGTTAATTAGAGATTATTATGATTATTAACAAAATTTATCTTGAAATAAAAAACTTACCTTTTTAATTACAAATATATCTATCTTGTCAGAAAAGTATTATTCACATTGCCATATCCAATTGCAAAGGCTCTCTTCAAATAAGACCACATATCCATTTTTTCTTTATTGTCTATCTATATATGAAAATGGTTTGTACTATGAATGATAAAGCTGTCCATTATTCTCTTTCTATATCTATATGAAAATGGTTTGTATTCTAAATGGTAAAACTGTCCATTAATATAAGTCTTTTCAAATGACTTGTACTTCAAATCATAGAGCTGCCCATTATAAAACATTAATGTTCCAAATTTAAAATAAGCTGAAAGTACTAATTCCAATAAAATATTTAGAAAATATTTAGTTGAGAGACATTGTACAAAGGAGTTTTTAAAAAAGATCAATTAGGAAACTTTTTCTTGCACATATAATTTAATCTATATACCTACTAACATCCCCAACTCCTCTCTTTTTCTTAATAAATTATACTGTGAATAGAGAATTGTAGCATTTCACTATCCTCAGCCCCTTTCGATGCCTGATATCATTGGTACACTGGAAAAAAAATATAAAAAAAATCTGGTGTAATCTTGAGAAAATTCAAGGCAAATAACAATGTTAAATAAAGTGTTAAAAATGATGTTAAAAAATTTAAAATTATATAATATTGCAAAATGATATCTTTTATGGCACTATGTCTAGTATTATTCCTTAAAATCATTGTCCATGATAGCAGGAACCATGATTTCACCTATAGTAAAGTGTTTCTTTTCAAATGCTGATCATCAAAATGTAAATTTATGGGGTCATCTAGCGTTTTGATTTTCTCAAAGGCATGTGGGAGCATTTTATTCTCACTGTGCTCACTATACAGTTGTCACGAAACTGAAGTGGGAAGAAGGTTTTAAATTGGAATTAGATTTTTAGAGTATTTCAACACATCAGGTAATTATTTTTATAACAATTATCTGTTGGACTAATCATCAGCATTTCTTTTTGGATTCGTGATATGGACTAGCTGCCTCCCGTAGATCCGTTTATCTTTGACGTTTATATCAGACGTTAAAGATCAATCTTTTGATGCGACGGCAAAAATGTTCCAACACTATCAATGATGATGAGAGAGCGTTTATTATACTTTTAATTATCTATAAAAATATAACAGAAGATTTAGTAGCTCACTTTATTGTAAGAAAAAATGTTACATTAATTTTGAATAATAATATCTGAAATGAAAGCTCCAAACAAACTTTTATCATTCTATATCACTGTGAATGTAATTGAAAAGGTATCATAATAATAACAGCCTCCAGAAAGCAAGTGGATTTACAGAACGAACCACACCCTACAACAGGGCTTGTAACTTTCTTTGAGTGTACAAACTTCCAACAATAATTTCCTTTCAGAAAATGTTTCTGCAGGGCTTATGTGGGCCATTTCGAAGGCTTTGCAAGGTGTGTTGGATGCAATTTATGTAGGTTATTATTATAATGCGGTTTAACTTTGCTCCGTAGTACTCAATAACTCATGGAGTGTTGTTTTGCCTTGTCTCCTACTTTTTCTTTTTAAATGATATTATGCTAGGAATTTGGATGCAGGATATGTGTCAGGAGAATGCTTTTCCTCCATACTTTGTTTTGTATATGATGCATTTATAACACAAATATAACACATATGCAGAAGTCACACCCTGGCCTTAAGAATTAAACAGAAAATACACCGTACATGCAGCAATCAATCCACCTAAGATCCAAAATCTGACAGAATTTGTGCATGTAAAACAGAATGAGCATTTCTGGTTACATTGGATATGAACTTTGAGATAAAAAAGGAAAAGGATTTGTACAATCTGAATGATCATGGAGCTCTCATGATATTCCTTTCCAATACAGGAAGAAATCTAAGAAGAAACCTGAAAATAAATCTTTAGATGAAAAACAAATTTACACCACAGAAGAAACCATAATTGATCCTCACAGAAAATGTCTTCAAGGTAAAAACACATTGAAGACACCCCATAGCTATCAGCAGTCCAAGCATTTCTGCAAGCTTTCATTGCAACAAAAAAGGAAAACAAAACAAAGGGCTTATCATATAGGAAGGATACGATTTCTGCTTCTATCATTTCCAAAGAATAAAGAGACATTCTTCATGCTGTTTGAACAATCAGTTGTATTGAGATCAATCCATAGTCTCTGGATTGATGAATCCATAGAGAATGATCTCCTCATGACTGGTACTGATTCTGCACAAAACTTTTTTGTCAGTTCTGGTGTGCTCATGCCATCTGCTCTCTGTATATTGCATACCCAATAAGAATTACTGCCTCTTCTGATGTCGTTTAAACTGGAAACATGGGTCAGCTTGGACATAACCGGGCTCTTGGAAAATACGCTCTCTGCCATCTCAATGCTTTTCTGCTCATTTAAATCAATCTCTATGCTTGTGCTAACATGGTTTCCATTTTCCAATGGAGATAGACAAGCCATTTCTGAATGTAAACTGTCATTTTGCAGATCGGAACTTACTGGTAACTCATTGTTTGTAGGTTGGATATTGTCAAGAAGTCCAGTGCTCACAATATTAGCCCTGCACATAGGACAGTTTGAGTTTGATTGCAGCCATACATCAATGCAATGCTGATGGAATGCATGACTGCATTTGGGCAGCAGCCTAAGGGTTTCACTTTCCTGAAACTCATTCAAGCAGATTGCACAATCAAGAAATCCACCCTTTTCTTTGTAGCTGAACATGGGTATTGATTGAATCACAGAATCTTCAAGCCCATTGCTGTTAGGAATCCATGGTTCTGTATTGTCAGGATTTGGGGTGTCAGAGAATCTGGTATTTCCATGCAGATGGTGACTCAGTGTGTCCCATCTGATGTAGCATTTGGTCACAATGGCATAGTAGCTGACTAGCAGAAAGGAAGTAGCCAGTATGCCTAATATTGCTATAACTAAGATCGAGAAGTTTGGGTCTGCTGAATGGGATACATCAATTGGACGTGCAAAGGGCTCCGCGGGTGGGCAGGCAGGCCATTGTGGAGGGCACAGACCATTCCTGCAGCATATTTGGAACGGCCCATTTGTCTGTAAAGCCATCTAGGCCTGTCTGCTCATTAAATTTATGCCGTTCATAGGTGATTAGACAAATACCCAATGCTTAAAGAAGCAAAGAAAGAGATCAATAATTCAGTAGTTACATCAATGCCTACAAAGAAAAGCTGGCCTAACTAAATCTGTGGTACCACCAGGGGCATAAGGTAGCAATGCCCATACCTGCCAAACAAGAAAACAAAGAAAACTTATTTTGAAGTCAAAGCTTAAAGCCAACAACACATCATTACTTGAAGAAAGGACTAGCGTGGGAGAGTTTAATGCTATTGTGAATTGAGTCTACCTAGAGAGCAGGGTAGACCATAGAGGGCTGGCTAAGGGGCTTAAATGAACGTCTCCTATGTTGTTTTGTATTGAGAAAATGCGAAGTATATAAAATAAAATGCAGAAATAAATTGCAGAGAAGTTGATCAACAAGTCATGATGGTCAGGAAAACAGCCACCAGCTGTAGCAAATTACATAATGTCTCGTATCTTTACCATCTCGAGTGTTCGAAATATAGAAACTTTTAAGATGGTCATGCATTCAAACACTAGTCTTTTTAAGTATACTTAATCACAGAGATTTATTAGAGACTTATACCTTTATATTTATATATATATATATATAAATGAAATGATTTTAGTTATGTTTATCAGATTATATAAATATGGAATCACTAATTGCTTCAAATGTTTAAAAATTCTTAGGACAACTAACTCCTTTTAATGGATTAAAATACATTAACAATGCACCTAATTGTATGATTCTGATTGCAAACAATCTAAATAGTCAAGCGAGTTAACCAATGATTCCTAACATGGACCAATGATTGATAGTCCAATGCTGAGAGCATCTCCATTCCAAGAGCCCTTTGAATATTTATGTGAATGAGAGCAAAGAGATTGGTGTGGTTGTTGAGCCAGCACTACCAAATTACAGTTTGGTGTTTTCAAGGTGAGTACTTCACCAACTTTAGTGGAGGACATAGGAAGATGTCATTTTCTTTCCTTTTCTATGAAGTCAAAACCTGGTTGGATCTATTATGTTCATTTTCTATGAAATTTGAAAGTAGGTAGAGTTCAACATAAGATACTCTTGTTGATTGCTTGGGTGCATTATTCTTCATAATGTGGACTTCTAGTGGTTTTTAATAAGGAAAAAATAAGGGTGGTTGGTACCATGTCACGTCCCTTCAAACTTGAACCAAGTAAAAGTAAGTGAGGGGGAGTTTTGGTTTTGTGATGTCCCTTAATTACATTGCAATGGTAGAAGTTTCATGTAATAGTTATACGGAGCTTTTCTTTTCCACAGATATATGTGGGTCCTCGTGCTTTTTCAGGCATGGCATTACTTGGACTTTGAAATTGGTGTGGTAGACCCTTTGAAATCAGTATCATGTAAAGGCACACTTATGGAAGGATATAAATCTAAACAAAAGATATTGCCTTTTATAATTTAAAAATAACATGTATGTTATGTAATATTTTGGTTTAGTTTGTGTGAAGTTAAAGGTTTGGATTTTTAGGTTTGAAAATTTTTAGTGGGATATTTTAGGGTTTTAAAAATAATAATTTTATTATTAAATTTTGAAGAGTTAATATTGTCTTTTGTAATTTTCGTTTTGAATCATGAAGAGCATGATATCAATAGTGAGGAAATTTATCCTTAAAGTTTATAAAAAAAAAGCGATCATAATAAAATTCATAAATCTGATTCAAAATATACATATTTTTATAGCTATTGATGTTGTTGATTATGTTTGTTTGTGGTGTAGAAATTATAGTCTAATTATTCATTATGTTGGTCATATTCCCTTAGAGCAATCCCTTATTGCATGGGTTAAACATGTTTGGGAGTCCTATGTTGAACATATGTTGTCATTGATGTCAAAGGTGCTCTCTGATGTCAGGGGATCGGTGAGAGTTCAGGAGATTGGTGAGAATTAAATTTTAATTACTTTTGTCATGTTTGAGCTTCTGAAATCATGAGGTATTTTTGTCACGATTCTGTCATGTTAGAGATTTTGAGAACAACATGCTGGGGTGAACTACACTATGAAGAAGACTGTGAAATATCATCCTTGTATCTATTCATGTTGTTGGGAGTAGTCAAGAAGTGTTTGTGGAAGTATTATGTGGATTGCTACTCTCTGCATTCTACCGCAGTTGAATGTTAAGCCCTATAGATTGAACCTAAAGTAAAGCTACTCATGTTGTATCAGATTCCAGAGCTTCAAAGGCGAAGTCTTAACAAACAAAAAGTTGGATATAATAGAGCATTGTTTGCGTTGATTGGCTAACAAAGAATAATGTCTAAGTGTTTATGCTAGAGAAGGGAAGTGTGCACCAACTGGAGGAAGCGTGTGATGATGAAATAGGTCCAGGTTAAGATCTCTAAGGAAGCACACATCACATACTATTGGTGACAACAAATTTGATTTAGGATTGACCCGCTACATGTTTCATACCAATTTAAATTTAGTTCCACCTTAGTTGACCTAGCTAATTGCAAATGGTGTTAAGGGATTCCTAGCCAACATGAAATAGTGTTAATGTTTTGGGATGTATATATTTATGACTAGAATTCATTCAATGTCTAATCATTATTTGTGGATGTGCAAGTGAGTGTGAATATTATTTGGGTGATGTAATGGGAATTGCATCCCAATCATTGTGCACCATTATTAGAAGATCATATGTTTTGTAAGACAGTTTCTAAAGAAAGATTAGATCAAGAGCAAGCTATGTGATCAATATTGAAGATCCGTAAATCATATCTATGTAATTCAATAGGATTGGTGTCTTATCTATTGAGTTGGTGCTCAAATCTTTGTATTGGGGATTGGTGCCTCTAGTAGGTTGGTGCCTAAAAATACAGTAGGGGATTAGTGTCTCTGGTAGGTTGGTGCCTACTTCATGATTGTAAGTTATTCATTATTTTTGTGAGGCTAGATTTGGATAGTAACTCCAAGCAACTTTTCTCACCACGGTTTTTCCCATTCTAAGTTTCCATGTATATTTGGTGTTCATTGTGTGAATGTGTGCATCTATGTTGCTTGATTAACACTAATTGTTTGATGATTTAAGATTCATGTTTGGAGAAGTGATTAATGGTAATTCATGTTGAATTAAAGAGTTCTAAATAGATTTGACTATATTGATTCACCCCCTCTCAATATAGTGTGTGCCCTTCAATTGGTATCAAAGCTCAATTATTTTGAATAAGCTTAACAATTTGAGGTAGATTGGGGATGACACACTCAGTGGCTCAAGAAAGATTGTCTTCAAATAAGACACCACTCTTTGATGGATCCAATTATGTCATTTGAAAAGTGAGGATGCAAGCATACTTCATGGCCCTAATATTTGAGGTTTGTCAATCAGTTTGTTAGACACACAGGACAATTGAGGGGGGGGAGGGGGGAGGATGAATCAGTTGTACATTAAAACCTTAAAACCTCATTAATCATTAAACCCTTATTATCATCAACAAAATGTAAACAAATGAAACATAGACACATTCAACACCATATTTACGGGGAAAACCCTAATTAGGGAAAAACCATAGTGAGGATTAGCTCAAATATATATGAATAACAACACTAAATATGATAGGCTCACTGCTAGAAGGGCTCACTGCCCAAAAGAGAAGAATGGCTCACTGCCCAAATGACTCACTATCTGGAAGAAAGAAGAATAGAAGAAGACTATTATAGAGAGATTCACTATCTTAGAGCAATATGAAAAATCCACTACTGCAACTCTGCACCATCTACAACCTTTGGCTCACCGCCTCCAACAACTTCAGGAACACTGAAAATGTGGACACCTTCTACTCATTGCATCTGGTAGTCTTAGGCATTTAACATCACACTCAAATCACCACACTTGATCACATTCACATCATTTCATACCACATACCACATCACACATCACACACTCCTTCAATAATTAACCTTTCTTATATATCCTCCACAACCTCAAAAAATTTCTCCATGTCAACCACAATGAAACGTATGCACCTCAAATGTGTAACCAATAAATAGGACGATACCAAACACTTCCATGGTGGAAAGAAGTGAAGGAAGACCACATTAAGGGTTATCTAGGACCCTAATCTACACCGACATGCTTCACTACTCTTCCAAAAATAACAAACAACCTTTGCAATTAGCATTAGCATACTAGGTTGGCCAAACCTGCACTAACACTAACAAGCAACCACATACATGCCTCTCCAGGTCCAAAAATACCACGCGGACTACATAGAAACATTCCACATCTGAGAATATTCCAACACCATTAGAATATCCAACACCATTGATGCAACCACTTTAAATTGAAGAACACAATCATTTTGTGCAACCAAACATATTGCTACAGAACACAACTTATGAATCAAAGCTTGCAAAGCAACTGAACACTACATACTCTAAGGAAAGGTAGGAATGGAAAATATTAGCACATTCCCAAGTCCGCAAGACAATAAACCTCAATGCAAATAAATGTAGACCAATCTCATTTCTCCCAGACAACCTTCATCACAAGCAACACACTATCAAACACAACTTCCACTATTGCATGATCCAAAACCTAAAAATCTGGATATAACACCTCTGAACACCTTTGATCATTACATCCAAACCACACAAGCATATCTTCAACCATGAAGAAATGCGGAGCACAACACTAAACACTGCACACTCTTTTATTCAAATTTCTCAAAATAACTTGGAAACCAAGTGAATCAGATGCATCAACAATACCACAAACACCTGCTCAACATATCTACAACATCTAAAAAAATTCTCAACATGGCCACACTAGAGGTTAACATCAAATCACAACACTAATGCCAACATAGTGCAACAATATCCAACAATATCCCTAACCATACTGAAGGTTGACATCAATGACAATACTAATGACAACATCAAAAAATCTCCAACAATCTCCTCATTTTCATTGATGGCAACACAAGCTTTGAAAAACCATCAATCAACAGAAGTAACTCTACAAATCCAACAATCAAATAAATCCCCCCCTTACTTTAGTCCCTCCTCCTTACTGAGACATTCCTTACACTTCTACCACTTTCTTAGACTTCACTCTCTCTTTCCCTTTCCTTCATTTTTATCCCCCTTACTTGAGGAGTTTTTCAGACTTCAACCTCTCTCCCCTTTTGACATCAATGGTAAAGGGAAACAATATCTCCCTTTGACATCACTTGAAAGATTCACTTTAGGCAACACCAACACACTACTTTCTCTCTACTACTCTCTCTACATTGCTTTATCTCCACTTACTCCCCTTAGGGATATAGGATATGCTCCCCCTGATTGCACCAATTAAAACACACCACTAATCGCTTCCCCTGAGAGGTAGCCTTCATCAGTCTACAACCAAGAATGTATCTTGAAATTCTATCCTAGACAGATGCACACCCTTATGCATCTAATTGAAAGGAGGGGTAATAACCCCTAACTTTTATCGAAGATACTCAAATGTATCTTTTGGAAGAGCCTTTGTGAAAATATTTGCAACTTGATCCTTTGTAGGCACATACTCCAGCTTCACCTCATTCTCTATGACTTTCTCTCTTAAAAAGTGATAGCTGATAGAGATATGCTTTGTCCTTGAATGCATTACCAGGTTATTTGAAATATTGATATCACTTTTATTATCACACAAGATAGAAATAGGTTCATCATACGACACCCTGATATCCTTAAATGTCTACTTCATCCATAACATCCGTGTACAACATGATGCAGCTGCAATATATTCTGCCTCTGCAATAGATAATAACACTAAATCCTGCTTCTTACTCAACCATGAAACCAACCTACTTTCAAGAAAGAAAGAACCTCCACTTGTACTTATTTTTTCATTTGCACAACCTACCCAATCTACATCTGTATAAGCACTCAAAGAGAAATCAATATCCCTAGGGTACCATAGACCAAAATCTAGAGTTCCCTTTAAGTATATGAATATCCTTTTGACTACTGCCATATGCGATTCTCTAGGATCTTGAAATCTTACCATAAGACAAATTACATGCATGATATCTGATCTAGTAGCAGTAAGATATAGCAATCCACCAATCATCGATCTATACCTTATTTTATCTGTCTTAAGAGATTCATCATTTTTTCTCAACTTGCAACTAGTAACCATGAGAGTACATACTAGTTTAGAATCCCCCATTCCAGACTTCTTCAACATTTCCTTGACATACTTTGACTATGAAATGAATTTTTTTTTTTTTTGATTGGCAGATTTGTAACCCAAGGAAGAAATTCATCTCCCCAAACATTGACATCTCAAACTCTTTTTGTATTTTCTATGCAAATCTCTTACACATACCTTCATTTCCTCCAAAGATTATGTCATCAACATACACAACCAAAATCAGGATCTGATCTCCCTCAACCTTGAAGTAAAGATTGTTATTTGCAGTACCCTTTTTGAATCCTTGCTACAACAAGTATCTATCCAATCTTGCATACCAAGCTCTAGGAGCTTGTTTGAGTCTATACAATTCCTTTTTTAATCTATATACCATATCAACATCATCTGATAATGAAAAACCTTCCAGTGTTCAATGTAAACTTCTTCTAAAGTTCACCATTCAAGAAGATAGACTTGACATCCATCTGATACACCTTGAAGTCTTTATGTGCTACAAAAGCCAAAAACATTCTAATGGCTTCCATTCTTGCCACCAGAGAAAATTTTTCTTCAAAATCTATTCCTTCCACTTGTGAGTAGCCCTTACACACAAGTCTATCCTTATTTCTAACAACCTTTCCATCCTCATTCAGTTTGTTCTTGAAAACCCATTTAGTTCCTATCACATTCTTGTTTGTTGGTCTTGGGACCAATTCCCAAGTCTGATTCTTCTCAATATGTCTCAACTCTTCTTCCATATCTTTGATCCAGTTCTCATCCTTGCATTCTTTAGTTACTGTTTTAGGTTCTACTTCTAAAAGTAAACAAAATTTTACTTGTTCCTCTGTCATAGCAACTTTTCTCCTTGTCAATACACCTTTTCTCTTATCTCCAATGATTTGATCTTCAAAATGTTTCTTTTGCACATACTTAGGAGTCTTAGGGATCCTTTCCAGAGCTTCTTCCTCTTCAACTCCCATCTCTTTTTATTTCTCTTCATCTTTTTCTTCTTCACTACTAGAGGGTTCATTAGATTCATATCCTTCTATCGACACAAAACTTTGATGTGGTTCTTCAACCACTTTGACACTTGCACTTTCAAGAATCTTCTTCAACATTTTTTTGTAGTATATGTATGTCTTGATTTTTGTAAAGTATCCAAGGGGGATTCATTCATCAGATCTTGTATCAAACTTTCCTAAGTCTTCTTCATCTCTTTTGATATAGAATTTGTTTCCAAACACTCTAAAATATTTTACAGTAGGAGGTTTTCCATACCATAACTCATAAGGAGTCTTTGAACTGTTCACTCTTGCTTGTCCTTTGTTAAGTATGTACACTTCAATTTGAATTTCTTCTCTCCAATTGACATTTGGTAGATTTGTTTCCTTCATCATGGTTCTTGCTGCTTCTTGAACTGTCCTGTTCTTCCTCTCCACAACTCCATTCTACTGAGGAGTCCTAGGAGCTGATAACTGTCGCTTTATTCCATGATCTTCACAAAAACTATTAAACTCATCGGAGGTGAACTCACCACCTGTGTTAGACCTCAAGCACTTGATTCTCAAATCCATTTCATTCACAACCGTAGATTTAAATGCTTTAAACTTATCTAGAGCTTCTAATTTTTCTTTGAGAAATGTCACCCAAGTCATTCTAGAATAATCATATATTCATAACATGAAATACCCATCACTTTGAGAGCTTCTTATTCTAGTGGGTCCACATAGGTCTGTATACAACAATTCCAAAGGTCTTGTTGTAGAACATTCTTAAATTTTGAACCTCTTCTTTGTTTTCTTTCCAAATTGAAATTATTTGTAGATTGCATTGATAGGCTTTGTAATTCTTGGCAGATCTCTCATAACATCAGTGGAACTGATCTTCACTAGGCTATCAAAGTTGATGTGACCCATTCTTTTATGCCATAGCCAACTTTCATTGATTTATGACATAAAGTAGTTAACACCACCACTTTTGAGATGATAAACAATTCCTTATGTCCTTGTTCTTGCAACGACCAAAGTTCTAAAGCTTCTTATTTTGATTTCACAACCATCATCTTGAAACACCAAATTGTATCCTCTACTACACATTTCTCTTACATTGAGAAGATTATGCTGGTAACATTTGACATAAACAATATCATTTGTTTTATGCTTTCCATCAAAATTAATTGAACCTTTTCCATAGATCTTAGATGTATCATCACAAAACATAACAAGACCACCATCATACTTATTAAGTTTAAAAAACTTACTCCTACCATCTATCATATGATTTGAGCATCCATTATCAATTATCCAGTAATTCCACTCCTCTCTTACATGAAAAGCAGTCACCATAGTTCCTTGAATATTGTGACCTATTTTCGGAGCACTTTCCTTTACACATCTTTCAAGATTAGTAGAATTAGTTCCCACATTTAGGGCCATGAGCGAGAATTCATCATTATCATCATCAAGATAGTTTGATTCCTCATCATTAGGTACACCATTCTTTTTCAACATAATATCTCTTCTTGGCTTATTTACATTTATGATCCTTTTGTTTGTTATTTGCAACTTTGATTAGACATTTAGAAGTGTAATGACCTATCTTTCCACAATTGAAACACTTAAAGAGTAACTTACCTCTGTAGTTTTTTGTGCCCTTTTTCAATATCCTTACAAAATTTTCTTCCACCTCATCAAGATCATCAGGATCTGATTCATCATCCTTCTCTACCTTGCTGAATTTAAAGGCAGTTTATTTCTTTGTAGCATCTTGACCAAACTCTCTCAATTCAAAATAAATTATAGCACCAAACATTTTATCTCTAGAATATTGATCTAAATTTTGAGCTTCCTCAATAGCAAAAACTTTAGAATTAAAATATTTAGGAAGATCTTTGAATACCTTTTTTACAACTTCATTTTCTTCTAGCTTATCACCAAGACCATTGATGACATTAACAACTTCATCCACTCTGACCATGTAGGTTGTAATGTCTTAATCTTTTGAAATCCTTAGGTTTTCAAATTTAGCTTTGAAATTTTGCATCTTTACTTGCTTGACCTTATCATCTCCTTCATAAATTCTCTACAACTTTGTCTAAATCTCTTTAGAATTTTTGAGACTTATCACCTTTCCAAGTTAAAAATAAAAAAGACCACTCAGGATAGC
The DNA here is from genome assembly GCA_007115665.2 of Sequoiadendron giganteum. Lineage (NCBI taxonomy): Eukaryota > Viridiplantae > Streptophyta > Pinopsida > Cupressales > Cupressaceae > Sequoiadendron > Sequoiadendron giganteum. Next base: position 28,668,139 of record CM021108.1, on the reverse strand, counting down.
ATTCCTTGCTTTACCATTGTTCTCATAATCGTTGACTTCATCATAAATTTCCAGACCATTAGCAGGCATAGTATATCTAATTTCAATTGACTTATAGACTCCAAAACCTAGAGAGACAAGAAAGGCTTCCATCTCGGCTTTCCAGTAAGCATAATTCGTTCCAATGATATCAAGTTTCCACAATCCATAATGATAACCATAGCTGATTTCTGGATTCGATTGTGTGAAATAGTTTTGCATCAACATTTTAGATCACACTCCATGATCCATCATCAAGATGAAAGAGAGCATAAGGAGAAAACGAGTAGTTGCAGACCCAAGATTGCATAAAAAGAATGCAAGAGGGAGAAGAGAGAAAAGGTGTCACAAGAACCAAGGCACCCAGATAAGGAGATAAAATAAAGAAAGAAGATTGATCAATGAAATTGATAATAAATAAAAAATACATAACAAATAACAAAAAAGGGGTTGGAAAATGAGCTAAAAAAATAAAAAGAATAGCCAGTAAGCTATGTGACTACATAGCTAAGTTATTAAATGAGAAGAAACCAAGACTAAAAAGAAAACAAGACACATTAGAAGTATAATTCATCTTGTTTTCTTTTTAGTCTTGGTTTCTTCTCATTTAATTACTTAGCTATGTAGTCACATAGTTTACTGGTTATTCTTTTTATTTGTTTAGCTTATTTTCCAACCCATTTTTGTTATTTATTATGTCTTTTTGATTTATTATAAATTGCATTGATCAATCTTCTTTCTTTCTTTTCTCTCCTTCTTATCTTGGTGCCTTGATTCTTGTGCCACCTTTTCTCTCTCCTCCCTCTTGCATTCTTTTAATGCAATCTTGGGTTTACAACTACTCATTTTTTCCTTATGCTCTCTTTCATCCCGATGATTGATCATAGAGCGTGATCTGAAAAGTTGATGCAAAAATATTTCACACAATCGAATCCAAAAATCAGCTACAGTTATAATTCATTCCATCAAACATAGGAGCTTTGACACCCTTCATGTGTGCCAACTAGATCTACCTCAAGCAGTTGAAATTATTCCAAGGAACCAAAACTGTGATACCAATTGTTAGAGACACAAGACAACTGAGAGGGGGGTGAATTAATTGTATATTAAAACATTAAACCCTCATTAACCATCAAACCTTTATTATCATCAACAAAATGTAAACAAATGAAACATAGACACATTCAACAACATACACAAGAGAACACAAGATTTACATGGAAAGCCCTAATCAAGGAAAAATCATGGTGAGGATCAACTCACATATATATGAATAGCAACACTGAATACAATATGCTTATTGCTAGAAGGGCTCACTGCCCAAAAGAGAAGACTAGCTCATTGCCAAGGGCTCATCACCCAAAGGACTCATTGTCTGGAAGAAATAAGAATAAAAAAATAATGTTACAAAGATATTCACTATCTTAGAGCAACATGAAAAATCCACCACTGCAACTCTGCACCATTCACAACCTTTGGCTCACCACCTCCAACAACTTCAAGCACATTGAAAATGTAAACACCTTTTTCGCACTACATTTGGTAGCCTTAGGAGTTTAAGCTCACACTTAGATCACCACACTTGATTACATTCACATCATTTCACACTACATTACACATCACATGCTTCTTCAACAATTAACCTTGCTTATATATCCTCCACAACCTCAAAAACTTTCTCCATATCGGCCATAATGAAATGTATGCACCTCAAGCATGCAACCAACAAATAGGTTGGCACCAAACACTTCCAAAGTGAAAATATGTGGAGGAAAACCCCACTAAGGGTTAACTAGGACCCAAATCTACACTGCCACACTTCCATAGACAACAAACAACCTTTGCAACTAGTGCTAGCACACCAAGTCAGCCAAACCTGCACTAACACTAAAAAGTGACCACATACACGCCTCTCCAAGTCTAGAAATACCACATGGACCACATAAAAACATTCCACAACATCCAAGAATATTCCAACACCATAAGAATATCCAACACCACTGACACAACCATTTGAAGCTGAAGAACACACTCATTTTGTGCAACCAGACATACTGCCACAAAACACAACTTATGAATCCAAGCTTACAAAGCAGTTGAACACTGCATACTCTAAGGAAAGGTAGGAACAAATAATATTATAATTTTACCAAGTCCACAAGATAAGAAACCTCAATGCGAAGAAATGTGGAGCAATACCATTTCTCCCCAACAACCTTCTTCATAGGCAACACACTGTCAAACACAACTTCCACTACAACACAATCTATAAGAACCTAAAACTCTGGATATAACACCTTTGAACACCTCTGATCATTACATCCAAATTTCACAAGCATATATTCAACCATGAAGAAATAAAGAGCACAACACTGAACACACCTCTATCGCACTACACACTCTTTTATTCAAATTTTCTCAAAAGCACTTGGAAACCAAGTGAATTGGTTGCATCATCAATATGACAAACACCTACTCAACATATCTACAACATTTGAAACACCTTCTCAATACCACAAAAAATTCTGAACATGACCACACTAGAGATTGACATCAAATCACAACACTAATGCAAACATAGTGCAACAATATCCAACAATCTCCTTGACCATATTGGAGGTTGGCACCAATGAAAAAACTAATGACAACACCAACAAATCTCCAACATAGTTGTGGATGGATATAAGATCCTTGAAAGTCCCCAAGAGATCAAGCTAGAAAGAAGGCTAGTGAGAATAATGCCAAATCAAGAAATTCTATTTTATGTGGTTTATCTAACTCTGAGTTTGTAAAGATCATGCATTGCAGGACAACAAAGGAAGTATGGAGTAAGTTACACACCATCTATGAAGGTGATGACAAGCTCAAATAACAAAACTTCAAACTCATTGAGGTCAATTTGAAAGTTTGAAAAGGAAGGAAGAAAAAAATATTGCCACATTCCTACTCTGAGTTGATGAGGTTGTCAAATCAATTAGAGGTCTTGGTGAAGAATTGAAAGAAGGCACGATTATGAAAAAGGTACTTAGATCCCTTCCCCAAAAAATTGATGCAAAATTTTCTACTATTGAAGAAGCTAAGGATTTGAATACTCTAACTATGGATGAGTTACATGGAATTCTGACTGCCTATGAAATGAGAAATGAGAATTAAAAATATATAAGGAAAGAGGTTGCATTCAAAGTGTCTAAGAAGCAAGATGATCCAGATTCAGAAAATGGATCACATTTGAAGGCGGAAAACTTTGTTATAAAGTTATAGAGAGGTGAACTGAAAAATATAAAGGTAAGTTGCCTTTCAAAAATTTTAACAAAAATTATTAACTATAGGTAAAGTAGGGAAATTTTTTCAAAAAAATCAGAAAAGTTTTTTTATCAATAAGGAAGGCTACTCATTTGATGATGATGACCAAGACACTTTTGGGAATGAAAGAGAAAAGGCTCTTTTCATGGCTATGGAATCCTCTAAATAAGATGTGGAAATGAAGTCCAAAATTGATGATGATGCTAAAGTAGACATTGTGGAAGAATTGCTTTGTGCTAGCAAGGAAATTAAAAGGATAAATAAAAGAATTGTAGAAGAAGTGAAAGTCAAAGACAAGATATCTCAAAATCTTGAGAAAGTGGAGAAGATGGTCATTGAGTTGAAGATTCAAGTGGAAGAGGAAAATATGATTGAATAAGTCTTGACTGAAATATTGCTATCAAGAGATAAGGATTGTGAAACTCTTGAAGCAAAGATTGTGTCACTAAGGAAAGACCTTGAAAAAGTGAATCATCAGTTGAAGTTGAAGTTTGGGAAGAGCAATGGGATCTTGGATCAAATAATAGAAAGCCATAGATCACCACATATCAAAATCGGTCTTGGTTTTATTGATATACAAAAGAATAAGATGACCGAGCAGCCTATGCAATCTATTGTTGAGAGTCTAGAAGAGAATGACTCCAAAAGTTCAAAGTCTGAGAAAGTTGCAACAATCAATGAAAGAAATCTATTGAATCACATTTTCATCCAAGTGCACAGATAGAATAGAAGATCCAAAAGACAAGCTTCAAGAGGAAAAAGGATACAATACCAAGTTCAATCATTCTTTTTCTAGTTATTGTTATAATTGTAATTATTTTGGTCATAAGGTTGTGAATTGTAGAAAGGCTTCAACAAGAAGAAATAATTTTTTTAGCAAAAATGCATTTGCACCTTTGTATAATTTTAATATTATTTTTCACAAATACAACAATTTTGGCCATATTGCTAAAAACTGTAGAAGTGACAATGAGAATATTTTTGGCCTTATGATCAACATTCAAGAATTTCAAGGTATATCAGATGGATGCCGATTCTACATTTCTAAATGGACAATTAGAAGAAGAAGTCTACATTGAACAACCAAAAGGTTTCCAATGCTCAGACAATCTAGGATTTTTGTGCAGACTAAAGAAAGCACTTTATGGACTCAAACAGGATCCTAGAGTGGTATTCCAGATTGGATAAATATTTTCAACAACAAAGCTTCAAGAGAGGTAGCGTAGATAGTAACTTATACATAAAAATAGAAGGTGATCAATTATTGATTGTTGTTATTTATGTTGATGACATTATTTTTGGCGGTAACAGTGATGCTATGTGTAAAGGGTTCTGAGATAAAATGTAGATAAAAAATGAAATGTCAATGTTTGGTGAGTTGTCTTTCTTTATTGGCTTAGAGATCTCAATTAGACAAAGGTATATTCATTTGTCAGAATAAGTACATAAAAGAGATGTTGAGAAATTTTAAGATGGAAGAATGAAAATTGGTGAGTACACCTATGGTTATTGGGTGTAAATTGAGCAAGGATGATGAATTTGCTCCGATATACCAAACTTTGTATAGATCAATAATTGGCAATTTATTGTATGTGATTTCATCCAGACTAGATATAATGTAAGCAGTTGGGATGATAGCTAGGTTTCAAGCAATGCCTAAAGAAACTCATGTCAAAGTTGTGAAAAAGGATATTTAAATACCTAAAGGCTACAATAGATTTTGGTTTGTGGTATCCTAAGAGTGAAAACTTCACACTAACTACATACACATATGCAAATTGCATAGGAAGCATAAATGACTGAAAGAGCACAAGTGCTGATTTTTTTTCTCAGTGATAGTCTTGTATCTTGGTTAAGCAAGAAGTAAGATTCAATATATTTATCTACAACAAAAGTGGGGTACATTGCAACAACTTCATTTCAAGCACTCAGGTATTATGAATGAAGAATAAATTGAAGGAAATGAAAATAAAGCTTGATGAATCCATTTCCATTCTTTGTGATAATACTAGTGCTATAAATATTTCCAAGAATCTGGTGATGCATTCAAGGACAAAGCATATTGAAATAAAGTATCATTTTCTAAGAGAAAAGGTTGCATAAAAAGAGGTAAAGTTGGAGTATGTTGAGACTAAGGAGCAAATATCATATATTGTCACAAAACCTCTTCCCAAAGAGATCTTTGAGTATCTCCAACAAAATTTGGGAGTTGTTGCTCCCTCCTCTTGAATAAAGAGGAAGCACAGGTTGAGGGAGAGTGTTGAATCCCTATCACAAGTAGACTTCATCTATAGTTGAAGGGTTATGGATGTCCACATCTACTCCAATCTAAAGCTTAAGTCCCCATATGAACTTCCTAATTCAAAATCACTCATCCAACTGATATTGAGGTACATACTTAAGCATATTGGTGAAATTTTCCCAATATTAAGTCATCATCATGTTACCTTGAATCAAATTTTGGAATTTTTTCATCTTCTTATCAAAGAAGAGTTGAGGTAACCACCTTTTCCTGAAATGTTGAAGAAAGACTTCCCAAGTTGTCTTCCTTGGTACTATCTTCTTTAAGCTTTTTCATTGTCCCACCAAGTAGTTTCCTCACCAATGAGTTGATATGCAACCTATTGATGTCGAAAAATGGCAAGGTAACAACCCTCTATGGGAAACTCGATTTTAGGGGGGAACCTATTGCGCCAAACTGAGTGACCTCCATATTTTAAAGAAGTCGACTTCTTCTGTAACTGGGGTTTTGAATGGGAAAAGGAAGCAAATAAAAAATAAAAGATCTAACTAGGGCGGTGCACCAAGATTTAGATTTAAGGCACGATAGACCTATCTCATAGATATGGTTTAAGGGCCTGCTAAGAAATCTGCTATGTTCAAAATGACAACTATCGAAGAAAAACACTTGAATAATTTATCTCATAACATAAAATCATTTGCATAGAGTTTTGCTGAACATAAAGAGTCGAAGACATGGTTCCAAATCAACATTCTATTCAAATAATTGAAGTTGCAAATAAACTATTCATAAACAACACAGTATAATGTTATCAATAGTTAAGAAACATAAAGGCCAAATTACAAGGGCACAGTCTGTGAATCTTTACAACTATCTAACAAAACAGAGGCCTAGTGTCTCCTAAATTCTTCTACAAATATTCTGAACTAGCACATAGCATTTTGCTTTCCTTGCCTAAAGAGTTTCTTCTTTAGGCCAAGAGCCCTTTTCTCCTTTGAGAGGAGTAGTATATATAGCCGAGAATGTCCACCGCCTTGGAAGTTTGTAACATAAACGATTCCCCATCATGAATCATAATTATTGCAACAATGATTCATCGCGACCGTTGTAACATAATTATTCCCTATCATGAACCTAGTCGCTCGTTGGTCAAGTGTATCCCCTACAAATGATGGTAGTGGTCCCGCTTCGTCCTATGTAGACAAGTATCACCTAGAGTGGAAACTGGCACAACACGGCGCACAATATGGAAGCCAAGTGTTTGTGTCACTCTTTCTTCTTATTTAACCATGTTGAGAGGTACGTGGCAGCTCTTCGCAAGCCAAAAATCATCTTCCTTGTCCCTTGCTAAGAGTTTTTGATGAAGAGACATGTGGCATCTTCTTTGGTGTCGGTATGGTCTATGGGTCCTAGTAGATTTTTCTAAGGTGAAGGATACGTGGCAGACAGTCGGGGCTCGAGAGAGATGAGAAGGGGACAACCCTTCGATTAGCGATTTAACGACACATGGCGGCTTGGTGTGAGAATCCTGAAAGGCGACACTGGATGCCAAATGCTTTATCAGCGAGGTCAGAAGGTAGGCAAAACATCAAAATAACTCAAAGGGAGCATGGGGTATTTTAAATATTCACAACTTTTGGCAACTACCAGGGGTGTTTCACTTGTGGAATAGTGAATCCAATTTTTTTTGGTTTCGCAGACGAGATCTTTATTCATTTGGCACCTTGCAAGGGCAACCAATCAGCCTCAAAAGGTGTTGATATGGCACGCAGGATCCCGTGGGCCTCGTGTAGGTCGATCACCTCCTTGTAGGATATGACTGAAAATTTCCTTGACTCATCCTCAAGCTGGAAAAGTAGCCGCATGATCTAATTGATTAAACCTTCAATTTCCTCGGTGGTAGGAGGTTAGCTGAAACTCTGAAAAACTAACAGGTCTTGCTTCCTAATCTCGATTTCGGCTGCAATCCATTTTGCAGTAGCCACAGATTCATTTGGAAGAAAAGGAGAGGGAAAACCCATTTGGGCTAGTTGGGAAAGCCATGAACGAATGGCATCCATAGTCTGCTTGAATATAGTTGAACATCTCTGAGCATGGAGGTGGCCTCTTGGTAGGGGATAAATCTTCTCATGACCTCAACAACTGTCCTCCAATATTTGATCCCTGCTCATTCCAAATCTTCACTCGACATTGTATATAGCTTGTCCAGTAGCCTCTTTGTTTCGGGAACCTTTTCCTCTATTAATTGTGGGAATTGCTCCATTGTGTTGCGAACCTCTTTGTATAAATCTGTAGCTTATGCCATGAATCAAAGTGTGGGACGTAAGGTAGGGCACAAGGCTTTGACACTTTCCCAGTAGGAAGCGTACAACTGTTGGGCTATCGAACAGAGGTCTGATTGTGGAGCGAGGGTTTGGGCGATTTTCTTCAACTGGTTAATCTCAGCATCCTTCATCCCAATTTCCTGTGTTAACCTACCAATTTGTTTTATAGCAGAGGTGAGCTTCTCCTTCAGGTCATTTTGTGCAGCCAACCACTTTTCTTGAGCTTGGTCTCAAATTGCAGACTCCTGATCCAAGGTAAGTTTGAACTTCTTGAGATTCTCTTGGAGTTAAGCCTATGAGCTCGCTTGGTTTGCCTCCTTTTCTTGTACTATCTGCTCAAGATGGTTAGTCAACTGTTATAACTCTCTGATATTTCGCCACACTTCCTCCTCCGATCGGGCAAATTTATCGAATAATTCTTGGTTCTTTTGTTGCAGATCGGCTATCCACCAGATTCCTGGGTTTGGATTTTCTCAAGCTCTCTTTGCAGGCTAGCTTGTTCAACCTGTGCATTTTGTGCGATGCGCACCCTTTCAACTTCCTACACCTTTTCTTTAGTTAGAGCAACATCCAGCCTTGCCTTGACGTCCTTGAGCTCATCCTCCACCTTTTTCAATTTGAGACTAGACTTGAGGAAGTCAATAGTCACCACTCGTTGTGTCTCCTCCAAGAGTTCGACTTTATCTTGTGGTCAGGTGACATGCAAGTCCAGTCCAATGGCATGGATGTTATAGTCATCAGGTTGCATTTCTCCCTGTGGTTTAACAACATTCAGATGTAGGGTTGTGAAATGCAATGATTGTTGGGCCTCATTATAAGTTGTGTGGACCCTGGGCTCCGTTGGTCCCTTGGCATCTTTTGCTTGTCACTTCTGAAGTCAGAGAGCTCAAGCCTACCTCATTATGTTGCTCTGGCACAAGAATTGAGCCAAAGATCTGATTCATTCACCTGCAAAGGGAACACCTGGATGAACAACAAAAGGAAAAGAGAGGTGGGTGACCTCATATGCTTTCTTCTTTGGAAGGGCTACCATTTGTGGAGAGAAAGGATGAATATTCCACATCCCAAGTGATGTCGTCGTGGAGGGGCTCATGGATAATGGTGGGGGAGAGGGAGATATTCTAAGCTTTGATGTCTGTGAAGGATGGGGCAGAGTTGACTCTGATGATGCGACGGGGATGGAAACTTTGGAAACAACAGGGGCCATTGGTATGTGAGAAGATGAGGAGGCAGATGGGTTGACAAATGGGTTCTCGATTAGTGATGGGGCAGCTCGGGGGGAGTGAAAGTCGTCCGTCATATGAGAGAACTGGAGAGGACCTCTCGCAGCCATTGTAGAGGGGACATAGAAATATATTCCTATACCAAGATTGATAGGTGTTTTAGGGACCGAAGGAGAAGCAAAAGATTGTGAGCCAAGGAGAGGGGAAGAGAACCATACCTAAGAGGCTGACTCTTTTTTTAGCCCTTGGTCGATCATAGCCTCCTACGAACTACCAGTGATATTGGCTTCAATGCGTTGTCCTTCGTTTGGCAAAGAGTTCTCCACATCTACCACCCATGTTGGTTGTTGTGTTGCACCAATGTTAGCCACTGACATTGGCGGTCGAGATTGTGAGGACCTCGATCATGAAGTCCTCATTCACACACTCCTCCTAATCACATTGCTAGATTGCACCACTACCTTTCGTTTGAGGTTTCCCTTATCAGAGCATGGCGAAGAATGTTCAAGGTTGGGCTCCTCTGCATCACTTGCATTAGAGCATAGATGATTCTCATCCCAAAGGGAATGAAATTTGTCATCGACATCAAAAATTGATGAATCCTGGAAGGGGACGTCCGGGTTCCTAGTCTCCTGTCGGTAGATCCAAAAATCATTTATCTTTTTCGGGTTCCAATTCTCTTTTAATAGGCTGCCTCAGAGGGTACTACTTATATGACTATTTTCATCAACCTTTCCTTTGATTAAAAGTCTTGGGCTTCATTCTGACCTCCCTAGTATTCGACACCTTTCCTCTGGCTAAAATCCTCCATCGGCCACTCTTTGGTGCCAACCTTGAAAATGCATAACATGTGCCTAAGGGCATCCACAGTTACCACTACCCTCAACTTGTGGCCTTCAATGGCGCTAGTCACCGAATTGAAGCATCAAACACTTTCCTCAATGGGAAGTGAGGTACATAGGGAACCATATATTAGGGAAGCCCGCTTTGGCATTGCTTGAATGATAAATGGCGGTCTTGGGATTTCTTCATCCTTGCAAAAGCGACCTCTCTCAAACCCTTAGGGTTAGTTCTGAGGACGAGATCATAGATATTATCCAATTCCTCCTTTATCAGGTTAGCATCTCTAATTATACCCTTCTTAGTCGGTCGTGTGTGGGGCCATTCTGGTTTTGCGGGGATTCTCGGCGTAGCATAGGACTTCTGCTCCTCGAAGACATTGACCATAGGCGCGTTGATTATTGCGTTGGCCAAGCTCTGAGGTGCTTTGACTGGTTCGTTCATCTGTGGGTTCTGGGTTGCTTCAAGGGTGGACATTTTCCTCTAAATTCTTTGAAAAATTGCTTAGCATTTATTAGTGACTCTGTTCTTAAAAAAAAAACTTGCACAACTCTTGTAGTTTTCCCCTTAAAAAAACCTTCTTTTCTTTTAAATAGTTGCATGCAACGTTTTAACATTTCGTCTTCCTCAGAGTGGCAGATGATGATTGCTTTTTCTTGCATTAAATTCGGCATGTACTGACCTTTGAGTTCATGCAAGGAAAGCCTCTTTCTTTTTGAAATGACAAGACTTTATGATGACCCAAAGTACATGCAATTGTTATGTAATTTTTCCTTGGAAATTGGGTCAGTGATTTGAAAAGATGTCAGGCGTCGTTGTTGTGGCAATTAATACCATAGACAAAATGATTATGCCAAAGTATGTGATAACCACTACTTAGATCTGTATCTTTTCTCGGGATTTGGGTAGCACTTAGAAGGATGACACCTCATCGTCTAACCGAAAAGGGTTGTTGCCGAACGCTGCTAGCTACTTGTGTTAATTAATTAGCTTACCTGCATCAAATCATACTTGCGATCACAACCTGGTGCAAACTTCAAGCGAGCCTCAGTGCAGTTTTCAATGTAGTACTTGCCTAACCTCATGATTATGGTATGAAAAATACCTCTCTTATCCCTGCTAATTCTATAAATAGGCATCTAGTCAATCGAGAGATTAACTTAGCAACTTTTAGCATAATCAACATTAGGCAATTGGCTTAGCAAGTAGTAATTGGAGTCCGAGTAGTATTTGCATAGAGTTTGTATTCAGGGACCTAGCTCCAACTTTATGTTCTGGCAGTCATATAACTTCTGACGCCATGGACACCCCTATTAGGCTCACCTCTCGCAAACCTTAAATGGCTTTTCTGGGGGAGGTTTCAACTAGGCATTTAAAATGAATGACAAAGAATAAACATTCCTTGGCTATTATAGCTATGAAGTGGGTCCTTGGTTGTGATTGTATTGAATATGAGGACAAGTATAGCGTGAATACTGACGTGATTTCTCACTTCGTGGTATCACTGCTCGACATCCAAGTTCCCAAGCCGCTTATCGTTCAGTTGGCGACAACAGTGTTCTCGAAGAAGTACTTGAATGGCCTCAGAGAGGTGTTGGCGCACGCTGCGTTTGGTCGGATACCAAGTGCAAGAGACCTTTTCCGGTTCATTGAAGAGGCCGTGGTTGTCCCATGGTTACCGATCCTGAGTGGTTTTTACCTTCATTCACAAGAGGATCATCATCAGAAAGCTGCTCGTGCCTGCTATTTTCCTCTTGAAGTTTATAACATGGTGCCAATTTTCAACATTGACTAGTATACTAATTTTAGGAGCCTGGTGTTCCTGACCCCACCTGCCGATACTTCTCTGGACGAAGCCGTTGAAGTGGTCGAGGACGAGGTGGTACCTGGTGATGCTGATGCCATTTCTCTCGCTGAAGACTAAGACTCTTCTCTTCCTTGCTCCCTTAAGATCGAAAGTTGTTTAATATTTTTGTATATAGCCTAAGAAGGGCATCATATCATATATACAAAAATATACTCCTCTGAATGCTTGGTTTTTGATCCATTTTGTTGTTGTAATTTTGTTGAAGTATATAAATATAATGAAGGCTAAGCTTATATTTGATATCTCTAATCTTGCTGCATGATTTTATTACTTTGGGAATTTTGTGTTATTCTTTGTATGCATTATGGATTTTCAGTTAATGTGTTACTAATTAGAAAGACCAACCGAACAAAAGAAAACAAAGACACATAATTACATATTTACATGGTAGGACTACTTGTACGAGACCTTAGAATTTTAGAGCGAGTTCCCTTAAAGGGGAACCCTTAATGACTTTCCTTCCCTGCTTCCCAATCTGAAAACCTTGTCTCGCTTGTTCTGGATCACTGTGAACGGATTCCTTACGCTTATTAGTTCTCGATTTCTCATGATTGGATATCGCTATCAGACTTTTATCCTCCATCTGTTGGTCAGAACGACCATTAAATAGGGACAACATGCTGATACCTGCTATGTCTGGTGAAATTAGTTTCGCAGAAGGTGGTGAGTGATAATTCTTTGCTGGTGCTTACTTTCATTTGCAAAGATTGGCACATAGGTAAATTCCTTTATTTTTACTTTGTGCTGGAAAGCGACTGATAACCCCATTAGGTTCAGCCAAGAAGGTATCTTGTGTTGGTATTAACCTCGCTGACCTTTTTCATTTTATCAGTGCCTCAACATTTGGACCTACTAGACTTTTTATTTGGCATGCCAATTTGGTCCCTTTCTTTGTTGTTATTGCGAGTTGGATGATGTCAGGATCATGTCCTCCAAGCTTGTCATACAACTAGGTAGACAACCAATCAATTTCCCTCAAGAGATATATGCACCTCCTTTTTTCTTGACATAGGATATTTTTTCAGATTCAGAAATTGTTTGCCTTTCTATTTTGACCATCCATACAATTATCTTTTCCTGCTAAGTTATTTCTCTTATTACTTCTAGTATTGTTAAAAGGGGAACCTTCAGGAGTGGTCGAATCCCTTTGAAGTTCATGAAATCCTTGTAGGATGTCTTTCTTGTTGTCACTTATGGTGACTCTTGCCCTCCTTTGGTTGGTAGCCTCTTTCGACTGCAAACTGGTCTGGGTGAGAGGTCCATTGTTGTTGAGTACTTGCCAGTATTGCCCATCATTCTTATCTATGAGCTGAAATTTTAAGTCCCTGGAGCATTGGCTTTGCATAGGGTTGGGCGCTAGTTTAGATTGGGATCCAAATTTGGCCATATCTTTCATGTCATCATTTTGTTCCTAAGGGAAAACATGGATATTGCAGGTTCTGAATCTCTCCACTAGGTCCCTAATCTTTTCTCCAGATGATTCTATACAAACATCCCTTGTAAGCTCGATATCCAAGGCTTGATTCCAAATTAGTTCAGGAACTCCAAACAAATCCAGGCCGTGTTGCTTTACTGAGTCCAAACTTATTATGAAGCCTTTATTCTCAATCTTGTCGCTAGAACAAGACAATCAGGATTAGAAAGGCCTGATTATCTCCTTGTTGTGCGGGGAGGTTGGGTCTTCTCTGGTTTTCGCACTGCTCTTGCATTATGTATCCTTGAAGTGTGGTGAATGTAGCTCGGTTGTCGAACTACCTTCAAGTTTTTGCATCACCTTTGGCATAGCTTGATCTTTGTCATAAATGACAAAAGTTTCCAGTCTAGTGGCATGATAATTGCAGAAAGGGTCTTTATTAATGAATTCGCTCAGGAGGACCTTCTCTTGATCGGTGCGATCTCCTATAATTTCTTCATCCTCAAGAAGTTTTGTGCAGTACATTTACTCCTTGGTGATAAAAGTGTGAGCGGACTCGAAGATTGTCATAGCTTCATCTACAACATGTTCTGAATGCAAAGGTTTGGATACTAGCTTCATTTTGGCCCCATGCTTGGTCCTTATAATTTTGTGTGGCCAATCTAAAGAAAGGTATACACCTAATTTAGCAGCGAATTCACTGGATAGGCATAGACCAAATATTGGGTGAATATCAATGATCACCGTATCTTGCTTGACTGTGATAGTTGGGCAAGCAAACAGGGTTAATGAGAGGCTTTTAATGACTCCCACAGTATTGACCATATTCCCATCTAACTGCATGACTCTTCTCTTTAATGGTTCATAGGTCAGTCCTAGGGCTTCAACTATCTGCCTGGGCATGACCGTGGTGCTGGCACCAGAGTCGATCATGGAGTTGTGTAGTAATTTCTTACCTACAACAAGGGTCAAGTAAAACGGCTTCGGCTTTGGTTTGCCTTTGTCAATTTTGAATGTTGATTTCTCTTCTTGATCTTTGGTAGAGGCTTCTTTTGTGGTGTTCGTGAGAATTTTTGCCGAAGGTGACTGACTAATAGCTTGCTCCTGCAACAGTTGTTCTCTTGGTTTTGTAATCGGCTCTTCTTGGAGAGCCTTCTATAGCAATGTCTTTTACTTCAGAATGGCTAAGATTTCCCATAGGGAAATGTTAGCGGATGATTTTTTCAATTGTTCCACTACATCAAACTGTGGCGGCCTTTGAGGTTCTTTCCTTTTGACCTTTTTTATTATAGCTTCCTTTGTTGGTAGACATGATGGTGCCACTGCAGAATTACTAGATTCATAGTCGGGGGTGTTTTTCGGCTGCGGATTGACCAATTGTGGGATGACTGCTTCATTATTGGAGTCTCCTTTGGAGTACATGTTGTTGTCAGGTGATATATGCAGAGCTTCAGAAGTGTTCGCTTCGAATGTGAACACCACCTCTTCTCCTTCCATCCATGAGAAAAGGGCATGGTCAGGAGCTATATCGATTTCCTGTTCTAGGGACATTCCTTGCATTTGAGTGGTGAGTACCGCATTTTCCATTTGTAGAGAGGTGTATCCATAGTCTCCATGTTCCGACACTGCACCTTGGTTGCGTTGTGCTGCTATCTTTTGTTGTAGATTGCTGCATGGGCAATTTCGGGGCATATGTGAGTCATCGCAAGGAAAACACCAGGGGTTTCTGTCATCAATCAAATTGTTTTGTCCCGCAGTCAACTCTCTGTTTGAGCTTAGGTTGGTATTTGGTAATGAAGTACGTACCGACACTACTTGACTTGTTGTTGAAGCCTGAGGATTTATGCGAGTGCTTCCTTGGAATTGACTTTGTTGGTATGAAGGCCTTCTGCCTTGATAATTTTGATAGGCTGGCTTCGTAGGAGCGACCTGGTTGTGTTTGATGATAGTTATCTCGTCAACCATAGCTCGTAAAATTTCCTTTATGTCGCTTGTTTCATCCTTCAGGGACTAGGTAAGGCGCTCTGAGGTGTGATTACATACGTGTACATAGATTACAGGGAAGCAGTTGGTGTGGTAGGTAGCGTTTCTTGGGCAGAAGCTGGCATTTCAAGGAATATAGGCATAGCAAGACGAGGCGACAACTTTCTAGCATCGATTAGATTGTTTTCTGCTTTAATTGCAACACTGTATGCATCTGGTAGTGTGGTTCCACCGAGTGATTGAATCATCATGGAAATGTCGGCATTGATAGACTTCAGATAAAACATGAATGCTAAGTTGGGTGGCAAAAAAATTGCAGCTTGAACTCTTTGGCAAATTATGTGGAACCATGTGTTGAAGTCCATCAAGGCCTCATATGGGGCTCACTTGACAGTCTCTAGCTGGTGATACTGAGAAGATCTATCGCCATTGTTTGAGAATATTTCAAACAAAGGGTCTCCGAGCTGATCCCATGTGTCAATAGAGTTAGTCGGCAGAGTGCGGTACCAATTTGGTGCTTTCCCTCTAAAAGAGGCTACGAGAAACCTTAGCGCTATATTTTCATTTGTTACTCCGTGGGCCAAACACATGTTTGCAACATCTTGGAGACGTTTAGATGGTGTTCTCAAGCCATCTCCAGTAAACTTAGTAATAGACTTGAGGGCAAAGATCGGAATGGGGGCCCAAACGACAGGTGATACTAAAGCAACACGAGGACTTTTGGTGTCCCAAGCCACACAATTTCGGTTGGCGATAGGCAACATGGTTGGTGGAGGATTCAAGATGTTTCTGTAACAGGTTCTAGTTGGTATTGACCCTAATGGAGATGCCAACAAACCGGGGTTGTTCACTATTTGGGATCTTGTGATAGGTCGATGGCTCATGTTCTTTGCTTAGGGTTTAAGCATATCCTTCATAGTGGTCCCACCGGGCGTGCCAGGAAAGAAAAAAAATTGTTGATGCTGAAAAATGGAAAGGTAACAACCCTCTATGGGAAACTCAATTTTAGGGGGAGACCTATTGCACCAAACTGAGTGACCTCTAGATTTTAAAGAAGTTGATTTCTTCTGTAACTAGAGTTTTGAATGGGAAAAGGAAGCAGATAAAAAATAAGAGATCTAACTAAGGCGGTGCACCAAGATTTAGATTTAAGGCATGATAGACCTATCTCATAGATATGGTTTAAGGGCCTGTTAAACAATCTTCTATGTTCGAAATGACAACTATCAAATAAAAAGACCTGAATAATTTATCTCATAGCATAAAATCATTTGCACATGGTTTTGCTGAACATAAAGATTCCAAGACATGGTTCCAAATCAACATTCTATTCAAATCATTGAAGTTGCAAATAAACTATTCAAAAACAACATAGTATAATGTTATCAATAGTTAAGAAATAGAAAGGCCAAATTACAAGGGCATAGTCTGTAAGTCTTTACAACTATCTAACAAAATAGAGGCCTGGTGTCTCCTAAATTATTCTATAGATATTCTGAACTAGCACATAGCATTTTGCTTTCCTTGCCTAAAGAGTATCTTCTTTAGGCTGAGAGCCGTTTTCTCCTTCGGGAGGAGTAGTATATATAGCTGAGAACGTCCACTGCCTTGGAAGCCTGTAACAGAAACGATTCCCCATCATGAATCATAATGCTTGCAACAATCATTCATGACAACCATTGTAACAAAAATATTCCCAATCATGAACCTAGTCGCTCACTGGTCAAGTGCATCCCCTGCAAATGATGGTAGTGGTCCCGCTTGTTCCTGTGTAGACAAGTGTCGCCTAGAGTGGAAACTGGCACAACATGTGGCACAATATGGTAGCTAGGCATTTGTGTCACTCTTTCTTCTTATTTAACCATGTTGAGAGGTACGTGGTGACTCTTCGCAAGCTAAAAATCATCTTCCTCGTGCCTTGTTGAGAGTTTACGACAAAGAGACATGTGGCTGCTTCTTTGGTGTCTACATGGTTTGTGGGGCCCAACATATTTTTCTAAGGTGAAGGATACGTGGCAGGTAGTCGGGGCCCGAGAGAGAAGAGAAGGGGGGGGCAACCCTTCGGTTAGCGATTTAGCGACACGTGGCAGCTTGGTGTGAGAATCCTGAAAGGCGACACTAGATGCCAAATGCTTTATCGGCGAGGTTAGAAGGCAGGCAAAAAATCAAAATAACCCGAATAGCCTTGATCTCATTAGATATATTCCTAAGTTTAATGTACTTCTCCATCTCAATGATCCAGGCTTCAACTTCATCTTCGATCGTCTTGCCATCGAATTCGGGTGGTGCAATCCTCTTATGTTCCTCCTAGTTCTTCAATTCTAGCCCTATGATGTCCATGGTCTTCATTCCCTTGATTCCATTCCTCTTGATTCCCTCTAACCTCTTGTTCTAATATGTTTATCTTCTTCCTTGTTTTAGTCAGAAAGTTGAGGATTTGGTCCAATCTAGTGTTTTGATACCAAAATGTAAGGTTCAACACCCTAAACTATCTCATGAAAATAAATAATAATTCATTTTTGTATAAATATAGAAATGAAATGGAACATCTTCAATATATAAAATTAACATATTACATCTCACATGTAAAAGTGTCTAATCCTGAATATTAAGTACCTGAAATAAGGCACATCGTCACATGGAGTACTATCTAGTCAATTATTGAAAAGTACAAGATATAATCTATGTAAGAATATGGTCAAGCTCTCATGCCCATCTGGTCATAACAATACAAGTAAAGATATAAAATAAACATAATCACTGGAGTCTACAACTATCACTAACCCCAATAGTCACCCACAAACCAAGAGACGAGAACATGGCTCAAACACTTTCTTGCCCAACCACGAAGCTTACGCTTCCCTAAAATTCTTCCTAACATGAAGAATACCTGACCTTGCACGAGAAGCCTAGCAACCTAGAAATGGCTGGCTGGATGGAATCCAATGCAATTTGATATATCTACATGCATTTCACAAATGAACATGTTATGCCATACTATCATGATATGGTAGAGAGAATAAAATAACATCCATTTATTTCAATGGTACACATAGCTTTGGCTAAAGCAATTAAATTGAAAATGGTAGGTAGATCTGGAAAAGAAAATCTACTCCCTTCCATTAGTCCATATTCAACACCCATCTCAGAAGGTAAAGAAAAATCACATATGAAAGAAAACTACTTTTCTTATGAAGATAATATAACGTGCATATATCCAATAATCATAAAAATAAAGAACCCTTTTTTTCATGCAAAATGATTATATGGAGGTCTTTTATTATTTCAATCCTTTCATGAATAATGATGGTTAAATTTATAATTGACATGAGATTTGATTATTGACATGTAACTTGATTATTGATAAGCAATTTGATCTCTAACTAATGATATTTCTCAATTTTATGCGATATTTAATGTATATGCAATGCTAACTAATCTTTGATGTCATGCAGGTTAAATTCATAAGAAACCAATTCATAACATATGATGCATATTTGTACCATTATATTCATATATATGGATATACATATATATACATGAGTATGTATATATAACTATAATTATACCATTGATATGATGAATAGAAATAAAAGAATTAGATCCATAACAATTAAATGATAGTTTCATATATTCAATTTTACAATTTTACTATGGAATCATCACAACAAAAATAAAATGTTTACCAGTATTAACTTCATGGAAAATACATCACATTTATATGTATACTACTATTTAAATATGTTGAGATTACGAAATAACACAATGGTTTTATAACAACTAAAAATAATTCATATATAGTTACAGTCACAAACTGTTCATTTATTCGGATATAATAAACTCATACCATATATATTACAATCGATATCCATAACTGTATTATACATAATAATCAATGCACATGTTCTTATGACAACCACAAATATTTCTGAAAACATGGTTGATTCTATGGTTTCAAGCACTATAGGTGAATTGATATAATGGTATTTACAAATATATATGGCAACCAAATGTCTTAATCAATTGAGTATGCAAATCCATGCATAATAGAGGTATAAAAATATATTCAATTGCCAAGAAAAGATATAGGTAGATCGATGTCATATATTGAGGCTTTAAGGTCGACACATAGGTTTTGTTATGTATGTACATGCAGAACAATACATATACTAGTTGATACAAAGAACTGAATACATGCTACGATACGAACAATAATCTCTTTCAAATCACATGATCCAATAACAATATCATTCATCATTTAAACTTGTAGATTTGGTTCTTTTTAAACATTTACCATGCCTTCATAAGCCATGTTACAAACAACAATAATAGGATAATACCTAGTCTCCTACCCTGTGTGCTAACTCCTCAAGTCTACTCAGATTCCAAGATGCCAATCCTCCTCAATCATTTCTAGTAATGATAAAATAAACCACCCTCCTCCCCTTAATTGAGCCCTCTCATAGTTTTCCCTATTTTCATGCAAAGTGTTCAACCCCAATTGGAGTATCTCTTTACTTTTAGAACTGAAATTTCTCCTCATGCTAGGATCACATGAGTTATCATGCATATCATTGTAATTTAAAACTTATTTAATTTAATTTTCTTTTCTTTTTAATAATAAGCTATTTATATATTCATATATAAAAATAATAATATCATTATTATATATAGATATACAATTATAATAATTGTGAGCATAAAGTTTGTATATTTAGATACATATATATAATTGCATTATTATATATAAATATATATTATGAGATTTATCATTATCAAACATTTAAAAATAAAATATAATATTTTATTTTCCAATTAAATTAATTTTCACAAACAAAAAAACAATTAGCCATAGTCATTATTTAAATCATAATGCACAATAGGCAATGATGAATTCATGGTAACACAATGCATAACATAATCATTCACAATGCAGGATGAATGCAACTACGTGAGTGTGTGCGCAAGATTTCCATCATGCTGACTATTGTTGGGTGGCTAGATCATCTCTACCTTAGCCATGTTCTCGCCTTCAACCTATTCCTGCACTCATTTTTGCACTCAATATCTCATCAATAGGTTAGCTCATAAAACCATAATCAATAATCAAAATATTTGCATCATAATATTCATCATTATTTTAATCATAATAACATGCATTTTAAAGATAACATCAATTTATCATCCATGAAAACACATTAATCTATGCTTCAATCACATATTGTCCAATAGTCTCATCCAATTCCATTTATTATCAAATAAAATTTATGCAAGCAAAAATTGAGATGCGACACATCTATAATCATGTTATGTCATAAACCTATCAAATTTTAGATACCACTTCCTTGGAGCTTGCTTTAGGCCATACAATATTTTCTTCAATATATATACTAAGTTCTCCTTCCCTTTGACCTCATACCCCTATAGTTGTTGCATATACATCTTTTTCTCCAAATCCCCATGGAGAAAAGTCATCTTTACATATAATCGTTAAAGATGAAAATCTTCTATTGCCACTAGACTTAAAATAGTTTTAATTGAATTCATTTTAACAATAGAAAAAAATATTTCATTAAAATATCTACCTTTCTTCTATGCAAAAATCTTTACAACAAGTCTTTCCTTGTACCTCCTTTATTCCCCATATTCTTCCTTCATCATGTACACATTTGTTTTGCAATGCTCTTTTACTTGCACACAACTCAACCAAGTCTCAAGTTTGGCTCTATATCAAAGAGTTCATGTCCTCTTTCATGCCTTTCTCTCACCCCTTTCTGGTTTCCACGTACATTGCTTCTTCATAGTTTTTTGGTTCATAAAAATCAATCGATAATACATAATACAATGAAGGAGAGTATCATTCAAGAGGTCCACTTAATTTGATAGGTGTTCTTACAAGAGTTTAAGGCACTTGTTGTTGAACATTTTGATGTTCCAACACCTTTGGAACTACATTTTTTTGGGATTTCATTAAGCACAATATATTTTGTACTTCTAACTGATATTTGAACATGACCTTCTCATCGAATATCACATATCTACTCCTAATGATTTTGTTATTTTCATAATCTCATTATTGATAACTAAAATCGCAACTCCATATCCAATAAAAGTACATGTCTTGGATTTTGCATCAATCTTTGTTTTATTTTCTATATCAATATGGACAAATGCTCCACAACCAGAAAATTTAAAAATGATTAGTTTACCTTTTTACTTGTCCATGCCTCCTTTGAAATACCACCATCCAAAGAACTTGAAAGCCCTCTGTTTATTAAATAAACACCAATATCCACAAAATTTTCTCAAAGCTATAGTGATAATATTGTATGCAATCCCATAATCCTTATATGCTCCATGATTGTCCTATTCATCCTTTTTGAGACATCATTTTCTTGTGGTGTTCCTAGAATTGTCTTTTGTGTACAAATCCCATGGTAACTATCAAACTCCTTACTACAATATTTTCCTCCATTATATGATATGAGACACTTCAACTTATTTTCTATCTCATTCTCAACCAAATATTTTCATTTCTTAAAAGTATCAAAGACATCAAAAGTTTTTTGAATGAAATAAAGTTTTCAGTCACATCATTAGTAAAAATAACATAATAATCAGAGCCACCAAGAGATGATACCTGAGCTAATCCCCATACATTTGAATGCATTAGCTCTAACTTTTCACTCTTATTTTCCTTTCCAACTCTAAGAATTTAACTCTTTTCTATTTTTTGTAAACACAATTTTTACATAAATCCAAATTTATCTGCTTGAAACCTGACAACAAATTTTTTGATTGGAGAATCCTCATCTCCTTTTCACTCATGTGCCCAAGCCTATGGTTCCAAAATGTTGTATTTATTCCTATAAAAGCTAAGGAAACAAAAAAATTAGAATTAGTAGTACATAAATACAATGTACCTACCTTTTCTCATTTTTCTATTATCAATGATCATTTAGTGACCTTCCACAAATTATCTATAATTGTAACTATACAACCTTCACTCTGTTGGGTGAAAATAATGTAATCAACTTTCTAATAGATTACACCATCTAGATTTCAGCCACAACTATGTGAGATTACTCTCTCCTCTCGGAAAGGGGAGGCGCCCTTCTTACCGCTAATTAGAAGTTGTAGTAAACTTGAAGGAATACTTACAAAATGTACACTATACTCATGAAATGGGGGGGGTGTGTTACATTCATACTTCTCTCTTTTTTCAGAGAAGATGTTTACAATGCTTCACTATGAAAAGCTTTTAGATCTGGAATAACTTAAACTTAATCAACAATAGTAATGTCGATATTCCTATCTTGACAAAGCATAGCTTAGAAATACCAGGTAAATCTATAATAACAAAAGTAAAGAGAAAAGGGAAGGCTCACGAAGGCACACAGTCGTTCTGTAACCTTTTCAATGTCGAATCCGGTGATGATATCGTTCGTTGTATTAGAAGCACAAAGTCTTCTTAGACACAGCGATTCCTCGAACAACAAGAACAATTACAAGCACAAAGTCTTGTAGATCCTTCAACAAAATCTTCAAATGTAAATAAATCCAAATGATAAATGTAACACAAAGTTTACATCAAACACTTGAAGCCCTTTCAATCTCATACAATAATTACCACTGATATAATCAACACACAAAACGATTGATTCCAACACAAAGTCTGGCATGTAATCTTCTTCTTTATTGATTAGATCTGAATTCACAATATTGAACACAAAGTCTCAATGCTTGTTTCAAAATAGCAGCACTTCGTTGCAAAATCTCAAAAGGTAACTATTACAAAAGAAATCCCTCTTATTTATAAAAAGGAGGGAAGAGCAAAATTAGGGAATCGGATGAGTAAAAATAGGAAACCCTAATCTAACTGAGTGTAATTTATTTCTACGTAATCGCACCTCATATTTTGGTGCAATTACGTTTTACAAAAAGACACCTAAAGTGTCAAAAACTATTTACAATGTGCAAAATAGGGGACACCACAAATGGCGGACACTGGAGACGAAAAGAAGACTATTGTTCTTTGCTTTGGGCGCGGAAGTCTTCATATTTCTTTGTTGTCTCTCTCAAGAACTTATTATCTGGTCCGACTGTAAAATCCACCAGTGTATGTATTTTGGTAATCAACTTCTTTGCAGACGAAGAAACCTTTTTACATCTTTCAAGATGAGACTTGAAACAATCAAGTGAAAGCTGTAGATCACACACAATGTGTAAGGTGTTCTTAGTAAAACCTTTGTCATCCACCAACTTCATGAAGGCTTCTTTATACACTTGAATTATTTCACTGAGGGGAAGGAAGGTGTGCTCGTCATCAAGAAGATCACCTGGCAACTCTACCATTCCATTTACCAGTAGAACCCGGTAGCCTTCAACATCTTCTTGTGCCTGGTGAATGTCATCAATCAAAACCTTCAATACCTGGATTCAATGCTTGAGTGATTCTTTTACTTCAACATATTTCTCCTTGCCAGGTATTACTCCATTTTTTACCAATTGGCTGATCTTGGATTCTTTCATTTGCAACCATGATGATAAAGTCCTTTCCATATTGGATAGATCTCTCACAAGTGATCCTTCTTTGTTCAGCTCAGTCTGCAGCTGGGCTATTTGTATTTTCTTCTCACTTGCGGTGGTGATAACCTACGTTCCATGATCTATGATCTCTTCAATAAACTCATTTAAGATTTTACCCTTAGATGCAATATTTTCTGCCTTTTGAACAGCTGGTTCTTTGGCATTTACCAAGGTCATAGATTGAGCATCACCCATTGAAGATCCCGCTATGTTTCTCAAAATTTTTGCATAGTGTTCAGCTTTCTCTTTGTATAGATTTTTGGCTTGCTCCATCTTGTCAAGCCTTCCTGCTAGAGCATCTAACACTACTTGGGCATCTGCTTTTGCACTTTCATTTGTCACCTTCCCAAGTTGTATTCTCTGAATGGTATAATCTTCCATGTTCACATCTCCCTCTAGCTGTGGAGGAAAACCTACCTCAACAAACTTTTGACCAGCTTTATCAACCTGGAGCCTTGACAATACCTTAGCCTTTTTCTTTTCTTTGTTCTTGGGAGCAGGTATTTCTTCCAGATCCAGTTCATCGGGGGAGATCATCTGCTTTTTCCGTTTAGGAACCTACGACACCAACCAAGGGGGAAGAGAAGAAGAATACACATCACTTGTTACTGCTAATTCCTGAGCTGCAGGGGATTTTTGAGGAATAATTGAAAGAGTAACTATGGGCGCCGTTGTAGTCATTATGGGCCTAGTTGTTTGTATGCCAAGCTGATTCTGCAAAGATTCATTCATAAAGCTATCAAAATCAGCCCCCGATGAGAAGTCAAAAGATGGAGATGACAAGCTAGGAAGAGAAACTAGCAAACTAGATGGGTCATTGATATTTTTTGATCGGTCAACTACAGGAGAAACCAACACTGTCGACACTACTGGTAGGGAAGAAACATCTTCTACCCCTGTAACCGTGGTAGGAAGAGGAGAAGAAAGAATGGGTGGAACGGGAGATTTCTGAATTGAAGGAGTATGAGGAAGTGAAGATTCTGGGACTTGTTCGGTTTCACCTTGAGGAGGTGACAAAACCTGCTCACTCTCTTGGTACTCCTCAACCTCCTGTGTTGATTGTTCTTTTTCTCCATTTGACGCAGTCCCTCCAGAGTTCTCATCGTCTGATTCTTCGGATTCAAACTTTGTATCTCCTCCTTCTTCTTCTGAAGACAATTCCTCGGAAACAAGCTCTTTCTCTTCAGCACGAGATGTAGTAGCCCTTGTTTCTTGTATTTCAGTAGTTCATGGAGTACTTTTCCCCACAGTGAACTTAATCCTTGGCCCTCTTCTTGATGAAGAAGGAATCGCTGCCTGTTTTTCTTTATTGCGAGATTCTGGCGATGGAGCAGGATTCTCTTTAGGGAGTTCACCTTCAGAATCTGTCTTGAAGTTTTTTATTTGAAAACCATGCTTGGCGAGCCATTCCGCCGTGTTGTGTAGGATAGGGGCCAACCTTTCTCTCATGTAAGTGCATTCTTTTTTGGACCATTGCACCTACGTGAAATGATGACTTGGTGCAAGAGTCTTGATTTTTCCCGCTCTTACACCAAGTCTCCAACAAAAAATTCTAAGTGTTGAAAGTGCAAGAGCAGGGTTTTTTTAGCGCCACTGCACCTAAGTGAAATGATGACTTGGTGCAAGAGCACTGATTTTTCCCGCTCTTACACCAAGTTTCCAGACTTAGTAAAAAATGACCAGAGCGGTGATTTTTGACTCAAGTGCACCGTTTCCAGACTTAGTCAAAAATGACCAGAGCGGTGATTTTTGACTCAAGTGCACCATTTCCAGACTTAGTCAAAAATGACTAGAGCAGTGATTTTTGACTCAAGTACACTTTTCCCAGTTTTTCACTAAGTGTTGAGCCCAAGTGCCAGGGTGCTGATTTTCAGTGCCCTGACATACTTTTTGCCAAACTTACACATAAAGTGCAAGGGCGTTGATTTTTAGCGCCATTACACTTTTGACAGTTTTTGCCTTAAACACTTCCAAATCACTTTGTTTCCGCTCCAGACCATGTTTCTCCACTCCCACATCGTTTTCCATGCCTAGTTCCTCTTTTCACGCTTGCTCAACATCGTTTGCTCGCTTCACGCTTCCCAATGCTATTTTTTTTGCTAACGCCTGTTGATTCACCGCCCTTGCAGTTTCTTTCCAAATTTCATCAAGTGATCTCAAAGGTGACATTTTCTGATCCAGTGAACTATCCCATATCTACAAAGAAGTTGTTATGCTGCAAGTTGAGGATGCCAGTTTTTCAAAAGCCTCAATACATGTCATTTGCAATATACGGCTGACACTTGATAATCTCAAGAAGCCACCATGCAACAGGTGCAAGAAAGTCCAATTCATCCGCTAGAAGGCCGATCACAAGAATTCACACCATTGTGGATTACACCATTGGTCCGGATGAAAAGTTCATGCAGGAGACCAGGAAGAAATATGAAGACTCTGCGCCCAAGCAAGGAACCATGAAGATTCCTGATCTCCCAGTGTTGAACATTTTGATGCTTCCCTTTATGCATCTTGTAAATAGTTTTTGACACTTTAGGTGTCTTTTTGTAAAACATAATTGCACCAAAATATGAGGTGCGATTATGTAGAAATAAATTACACTCAGTTAGATTAGGGTTTCCTATTTTTACTCATCTGATTCCCTAATTTTGCTCTTCCCTCCTTTTTATAAATAAGAGGGATTTCTTTTGTAATAGTTACCTTTTGAGATTTTGCAACGAAGTGCTGCTATTTTGAAACAAGCATTAAGACTTTGTGTTCAATATTGTGAATTCAGATCTAATCAATAAAGAAGAAGATTGCATGCCAAACTTTGTGTTGGAATCAATCATTTTGTGTGTTGATTATATCAGTGGTAATTATTGTATGAGATTGAAAGGGCTTCAAGTGTTTGATGTAAACTTTGTGTTACATTTATCATTTGGATTTGTTTACGTTTGAAGATTTTGTTGAAGGATCTACAAGACTTTGTGCTTGTAATCGTTCTTGTTGTTCGAGGAATTGTTGTGTCTAAGAAGACTTTGTGCTTCTAATACAATGAACAATATGATCATCGGATTCGACATTGAAAAGGTTACGGAACGACTTTGTGCCTTCGTGAGCCTTCCCTTTTCTCTTTACTTTTGTTATTATAGATTTACCTGGTATTTCTAAGCTATGCTTTGTCAAGATAGGAATATCGGCATTACTGCTGTTGATTAAGTTTAAGTTATTCCAGATCTAAAAGCTTTTCATAGTGAAGCATTGTAAACATCTTCTCTGAAAAAAGAGAGAAGTATGAATGTAACACACGCCCCCCATTTCATGAGTACAGTGTACATTTTGTAAGTATTCCTTCAAGTTTACTACAACTTCTAATTAGCGGTAAGAAGGGCGCCTCCCCTTTCTGAGAGGAGAGAGTAATCTCACATACCTGTGGCTGAAATCTAGATGGTGTAATCTATTGGAAAGTTGATTACATTATTTTCACCCAACAGTTTTTTGGCAACTCCGCTGGGGATATTTCTTCAATCGTTATTTCAAACGATTGAAGGGAGAAGAAAACCAAAAATCAAGTGCCTTCATCCATCCATTGGGCAACAAAGTTGAGCATGACTAACACAAAAAAAATCTACGAAAACAAGACGCAAACTTATGCAAATGCACTTATTGAAAAGGTGGAAACCTACGTAATTAAAACTAGCCATTAATGAAATCTTCTCAAATGAAACCATTCACAGGTTCAACAAAATATTTGACTTTCCTCAACAGCTCGCAATGCCTTACATGATCATTAGAAGCTACATGTAGATGAAGTTGAGGCACTGTTTCTTGAAAGAGATGAACATGTTCAGCTACCTCTGAAAATATATCAGATATACTGCTGCTCTAGAATGAATCATTGAATTCAGACTGCTCCTGCGCATCTACAAATACATCTTTAGCTGCATTCTCAAGTTTATCTTCACGCTCAAGTACAAGTGGAACCTCTTTCTTCCCATTAGCCTCCAACCAAGAAAGATGTCTTATGGTACATCCCCTTGATCGGGCAAAGATTGAATGCTCCTTATTAGTTGCTACTTGAACAACCGATTTATCAGCCATGGCAACCTCATGTTGATCGGAGTGATCTCCTTCATGTGTTTCAGATGAAGATATGACTGCACTGCATACTTCAGTATGTTGTTTTCCATATTTAGACTTGGGAAAATCTGAATTATTAATAAGAATATCCTCATCATGCCTTTGGGAAGTTCTTTTATGCAACATGTGTTCAAGCTCATGACCTTGAAACACAAAATTATTGTCTTCAACTTGATGGAGACCTTCGTGCATGTCCATCTTTTCAAATCTCAAGACAAGATTGTCTTCATTCAGTTGAACTTCAGAAAAATGACTTTCATCTTTTTGCTTTTCATCAATGGCTATCTGAGACTGCATAAACCAGAAATGGGAGTCGCCAGCTATGTCTACTTCCTTTTCTTGGAAGAGAATAGCGAGATCACTTGGATTGGAGTCAGGATGCTTCACTACTGCTTTTACTAATGGTACCTCAAGAGCAAGCCTCTTCAGAGGTGAAGATAACATGTGTTGATTCCCAACAGCAAAATTATGAGCTAGCTGCTTTTTGAGGACAAGTAGCTCATTTACCAACCTTTGTACCATAGGATCCGTCCTTGTAATGGAAGAAAATAACTCCAAAGAAGGGATTTCTTTGGATTCAGTTGATTACATTATTTTCACCCAACACACTCCTCAGTTGTCCTATTGAAATTAGATTTATTCTCAAATCAGAAACATGCCTCACCTCTTTCAACAATCATTGGCTTTCATTTGGTAATTTTATCTATATCTATTTTTTTTGGAATCTTATATATATCTTACCCTTTTCAACAATTTTACATGGCTCATCATCACCCAAATAAACCTGTCTAAAATCACCTTGACTATAGTCTAGAAAATATTTCCTATGGGGTGTGGCATGAAACAAAGCCTTTGAGCTTAAAACCAAATAATCAACAATATTATCTAATGAAAGGATTAAAGAATCTTTCAATACATCACCTACTACATTTTCTTCCTTATTATTTACTTATTTCTATCTTTTTGTTTTCCCTTTCGAGACCAACATTCTTTCTTTAGATGTCCTTTATTTTCATAATGTCAACACTCCAACCTTACTCTAGATTTGGATTTTACCTTCTTAGACTTCCCACGATTTCCTATGCTCTTTCCTCTCTCCCTTTGTCTTCCCATTTTCTCCATAATCAAAGCATTACCTAATGTCTCACCTATTATTTTCCGTCACATTTCCTCACTAAAGATAACACCATCAAAATTTAAAGTACTTGAACTAGAAATAAAATTACTCACAACCATGTCCAAACTATGTAGCATTATAAATTGTCACCTATGATAATTTCACACTAGATTTTGTTCTCTCCTGTGTGCATGGGCCTAATTGTGTTCCTAATTTCCTAAATTAAGTATTTTATGACCCATTTAATCATTTATCATGAAATCAAATGTATAAAATCAAAGTAGACATTTAATATTTTGCCCCTGATATTTAACATCTCAAAAAATAGGTCTTGGACAAGGGTGCCCTGGGCAGCCTTCTCCCCCTTTTTGGCTCCAAATTTTAATATTTCGAAGTTGGCAATTTGTTATTTCAATTTCAAATTCTAAATGTCAACTATCGAGGTTTAATTTGTGAGAAATTAGATTAATTACATATAAATACCTAGTCTTTGCATCACTTGAAAAGGAAGTGGAAATAAAGGAGATTTTTTTTGAAGTAAGAGCATTATCAAGCAATTATTATCAAGTCAAGAGAATTCAAGAGAAAGATTATTGCAACATTTCATTGTCAAAGAATCATGTCAAGTTTCATGTGAGTTTTTTCATGTTTATGCATACATTTTGTTTATGAGGACTAGGTCTTCAAAGCAATCCAAGCCAAATTGCAATCAATCCTTGAGGAGATGTGCATGACTTTAGTCCTTCAAGGAAATTAGATTTGAATGGTGAGTTGCATCCAATTGTTTATTCGTCATTCATTTATCATTTAGCCTCTATCCCTCAAAAGGATAAGCTCTCTTTCATCAATTTTTCCATTATGGAGGTAGAAATACGAACACAGTGTTTGACCAAGGCAAGCCCCTATATGACACAAGCATTCCTCTCTCTTTAAATGTGCATGTTATAGATATGAAAAATATTGGAGGAATATTGAAGACCTTTTTCTCATTTTTGCATTCAAACCCTACAACTTGACAAGATACAAAAACTCAATTATCTCAGCAACAGATGAAGATCCAACAACAAGATCCAAAAGGAAGAAGCCTCTAACCGATTACCTGAGGACTGTGAAGATAGATTGTTGTTTTGATCATCCAGACAAGGGTGTCTTGGGAAGCCTTGTCCAGCCAAATCATCAAAATTCAAATCACAAGTGCACACAAGTATTTTTAGTCTATTTTTGGTCATCAAATTTGTTTGTCAATTTCTAGTTTGTTTGTTTTCATATAAGTATAGTGCATTTTCATAGTTAGCTAGTTGCATCATTGCATTTCATACAAAAATCCATTCCAAGACAATCCAATTTTAGATTCTAAGGGTTGATTGACTCACCTTTTAGGTTGTGAGTTAATCTTATGTCCTTGACCGATCTGAACCCCTGATGACCATGTTTGGAAAACTGTGAAATACTAATTAAACCCTAGGTTTCACATTTCCAACAAATCATTTTGGTGAACTTGACACATTAACACTATAAATCTTCTAAAATATGAAGCATACCATATTAGATATAAGATTAGCTTTGTATTGTTTTGCATTCATCATTTAGGCATCCATTTTTGCATGAAAAAAGCATAAAAATCCAAAAAATTGTGTATCATATTGCATCGAAAGTTGCAATATGGTTAATTTCAGTCATCATAGGTCAGATCTACATATTAATTGCATTTACAAATCTGCACTAGGTCATTTTAGATCTAAAATCAAACCTGAAAGTGTCCATTGCATTCATTTAGACATTTTGCATATAGTTAAAAAGGTGAAAAATTACATTGTTTTTGTTGCAAAAAGATATCAAGATCATCATTTTTAGATTTTGCACATTAGGATTAGTCAGTTACTACATTTTAGATCTGAAAATTATATTTGGAATTACATTTTATTTCTTGAACATTTTAAAAATTGTTTGCAAACTTGCATTTTGCATTGCATAATCATAAATTGGACAAATTCTAGAGAAATATTCACTTTCAAACCTGCATTGTCAAATAATAGAAACATTAAATAGTATTACAAACATTCAAACTTTGAACTTAATAGAAAACTTTGTCAAAAAAGGGCACCCTGTGCGGCCTTGTCCAAGAAGTTTTGGCTCAAAATTCTCCTAGACATTTGTCCATGTGTTTTTTGTTCATTTGTTCTCTTTGATTTTGAATCCTATGTGTTCTATTATGACTGTTTTGCACATTAGTGTTCATAGTGAACACACCTAAGTGTCTTGAAACTCATATGAGCTTAATGATCCGGTGTCCTATTGCCAATACTCCTATCAGACATAGTTGTAGACTTATGGCATCCCACACTGTTATTACATTTATTGTGGAGCCTGAGTCCTCCAACTCTCTTATGCAAGGTATTGTCAATACTCAACCCATTTTGGACTCCATTTCTAATCCCACAATACCCATGAAAAATTCACAATCAAATATCTTTATGGACATTGAGACTGTTGTTGCCCATGTGCCTAATGAGAAATTAAAACAATTGGACAAAGATTTAGAGGGATTTCAAGACTACTTAAGTACAAAATCCTTAGCAAGACAAACAATGCCTATAGTGGATAACCTTAGGAAGTTTGATCAATGATGCTCAAGGAATAGAGGTTTTGCGTAGTCTAACTCATATAGTAGATACTAACATCCCTATGAGAGCTAGTTGTACCTAAGCATTAACAAATGCTCAAAACCAAGGAGGAAAACAATTTTCCCTCCCCACAACCATACCTTCTATTCCTGCATTTACACTACCAATTGTAGCTTCAACAATACAACACACCAATGGCCTAACTCCAAGCTAGTTGTACATGTGATGCCACAAAACTATAAGGATTCCTACTGGGAATCCTTATAGTTTTGTGGCATCACATGTAACACCTCAATAATCATCACCTCTCATAAACATGCAACATAGTAGTCCACCAAACATTTACACAATCCCACCATATTGATGAAACTCTCAAAACATGTCAAACAATGATTCATTCATAAATCAACTTTTGCAAAATGTGACATCACTTCAACAACAAATCTCCATATTGAATCAAACTCAAAATGGAAAACCACCACAATATTTCAAAAGGATCTCAATATCAATTGAAATCTTGAAAACACCCATGCCTCAAAATTCAAAAATACCTCGATTTGAGAATTATAATGGTAAAGGAGATCCTAACAGTCATGCATTGGATTTCACTGCAATGTGTAGTAACTTTATTTTTGAAGATAAGCTCCTAGCTAAAAAAATTCCTAGATCATTGAAA
This sequence comes from Sequoiadendron giganteum, assembly GCA_007115665.2. Taxonomy (NCBI): domain Eukaryota; kingdom Viridiplantae; phylum Streptophyta; class Pinopsida; order Cupressales; family Cupressaceae; genus Sequoiadendron; species Sequoiadendron giganteum. The sequence goes on along the minus strand of CM021108.1, from coordinate 28,635,800 downwards.
GATATGGCCTTCAAATGGTTTTACTCATTGTCGAAGAACTCTATAAACTCATTCACTCAACTTGTTGATGCATTTCCCCAACATTTTCAAGCAAACATTGGTCCTCAAGTAACATTAATTGATTTAGTGCATTGCAAACAAGGACCTAAGGAGAAGGTGACAAACTTTATAAGATGATACCAATTGCTTTACTCCAAAATCTCCTATAGTCTTCTTGATGCTGATGTTCAAAGGGTTTTCATAGGAAATTTGCAACCTAGCATTAGGAATAACATATTTTTGATGAAGTATCAATCCTTTACACACTTGTGTATGACTCTTCGTGATTATCAAATATCGATTAGTCTATATGAGGGTATACCTCTATCAAATCCTATTGATCAATCCAAATCCATACCTCAAAACAATTATCAACCATTCAAGAAGCAAACCAAGAACTTTATCAAGATAAACACACCTCAAACAACTAATAAAACTGAACCATAGGTCGAAGCCATAAGCTCAACTCTTTATCCATTTAGGCCAAGAGATAGACAATTTACCCAATTGTTCGACTCGCTACATGCAATCATGTTACAACTAGTAAAGAAGAACCTAATCCATTACCTTAGATTAGATCTATGGACATGGCTAAACCTTTACCTGCAAACTTTAACTCAAAAGCACTTAGTCAATACCATCGCACACCTCTAGACATGATATAAAGCAAGGTGTCTTAAACATCAAGTAAAAGACCTCATCGATTCTAATCATATCCAATTTTCCGATGTTAATGATAAAGGAAAAGAATTGTAGCTCCACCCAATCAAAATTTGTAAATCTTCACAAATCCAATACCAAATCATACATGGAACTTTGTGCAAGATTGTGATAACAAGAATGATGATGAGGATGGTCTAGATAATATGATTATTGCAATAGATGTCCAACCTTGTAAGGGTCAAACCACTTTGTTACTTGACATTGCTTTCACATATTGATGCATTTATACATGTACTGAATGGTCCTATCTATATTGTCAGATGTATTAATGACAAACCTACACTATGAATACTCATTGATCTCATGTGGCTAGAGAATGTGATCACTAAAGAATTCTTGTTTGTGCATCAACATTATAAAGATTCTTATGAACAACTGAAAGCATGGTTAAAAAATCATGATGGTTTCACTCGCCCTATGATAGGTTTGATAACTCTTTCACTTAAAGTTGAACCCAAACAACTAGATGTATCATTCACCATCATCCCGACGTCGAGCCAATTTTGTGTGAAGTTGGGATATATATAGATATGTTCCATGAATGTCGTCTCGTCAATAATCCACGTGGATAAACTTCCCACTTGAAAACCAAACATATATAGTTCATCATAGTGGGTTTAAACCTTTGGCTTCTCGTGGAAACTTTTCACTAGACTATTTTTGGCCTCAACCTATGGAACCTGTTAAGCCTCGTGAAGATTCCTTTTTCATGTCATATAAAATTTTTAAAGGAAAAGCACATAACGAAATTATCCCTTAGCAATATCCCACCTGAGAATGATTGGTCTATGGTTGTTCCTCCCACCCCATAGGTTGTGGACAAACCCATTTTTTAGGCAAATATCCTACCAAATACACCAAACATTTATGTTGTAGTTCCTCCACTGGTATCATATAAGAGACCAAAAAACAACCGCATGATTACCTTTGTGCCTTCAGAAGAGAAATTTTTTTATAGACCTTATAAGGAGACAGTTGTTTCCCAACCCCCAATGGTCCCTTCAGTCCCTCCTTTAAGGGAAGAAAAGAGACATTACCCGATGATCAAACATATATCTAAACAAGCCATGATGAATTGCCACCTTCACCAAAACATGACATTGAACCTTACATGTCCCAACCAAAATAAAAGATGAAAAAATAACCTATAACTAACATCATCATTAAACCACCCATTGGGATAAATTTGGATGATGAGGATGAAAATGTTAAGATTGATGAACAAGTGCATAATGAACTATCTTTGTTGTTCTCATTTAGTCTATGGATTTAGGTGGGGGCAACCATGATGATCCTCCTGATGAGAGTGATTCACCACATGTTGATGCTCCTAGTACGACACTTGTTGTAATCCCTTTGGCTAATTGTCTGCCTTTTATATATGATGAGCAAGATTGGGATGCAGACGATTTTCTTTAGATCGGTTTGCATGTGCAGTACCCTTTGTGTTTACTTTATGTCTTATTTGCGTTTGCTTGCACGTGATGTGATCTCCTATGTTAAGATGCTTGATGTGTCTTTATATTTGTGAGTTTTCTTTGGAGGACCCTTGTTGCTCTGTTGGCACAAGGATACAAAGGAAATGAAGTTTTCGTGACATTCACCTATTTGTATCTCCATTCGTCTCTATGTCATAAACATTTTTGTTGTCTTTTATTTTCCTTTTGGGGATGATGCAAGGCGTTGAGACATTTAGGTCTCTTCCATGTTGACCCAAAAGTTTATTTGTTTTTCTCCATCATTATTCCATTATGTTCGTAGTTTCGCGAGTATCTACGGGAGTGATGTCAATTTTGAGCTCACTTATATTATTGTAGCAAAGATGTATATTGACCTCAGATTTATGGATCCCTTATGTGATCATCTTTGTATTGTTTGTGGCATTGCATTGGGGGAAACCCCTTGTTATGAGATAGCTTTATTTGAAAACATATCGTTTGCATAGGGCTTTCCAAATAAGCTCTCATGACCCTATCATATTGCATTTATCATTTTTCTACCTTAAAGCAATTTCTCACAACATGGTGTTTAGCAATTACTTTAAGGTGGGAGTATACATTCCATTATGTGCCTCACTTTTTTCACACATTGGATTTAGTGATATATTGGCTTAGCACTTTGATCATTTGTATCCTAGTAAGATTTTTGTGGAGCTTGCTAGTTTATGATTATCATACCCTCCTTTTGTATTTGCATTTTGTTCTGCATTGTGTTTGTATATGTATTGTGTTTTGGTCATGTATATTTTGTGTTGTCATGTTGCATTTCATACATGTGTGTTCCTTTTCCCTTATGTTGGTTTTCCATAGGAGTTTGCATCCTGGGGCTTGCAAGCTTCCCCTAGATTCATTGGCATCCCATTTCTTCAAAATTTGGATAATTGGACCCATCTTGACATATTTCTACTTTAGTGTGAATCTAAGCGTAAGTTCATACTCACTAAAGTGGGGGCTAAATGTAGCATTGTAAATTGCCACCTATGACATTTTCACTCTATGTTTTGCTCGCTCCTATGTGCATGGACCTAATCGTGTTCCTAATTTCCTAAATTATGTATTCTATGGCCCATTTAATCATTTATCAAGGAATCAAATGTATAAAATCAAAGTAGACATTTAATATTTTGCCCCTAATACTTAACATCTTGAAAAATAGAGCTTGGACAAGGGCGCCTTGGGCAACCTTGTCCCCCTTTTTTGGCTCCAAATTTTAATATGTCAGGGTTGGAAATTTGTTATTTAAATCTCAAATTCTAAATGTTGACTATCAGGGTTTAATTTGTAGGAAATTAGATTAGTGCATATAAATACCCAATCTTTGCATCATTTGAAAAGTAAGTGGAAATAAGGGAGAACATTTTTGAAGCAAGAGCATTATCAAGCAATTATTATCAAGTCAAGACTTTCAAGAGTGAGATTATCATAGTATTTCATTGTCAAAGCATCATGCCAAGTTTCATGTGAGTTTAATCATGTTTATGCATACATTTTGTTTATGTGGACTAACACTTGTAGGTATTCAAAGAAATCCAAGCCAAATTGCAATCAAGCCTTAAGGAGATGTGTATGACTTTAGTCCTTCCAGGAAATCAGATTTGAGTGCTGATTTGCATCCAATTGTTTATTCATCATTCATTTATCATTTAGCCTCATCTCTCAAAAGGATAAGCTCTATTTCATCAATTTTTCCATTGTGGCAGTAGAAATACCAACATGGGTTTTGACCGAGGCAAACCCCTATATGGCACAACCCTTCATCTTTCTTTGAATGTGTAGGTTATAGATCTGAAGAAGATTGGAGGAAGATTGAAGACCTTTTTCTCATTGTTGCATTCAAACCCTACAACTTGAGAAGATATAAAAACTCAATTATCTCAACAACCGACGAAGATTTGAGTACTTCAGGACTGTGAAGACAAATTGTAGTTTCAAGCATCCAGACAAGGGAGCCCTGGGCGGCCTTGTCTAGTCAAGTTAAGGCAAAATTCAAATCATAGGTGCACACAAGTCTGCCTAGTTTGTTTTTGGTGATCAAATTTGTTTGTCAATTTCCAGATTGTTTACTTTCATATTAGAATAACGTATTTTCATTGTTAGTTAGTTGCATCATTACATTTCATACAAAAATCCATTTCAAGACCATCCAAGTTCAAATCCCAATGGTTGATTGACTCACCTTTTAGGTTGTAAGTTAATCGTATGTCCTTGGCTGATTTCGACCCCCAATGACCATGTTTGGAAAGTCATGAAATCCTAATTAAACCCTAGAGTTTCACAGTTCCAACATATCAAACTATTCCAACTTTTTAATAATGAGCACAAAATTAAGAGAGCCCCAACCTCATCATCAAAGGTTACATTTACAAAACTTATTTTATTAATTTATTTTATTTTTAGCTTGGTTTTTTATTTTTATTTAGTCCCCTATCTCTTTATTAGTTCTTTTTAGCTTGTTTTCTTTTTCTTTTTCTTTTTATTATATATATTATATTATATATAATTATTAGCTTGCTTGTATTATATTTTATTAATTATATTTGTTGTGTATTATATTTTATTACTTGTATTATATTTGCTTGTAGTTTTAGTTCTTATTTTATTATAAGTTAGGAGAAAAAACTATATATTTCTTGCTTGCTTGTATTATTTATGCTTTGTCATTTATTTTGCTATTATTTCCTTCTCTTGTGTGTTATTAATTGTAGTTTTTTTCTTTCTTCCCCTTGGTTCCTGCACCATACCCTCTAACCCCCCTTCTCTCTTCCTTTTTATTCAACTCTTGGTCTGCAACTATTCATTTTACTCTTGATGCTCTCTTCTATCCTGATGGTGGATCACAACGTGTGATTTGAAACATTGATGCAAAACATACAAACACAATTGAAGCCAAAAATATTCAATCAATAATCTACATGGATTGTGGAAATCTGTTATCTCTAAAACTTAATTGACTGGTGAACGTGTTAAAATCATTTAAATTATCAGCAATAGACCCACCTAAAATTTTCATATTAAATAAATGTTTCATAAGAAATTCCTTTTTGGAAGCTGATGGTTTTTCATAGAGTTTAGCCAATGTCGACATTAGATCCAACATTGTCATTTCTTTTGATATGTTGAAAGCCACAATGCTATCATACACAACCATATTGTTCCTAGTGCCTTTCTATCAAGAATCTCTCATTCTTGATCCGTCATATTCATTGGCTTCTTTGCTTTTCCACCCTATGGTAAGAAACGATCCTTTTGATATATATAGGCCTCCATTTTCATCTTATGTTGGAATTCTCAACACTAAACTTGTCTTCTTTTTCTATTACTCCCACTCAAACTAGGAACTCTCATTTTGATTTTATTAGTTAAATAAATGTATGACTCTAATACTAGTTGTTAAGAATAGTAGCAAAGAAATATACAATAAAGAATGCAGAAATAAAATATAAAATGACACAAACATATATATGTGTGTGTGTGGTTCACCCAATATGAGTTGTCCATGAAAAACAAGTTTTTATTTTTATTTTTTCCACCAAATGAAGGGACACAACCTACAACACATTCATTGTAACTTCCTCTTCGCTCTCTTATAGTCTCCACAAACATTACAATAAAATACTCAACCATCAACCAATCCCCTCATAAAAGGTGTTTCCTTTTAGGGCAAGAAAAACCATCATAATCTCTCTATCAAATTTATGACCTAATGATAAACAGTCCAAATTTACAATAGAAATATATATATATAATGTGGCTTTCGAGGGTGTTTCCCCAAAACCCCCTTCAAGGCATCCACCCCCCAGACATTGCAAGGGGGTATCCCCTACAACCACCACCCTTGCCTCCCCTCCCCTACCCTCCCCTCCCCAACACTCAAATATAAACATACTACAAATATTAACCAATATAATCAAACTCCATAACCAACAACACTCATTCATCTTTATATTGTCAAGTTCATATTGTTGTGTAGGCACTAATACCCCCAGTAGGATGAACATTTATTCTCTACATATTTATAGTAAAGGATATTTATTATATCCATGATAGCGTACAAATATGAGTTGAATTCCTACTCATCATTTTTGACATAATCTAACATGGTTATAATACCAAATTGTAATGCTACATTTCTTTAGAGTATAAAATTAGATAGATTTAATATATCAGAGTTAATTTTGTATGACAACAGATTTGTTAATGTCATTATATAAATCTAACGATTATAAATTTTTCTCAAAATTAACAAGTTCAAGATTTTCACACATTTATATCACCCTCAAATTGTATAATAAAATTATATCTAACAATATGAGTATATCAAAAGGAAACAAATTAAATATGTCCCATTTATTTATAATTTTGAATATCTTTAAATATTAACTACAATAGAATTTTAAATGCACCTATCTAAAAAATGTCAACTTTGAGCTATTTTATTTACTTAAAAGTTATTTTAAAATACTTTGGAACTATTTTATTTACTACATGGATGGACACATAAATTTTATACTAGCATGAACACACTACATTAACAAAAATAGTGCAAACCCATGAGGTTAGTGGTCCAACAGGGGCACAAGGTCTACAAGCACTAGCCTAGTGAAAGTTTGAAGCATGAAGTCACTGAATTGAACACCAACAACTTCAATGTGAATGTTCAAACTTGCAAACATGATGGATCGACTAGGGCCCAATGTCAATGATCAACAATGACCCAACAAAAGTTTGAACTTTGTTGTCTACAACAACAATGCCATGTTTTAACCATCACAATATGTCATGAATAGTTGTTTACACTTTTTTTGATAATATATTTATTTTATTTTTGTATGTAACTTCTAATTTTAATTATAAAAAATTATTTATTTGCATCTATTTTTTGTATATTTATAATTTTAAAAAATATTATTAAATTTTATGACATCTACTAATAAAAAATAAATCAAAATTTCATAAATTTTAATTGTGAAATAATAAATTAGTTTTTAATTTTTTAATTTCTTTTCTATATATTTGTAGTTAATTATTTAATTTTTAAATAATAAAAGCATATATCCATCTATCTAAAAAATATAGTTTAATTTCAAATTTATATTTGTATTTGTTCTTCTATAGTTTGAGTTTTATTCTTCTATAGTTTGAGTTTTGTTCTTCTACATTAAATATGAATGAAGTAGCATTAAAATCAGCATAAATTTAAGTATCATTTGTCATTCTTTTCCTTTTCAAAGTGTAGCAAGAAAGTAAAAAAATAAAACTCACGAAAAACATTGAAAATTTGAACATTATTTATGTATGTTAAATAAAAAACAAGGGCGTGACTTTTTGGTCGTATTGATGATGGTACATTTATTTATTTTTGAAAATATTATGCTTATTATTAAATATTAATATTTGATATGTAAATGGTTGTCAAATTTAACGAGAGTTTTTGCTAACACGCTCATGTCATCACACTCCACCCCTTGCTACCACTGTAAAATGCTTCTCAACATTAATAAGTTTAGTACTTATCTAAATCAAAACACATGAATCAGTTTCACCCCTGAAGATTTCAATGGTCTTGACATAGCTATGGCATGCTCTAGGAGAACAATTCTTATTCAAAAAACTTGTAACATAGCAACTACTCAACATGTTCAACAAGCCTTGCTAGGATAATCCTAAGTGTACTATATACCCCAAGTTGGACACGCCCACTATGCCCATTTTTCAATGTCCATAGTCCACCAAACCACCTTTTTCCTTGAGTGATCTCCATGGCTTTCCAAGTCTCACACGACTTAATATAACTTTTATAAGGCCGGTTTCCAAAATATCACACTCTTTCACAAAAAAATCATTAATTAATATTTAATATATGAAAATATTCCTCCTTGTTAAAAAAGTTTTTATAAATATTCTTGTTAATCTCTATTGTCACCCATAACACCCTAGCTCATTCTAACCCACGAGATCATTAACACTTGCAAGTTCAGCTATTGACTACTCTCTCTACATAAGCCTCCAACATATCCATTTATTTTATTTTTTTATATCAATTACCTTTTATTTTCCTTGAATTACATTGTTACTACCTACATCAAAACATTACCACACTCCCATTTCCTGTTTGTTTTAGAGTCCATTCTTCCCTCCATTGTTTTTATTCTTGTTTTTATACAATTTTCTTTGCGTACATAGACACATCATACATGTGGAGATATAGTAGAACGTTCTAACCTTTTTTTCATTCAGAAATAAACCTTAGGATAAAATGATAAACTTGATATGAGTAAGTGTGAATGAGGATGCAATAATGATAAGTAAATGACAAATGAGGGTTCCTGTTTGCAACAATTTTGTCCCTATTTGTTAATATGTTATTGCATTAAGACATTCCCATCAAGATGTGACATAAAAATAAATGAGAAATGACATAGATTTGCTAATTGCACCAGTTGAATAACAAACCAATCCCTGAACATTAAAAAGATTTTTTTTGTAACAAATTGTAAACCAAACTCAAAAAAATAAAATCCCAATAGCTTTAACTCTATCAGCTGTTTCAATCAGTGAATCCATTCTCAGGCCTTAGAAGGGGTGTTTGGAAGCATAATTAAACATCATAAAACACACAGCTCGACATTCATCTACAGATGTTTGCATACTGCAGAGATGTGTTAAAAATAGAAATTTGGCACGAACCAAGTGAATCCATGCCCACCTCGTTGAGAATGAATTTACTGCAGATAAAGTTTTAAGTAACACTTTAAAACATGTTTGTGAAATGTGGTACTATGCAGGATGCACAACAAGTGTTTGACAAAATGTTAGGAATAAGATGTTTGTCTATGAACTATTACGATTGCTGGCACTCTATCAACAATTTCAAAGGAAGCAAATCAAAGTTAACCGAATCCAAGTGCAATGAAGGTGCTCCCCCTAAGCCATCTAAGTTCTTGATCACTGATTGATCCCACCCAGGTAAATATGCTCTTTACCACCTCCTCATACTTCCCCTTCTCCCTTCTTATTAGTTATGCCATGCATGTGGGATCAATACCACGCTTGCTGCTTGCCTCGTAAATGTAAACAAGTCTGGCATGGTGAAGCTCATCTATGAGATAATGTCAATACAATGCAACCAAAAATCTAACTTTAGATGACAGCGGCAAGTCAATGTAGATAATATCACAGCCTAAGCACAACTATTAAAGTTCATCCATGGGAAGTTAGGGGAACAAATCTTTCATAGAAAGTAAGTGGATTCTACACATTTCATTCTTCTAATTCTCTTCTGTGGCAATAAGAAACAACATCAGTGCCAAGCCTTGTGCAATTTCCCAATTTACTCACAACCTTCAACTAGCATCGTAGAGATTATCCAACTGCTCCAAATTTCAACTGTAAGCTTCATGCCTACTGCTTTCCAAACTCAACTGGACAGTATTGAATTCTCTCACTATCTTAGTCAGACACAGCTCCACTTCAAAAACCATGTAACAAGTGACCCATTTGATTACAACCCAGTCTATCTTAAGGGCTACCTAAGTACATCCTTTCAAGAAAACAGTACCCTCACCTATATTCTATAAAGATTGATCTTTATACCAACCTAAAACATATAGCTTGAACAGTCAGAAATATCTATGGCTGGAAATATCAATTTTGCAGTCATTATTCTATGTAACTGTCCTCACAGAGGTAAAAACAACAACGAACACCGAGCGTATATGATAATTTTTAATTGTTTTTTTCTACAAAGATTGTTAGACCACAATTGCATGATGTAAAGAAAGTGAGTCGACCTGTGCTCCATGGGGACGTGTTCCCTATGCTTTTTGCCAGTTTCCCATACCAGGTACGAAACGGGGACGCGGATACGGCTAGGAAACATACCCTGGCCGTCCCTTTTTGCCCTCCAAGTACCCGAAACTTCCAAGGGACTTTTGGCCAGATTTTAGGGGACTTGGGTACTGTCCAGCCGTACCTCGACCATACCGGGTACAACTAGCAGTGCCCTATGGCCCAGCAAAGAAAAAAACGTTTTTTTTTTTAGAAGTCAGTTTTTTTATAAAATAAAAGCTATGGGCGGGCCCACAAGGGATGCCGCATCACACTTGACCTAATGTAAGTGTCATATAAGCTCCGATGACGAGGGCAATGCTGATTTAGACCTACCTTTTTGCTGATTAGGGACATTGGACAGCGATATATTTTCTTAGTTTTATGTTTATCATGTCATTTCATAGTTGAGACTTTGAACCTTTGGGTATTTTGGTTATAATTATCAAACTCTTATATGATATGTATGCACATTGATAATGAAAAGCATTTGAATTCTATTAATTTGTTTGTCGATTCTCATGTGAAATCTCAATTCAAGTCTAATGATATCTAATAAGCTTATACAATGTCTAGAATGAATGCTTTATCAATGTTATGCTATGAACATTTGAAATTTCTCTATATTTTTAAAAATTTCCCTATTTTTTTTATCAGCCGTCCCTTGCTGTCCCCTAAAAAATGACCCAAAAGTACCCCTGTACTAGAAACTTGTCCCGGCGTACCGGGTACTCGCCGTCCCCGAAACCCCGTGGAGCATAAAAATAAACTTATGCACGGATACCCTGCAATTCAAAAAGCATGATGCATCTTTATTAGTGTTTCTTAGATCAGATCATATAACAAAAAGTACTTAAAATATTGCAACACATAAGATAGTAAACACAGCAAGATACCTGGGAAAACCCTCCTCTTGAGGGAGAAAAATCCAGCAAATAATCCTCTTATATAATGTAGAACAAGAGCAGAAATCTGCTTACAACTTAGGCCCAGCAATGGCCAATAATTGATACAATGAAATCGCACCTCTCCTAGATGCAAAATATACAAATGAATATGATCTTCCTTGAATTCGGATTGCTGCTATGAAGGTGCGAACTTCTACTTTAGATGTGTTGATAATAAATAGCATCGGTCAGATAAAGGACTTTGATCTTGCATTTGAAACAAGTATTAATTAAATGGAGAGACATGCCCCTTGAGCCGACATGTCTCCACTTTGAGGAGACACATCCGCTCATGGGACGTGTCTCCCACTTTGATATATATATCTACTCCTTCCTCACTTAAACGATATGGAAATCAATAGATGTTGTTAACTTATGAGGATTGACAATTACAGAAAGCAGAATTTAATCATTACAATAACATGGTATCAGAGCCAAGTTAAGGAAGATCAGATTAAATTCAAGATATCAAATTTGTCTAAGTAACATAAAGGAAGGTAGTCACTGATCTTTTAATCAGGAGGAATTCCCTAGTCACGTTCATTGATATACATCGCCGCTTTCATTTGTCAAAGGAATAAACGTGCAGCAAATCATAGAAAAAGAGGATCCGTATCTTTACATTTACGATACTGTAATGCACGGTTTCAACGCCATGCTCACATAGCCGCAACTGGATTTACTGGAGGAGATGCTTGGTCACATATCATCTTTAACAAAAAGCTGATAGGAGCGCGCTATTTTAAAGCTCTTGTGGCCAAGTACGGGAACCTAAGCCTCAATGACAACTACGATTCTCCCAGGGATTCAAATGGGCATGGAAGCCTCACATCGTCGACTGCTGGAGGTAACTATGTGGAGGGTGCCGATTTCTACAATTATGCTCTTGGTACTGCTCGAGTCGCCATGTACAAATTCATATGGTCAATTGGGAGTATGGGATCTGATGCGTTGGCTGCAATGGAGAGTGAAATTAGCGACAGAGTTGACGTTCTGTCTCTCATTTGGCTTCCTCTCGTCTCCTTATTTCCTAGACGCAATAGCCCTCAGAGCCTTCGTGGCTATAAAGGCAGGCCTTGTTGTCGTATGCTCTACGGGGAATAGCGAGCTAGTACGAGGATTTATGCACAACAGTGCGCCCTGGATTTTCACGATCGGCGGCAGCACGACCAACAGAGATTTCGCCACTAGTTTGAAGTTGGACGACAGTAGCGTTACCAGAGGCTCCTGCTTCTACATTAACCCAAACAAAAACGAGAGCTATCACATATTTGAGACCAAGCTCTTTTACCAAAGCTGAGACCCTGCATGCAAGAGACACCTCGACGCTGCCACGATGAACGGAACAGTGGTATTGTGCACGAATATGAGTTCTTCCCTTGTGGAAGCTTTGAAACATGCTGGTGTTCGCACGCTGGTTTCGATGTCGAAGAGCGAGAGGAACTCAATTTTTCGGACAGTTTTCCAAATGTGGTCTTGAAACTGAAAGATGGAGCAGCTTTGGTGAAGTATGCTTCTTCAACTTCAAGTCCCATTGTCGAAATTCAATTGGGCTTGACATCGCTGGGCGTGAAGCCTGCGCCTGCTATGGCATCTTTTACCTCTCGAGGGCCGTATCCACCAAACCTGAATATTTTGAAGCTTGACGTTACAACCCCTGGTGTTAGTATCCTTACAGCGTGGCTTTCGAACACCACAAAGGGAAACAATTACACTATCGTCTTTGGCACATCTATGTCATGTCCGCATGTAGCCGGATTGGCGGTTCTGATGAAAGTTGTTCATAGAGAGTGGAGTCCTGCGGCGTTCAAATAACAAAAAAAGAAAAGGAGAAAACTTGTTGGAGAGGAATCACTATCCACAACATTGGATTGCTTTGCTAACAGTTTGGAGAGTAACTGTGATCCCAATATTAGTCAGGAGGCGACGCCACTGCTAAGGGCGGAGCAAATCACACTATTCAGATCTCAGGAAAATTGCAGACCTGAAAAGAGTTTCTGATTAGCAGAGATAAGTATTCCTTGGTTAAAACTATGAATTTTCTTCTAGGCTAAATTTCAATATGCTGAATTGTGCAAATTTGACGTCATTTGCTTGGATTGCGTGTAACTAGTAAATGATTGTTTTGTTGTGCTAAGATTAGCATTATCGAGAAGAATTAAAAATGGAAGTGTTGTTCATGTTGCCATCGTGAATTCCATCATTGTAGGATGCACTGGGGTTCATCTTTGTTGTTTCATCATCTGAATATCATAGAGCTTGTTGCACCTGTATAGCAATTCTAGGTGCGTCGCAGCTGGAAAAGGAGTTCATCGATAAATTTGAATGGTCAAAGACCTTATTCAAATTTAGCCAACTAGCACTACAAATTCTGTGACATGGGCTTGTGATCAAGCCGTGAACCTGTAGAAGAAAGATTGTGGACTGATCTAAGCGCAAGAACAGCGAATCACATTGAGTACAGTGATTAGCATTTATCAAACTCTTTAATGAGATAAGTATTGCATGGTTAAATAATGTTTATGAAATTGTTTTATAATTATTAATTCATACTATAACATTGAGATAGTCAATCATGTATGCTTCTAGCAATAGTATTTCTCGTTTGAGATAATTGAGTCTCTTGAACTATTAGTAATCTCTTCTTGAATGCTTTTAGGACGGATAAAGAAATAAAAGAGATTGCTTCCAAGAAGAGCTTGATGCATCCTGTAGGTTGAAAAAAAAAATGAAAAAAAATGGAGACACTGCTTGCAACCTTGAGATTGTGTGAATGGCTGAAGACATCTCTTCGAAGAGGAAGCATTAACCTTCAGAGGGAGTTCTATGATTCAATGTTGCAAGGACATATGTTAAATCCTTGAAGTACCTCTTCAGCAATTAAGATCAGAATTGCTCATGTCTGTCAACCTGGATTTAACATTGGTAGCTCCGCAAACCTATTCATATTAGAGTGATCTGGGATGAGGTTAAAGAGAACAACCCGAATCTCTACAAAGGTGTGAGTTGGAAACCATTTCTCTAAAGCAAGTATTACAGACGATTTTGGACGAGGAGGTTAGGAGGCTGATGCAAGTAATTAAAGCTTTAGAGGGAGTCACATCTTCACTTGTTGTAATGCATGATTCTCTGAGATAGAGAGATATGAGGTGAAAGCCCTTGTTCATCTTTGAGACTGAGATGAGGCATCATGTTGAGAGACTCCATGATGACAGGTCCCAGGATCTAACTTCAGAAGAGCCCCAAGCACCCGTAGTGTGGCTTAAGGGGGGGTGTTGGATATAAGCCACACCCGAACTGATGATGGGCTAGCCACAAGAGGCCAGTAGCTTAGTTGATAGAGCACTCCAGCAACAAATGGAAGGTCCTAGTGAATGCTCTAAGCCAGTTCATGTGCGAGCCAAAGGAAATTCACCTTATGGTTGTAAAACATATATTGAGATATCTTCAAAGCACTATTGGATTTGATTGGGCTAGGAGTGTAACCGATTAGAAAAGCACATCAAGATGTTGCTTCAGCTTAGGATCGGCTATGATCTCTTGGATCTGCAGAAAACAGTCTTCAGTGGCACAAAAGCTTGACAGAAACTAAATACATTGCAGCCTTTATGAGGGCAAGAGAAGCAGTTTGGCTTCGTAAATTGCTTGTGGGACTCCTTGATCTAAGCACATTGAGATCCCCTACCATTAAGAGACATGGTAGAAAGGAATGTGATCCAGTTGGAGTATGTTAGTACAAATGATCAAACAGCAGACATTCTCACCACACCTCTCTCTCGAATCAAGGTAGAACACTTCAGGAAGAAACTGGTATGGTTGAAATGTAATTTGATATTATGTTGAAATTCAAATTGTTTATAAGTTGTACTAATATATATAAAGATGTTTAATGTGTAAACTCTTTTGTCATGTGTGTGACTCCATGACCTTATGGGCCCGCTCCCCCTGTGTACATTATTGAAAGGTGATGATCTTTCTAATAATGAACACTTGTATTTGACATTGTAAAGTGATGACTCTACAATGATAAACTATCATGATAGATATCATGTGACTTGATATCTGTGGACATGTCATGATAGTATCTCTTGGACACCTTGATGGATATCATGGGACTTGATATCATCTGTAGATCATTGTGATCCTTAAGAGATAATCATGGTGGATATTTATATCCGTGGATATGCCATGAATTATGGTAGACATCATGTGACTTGATGTCAGTGCACATACCATAATGAAGATATGTTATGAAGAATGTCATGTGACTTGACACTTTCAGAAGCATACCATATCTTCTGATATCACGAGTTAGGTGATATCACTTTTACTTGGTGGAAGTTATTTTCCCTAGCTAAGAGGGAGTGTTAAATAGAGTTATTTTCCTTAGTTAAAGAGGGAGTGTTGAATAATGAAGATGTGTTATGGAGAATGTCATGTGGCTTGACACTTTCAGAAGCATATCATGTCTTTTGATATCACGAGTTAGGTGATATCACGTTTACCTGATGGAAGTTATCTTCCCTAGCTAATAGGGAGTATTGCATAATAAAGATGTGTTATGAAGAATGTCATGTGACTTGACACCTTGAGAAGCATACCATATCTTCTGATATCACGAGTTAGGTGACATCACTTTATACTTGTTTGAAGTTTATCCTCCTCGCTAAGAGGGAGTGTTGATAATAAATAGCATCAGTCAAATAAAGATCTTTGATCTTGCATTTGAAACAAGTATTAATTAAATGGAGAGACATGCCCCTTGAGCCGACATGTCTCCACTTTGAGGAGACACATCCGCTCATGGGACGTGTCTCCCACTTTGATATATATATCTACTCCTTCCTCACTTAAACGATATGGAAATCAATAGATGTTGTTTACTTATGAGGATTTACAATTACAGAAAGCAGAATTTAATCATTACAATAACAAGATGCAAATATGCTTGATTAACTTGAATGAATAAATGACAAGGAGAGACCTTGTATATATACATTTGAGGCACCTCCTCAATTAGGTCGGCCCCCTTTGAAGAATACATAAATATATTAATTACAATGTAGGTCGGCCCAATGAATAAACAAGACATGCGAACCTTATAGGGTTGGCCCTTTTTATGTTTATCAAATATTAGCAATATAAATTAAATAGCCGGAAGGCTCTCATTTAATTTATGCTTTCTCCTTGAGGTGTGTGCAATGGAAGTGCAGCCCTTAGCTGCTTATAACATCAACACTCCCTCTCAGCTAGGGATGATACTTCCAACTGCACAAGACACATCATCTCAATGTGAAAAAAAATAGGATATCACCTCATTGTGATATCAACCATCATGGCTACCTCCATGGATGGTATGTACAAATGCTCATCACTTAATGTGATGTTGTCACCTCAATGTGACTTTCACCATGGCTCCTCCAAAGGGTGAAACACAAGTACAAGTAAGTCATCATGGATTCCCTCACGTGATGCTGTCATGAAGTCACACACATGACATCCACCATAGCTCTCCCAGAGGGTGGAAACAAGGACTTTCACCTCAAATCTCAAAGAGAAATGCACTACCAAGGGCTTACACCTCAAATCTCTCTCAATAGAGAAATGCATTACCAAGGGCTTACACCTCAAATCTCTCTCAATAGAGAAATGCATTATCAATTTTAAAGATCACTGATACTGAGACTCCTTCTCAATCAAGGCTGCATTCTCCACCATACCAAGCTTTTCTCGAAAGTACACAAACTTGATCCTGGAGAAAGGCTTGGTGAGAATGTCTGCCGTCTGCTCATCAGTGCTGATATACCTCAACTGTATAGCTTTCCTTAGTACCATATCTCTAATATAATGGTACTTGATCTCACATGCTTTGTTCTGTCATGAAACACGAGATTGACAGAAAGCTTTACACAGCTCTGGTTATCACAGTGTATAATGGTAGGCTCCATTGATTGTCCAAACAATCCTGCAAGGAGCTTACGAAGCCACACTACCTCACGAGCTGCCACACAAGCTGCAATGTACTCTGCCTCGGTTGTACTCAAAGCCACTGACGACTGTTTCCTGCTACACCAAGAAATCATAGCAGTACCCAAACTGAAGCAACAACCAAAGGTACTCTTCCGATCTGAGACACATCCTGCCCAATCAGAATCAGTAAAGCCATGTAACTCCAAGTCCTCACCTGAAGAATATCTCAACCCATATCCAATTGTGCCACGCAAGTATCTCAGGATATGTTTAGCTGCAACAAGATGTATTTGCCTTGGTTCACACATAAACTGGCTAAGTGCACTCACTGCATAGCATCTTCAGGTCTAGTGTTAACTAAATACATCAATGAACCAATCAACTGCCTATACATTGTAGAATCCACTGGTTCTGAACTAGCAGCCCCCTTCAACTTATCTAGATTAGTCTCCATGGGTGTAGACATAGGTTTGCAGTCAATCATGCCAAACCTTTTGAGAATGTCAATAGTATACTTGCCTTGACTTAGAATCATCTCATCTGGCTTTTGCCAAACTTCTAAGCCAAGGAAGTAATGCATGAGACCAAGATTCTTCATCTCAAACTCTAAAGCTAACTCCTTCTTACATTTTAGAATTAGGTGTTCTTCACCAATGATAATCAAATCATCAACATATAAAACTAGAATCAAAGCTTCACCTTTAACTACCTTGAAGTAGAGGTTAGAATCCGCATCATTCTTTAAGAAACCCAGACTCAAAAGATAATGATCAATCATTTCGTACCAAGCACGAGGAGCTTGCTTAAGACCATACAAGGCCTTCTTCAGCTTGCAAACATGAGACTCCTTCCCATGCACCTCAAATCCTTCGGGTTGCTCAATATAAACCTCTTCTTCTATTACACCATTCAGAAAGGCTGTCTTTACATCCATTTGGTGAATCTTCCATCCTCTAGATGCAGCAATAGCAATGATGTTTCTGACGGACGTATATCGAGCCACAGGAGCAAAATTTTCTTCATAGTCAACTCCCTCTTTTTGTGAGAACCCTCTAGCCACGAATCTTGCCTTGTGCTTCTCAATGCTCCCATCGGTTGCATGCTTGATTTTGAAGAGCCATTTAGAAGACACCACAGATTTGCCTTTGGGTCTAGGAACTATATCCCAAACATTGTTCTTAAGTATGGACTGATACTCCTCAGTCATGGCATCTTTCCATACTTGTTGACTAGAAGCTTCTTTGACGCTTGAAGGCTCTGACTCAATGATTTGACTCATCAAGGCAACATAACTAGAGAACTTATGAGGTCTCTTGCTTTCTCTGAAAGCTCCTCTTGGGGCTGCAAAACTTTCTACCTCCTGCATTGTCCTACGAGCCCAAAGAGGTCTTTTCTTTCCAATCACAATATCTAAAGGCCCATCAGTAGGATCCAAGGGTTCAACTGGATCATCATCTTCTTTAGGTTTTGGAGCCTCCTTGTGATCCTTTGGAATATGGTCAACTTCCATATCTTGAGGAGGTTCTTCTTCTTCGATCTCCATAGGAGTGCCCTTGGATCTTCTGAAAGCAACATCTTCCTCAAATTTGACATCTCTACTAATCTCAATAGACTTCTGACCTGGAATGTAGATTTTGTAGGCTTTCGAAGTCTCACTATAGCCCACCAGAATTCCCTTCTTCCCAGAAGGTTCTAACTTAGTTCTCTTTTCCTTTGGAATGTGAACATATAATAGACAACCAAAGATCCTCAAATGACTGACTTTTGGTTTCACCCCTGAGAATGCTTCTTTGGGAGTTTTATTCTCCAAGATCCTGTGGGGAGTCCTGTTCTGAACATAGACAACTGTCCTAGATGCCTCAGCCCAGAGAGAGATTTGCAGATCTTGATCATGAATCATAGCTTTGACCGCTTCCACAATAGACCTGTTTTTCCTTTTAGCAATATCATTTTGTTGTGGATTATAGGGAACACTAAACTCCCTCTTAATCCCTGCTTCAATATAGAAATCACGAAAAGTGCCAAAGGTGTATTCTCCACCATTATCGAATCTCAAAACCTTGATCCTTTTCCCGGACAGGTTTTCAACTTGTGCTTTGAATTCTTTGAATCTTTCTAATATTTCTTCAAATTCTTTAGATCTCAAGAAATAAATCCAAGTCTTTCTAGAGTGATCATCAATAAAAATAATGTAATACAAGAAACCACTAGAAGATGCAATAGACATTGGACCAAATAAATCAGAATGAATGAGATCAAGAATACATTTAGACCTACTTTCACTAGAATGAAACGTACCTTTTGTATTCTTGCCTAGGGCACATCCTTTGCATGTACCTTCATGTTCTTAGTTGAATTTCGGAAGGCCGGTGACCATCTTCTCCATGATAGGTAATGCTCGAAAGTGAATGTAAGCCAATCTTTGATGCCAAAGATCACATATGCTGGAAGATGTATGCACAACAGCTTGAAGGGGACAAGTGCATAGCCTGTAGAGACATTCATGTCCACCTCCAATTACCCGAGCAGTTTGAAGTTGGAGTTCTTTGCCCATATAAGAACTTTGCCTTTAGAAAATGCAACTTGATAACCCTTGTCTTCTAGAGCTGAAATGGAGACAAGATTCCTCTTTATGCCTAGAACAAATATTACATCATTCAACTCCAACGTTATGCTGGAATCCAAGTGAAGAGAGGAGTTCCCAACTCCTTTCATAGAATACCTAGCATCGTCTCCAATAACAACTTGTTCACTAGAGTCATTCTCTACCAACTTTGATAGATGCCCCCTGAATCCGGTGATGTGTTGAGAGGCACCACTATCAATCAACCAAGTGTTGTCATCGGTGGATACATTGCTTGACAGGGCTGAATAGAACAAATAATCACTTGAGTCCTTCTGTGGGGCCACTTCCTCAACATTTGCTGTGGTAACCTGCTGTTTAGGTCTAAGAGGACATTCTTTCGCAAAGTGGCCATACTTGTCACACCGAAAGCATTGAATCGTGGACAAGTCTCGTTTCCTTTTGAAGGCAGGAGCACCATCATTTCCATTCTCTCGATTCCTCTTGAAGAACCCTTTCTTCCAACCGTTTCCTTTCTTTGATGAATGAGAGGCGAGAACATGTATTTCTTCATTCTTTGAACTTTGACCAATGCCCCTAGCCGTTAGTCTCGACTCCTTTTGAATGCAGTCAATCCTTAATCAATCAAACTTGGGAAGTTTGGATCTTGCACTGATTCCTTGAATAAACGACTCCCATGAAAGTGGAAGACCATTGAGAGCAAGCATAGTCAAGTCTTTGTCATCAATCATGTGACCAATTGTAGAGAGCTGATCTCTTATCTCTGAAATCCTCATGAAGTAAGTAATTACAGATTCTCCTTTCGCCATTTTCACATGATGAAGTTGTTGCTTCAGTGCAAGAGCTCGATTGGTGTTGTTGATTTCATACATCTCTTCCAAAGTTGTAAACATCTCCCTTGCTGTATCCAACTTGAAGACAATCGGCACAACATGATCCTTGACGGAATCAACCAACACTTTCTTTGCCCTAGTATCTTTCTTCCTCCACTGCAACTTCTCTTCTTCCTCCTCAGGTTCGAGAACTTTTGTTTTCACAAACTCAGCCAAATCATTCTCTTCCAATGTGAGCATGATCCTGAACCTCCATGATGTGTAGTTAGAAACTCCTTCGAGTCTATCCTCGATTTTTAGACCATTCACCATCTTGAATTTTGAGTTAGGAGATAGACTGAAAAAAGATTAGAGAGAGTGCTGCAAAATAAATCTGATCACGATCTTTTTCAAACCCGCTCTGATACCATGTTAGTGTTTCTTAGATCAGATCATATAACAGAAAATATTTAAAATATTGCAACACATAAGATAATAAACACAGCAAGATACCCTGGGAAAACCCTCCTCTTGAGGGAGAAAAACCCAGCAAATAATCCTCTTATATAATGTAGAACAAGAGCAGAAATCTGCTTACAACTTAGGCCCAGCAATGGCCAATAATTGATACAATGAAATCGCACCTCTCCTAGATGCAAAATATACAAATGAATATGATCTTCCTTGAATTCGGACTGCTGCTATGAAGGTGCGAACTTCTGCTCTAGATGTGAATATGCTTGATTAACTTGAATGAATGAATGACAAGGAGAGACCTTGTATATATACATTTGAGGCACCTCCTCAATTAGGTCGGCCCCCTTTGAAGAATACATAAATATATTAATTACAATGTAGGTCGGCCCTTTTTATGTTTATCAAATATTAGCAATATAAATTAAATAGCTGGAAGGCTATCATTTAATTTATGCTTTCTCCTTGAGGTGTGTGCAATGGAAGTGCAGCCCTAAGCTGCTTATAACATCAACAATCTTAAGCTTTCCCAATACAAAATAAGATAGATGTTCTTTAGAGAGGACTGAGGTGAGCATTTCTTCTCCACGGACAATGTTAGCTTGAGATTTTCTCTGTTCTCATAATGAAGCCATGTTCAGGGCTACAAGTAAACTTCTGAGTAACACCAACAAAGAATCCAATTAGATTTGTACCATATTTAACCCTGTCCCATACACTTTCTTTCAAATTTTGCACAGTGTTTCTTCTGAACTTACAAGGATCAGAAAGAATTTTGCTGAAATTTTCAAGAAGGGAAAATCGTATATCTGATAAAAACTAAAAAACCTAGCTGGACATCATGAACTCTCAAATGGTTAATGAAAGGAAATGGTGACCAACCATATACAATTATCTCCTCTGTGTGATTTAAAGAAGCAGAGCAGTGCCAAAAATTTGTGCACCCATATCCAAAACTCGGGTCCTGTAACAAACCCTAAAGCTCTCTGAATTGCAACCTCCTCCTCTGCTGCAAAAGAAACAGCACATATAACACCATTCCCAGCCCTGACAACCACATCCATAAAGCACATGCCGCTCACATGACTCCTCTCACACACAAAATAGCTGCAATCCAGTTTATGAGAACTTTATGGCCATCCATAGTTTTTCAATGTGAGACAGCTTTCCAGCATCTTAAGTCTGGGCATGAATGCCCACATAAAAAGCCTATTGGCTAAAAATAGTCCGTCCTATAATATTGTGATGTTCAGAAAAGGGAGGACACTGCAATTAAGAAGAGAGAAAGATAGTTCTTATTTTGGATCCCAAAACAAGTACTTACTCTTTTGGCTTCATCCACTTTACCAATAAATACAATGCTTGAACTTTGTTCACAGGTCAGCCTCAGAGAACTCTGACTTCAAATCGGCCTATATCAACTCCTCACATTATGTTATCTTGAGTATGACGCCAAATGTATATCTTGGAAGAAATCCAAGATTTTCACAATATCCACAGACCAAACTTAAACATCACTTAGGAGAGGCCCAACTCTCTGCAAAAGGATTTCCATTTTTTCGCAAACCATTCCTGCCCATAAGTTATTCTCTCTTAATATTAAAATATTCCAGCTCAATTCTACTCTTCAATTCTTGGCTGGTAAAGGCATTTAACTATTCTTTAAAGATAAATCCTCTGCACATGGCAGGATGTCCATGATCTTCATCAGCCAGAGCTTTGGCAGAAGATGTAAATGCATTACTGGAAGGTCATTAGTAATTACAATGTATTTAATTGATTTTCATTTTTATCGGTGATATTCAGGACTGAAACACTATTCCGCACAAATTATGAACCCAATATCATAGCATGGTTTGGTGGAAACAATAAAAATATTACCTGAAAGCTTTGGGTTTTGCAGGCCAAGAGCTGAAGATTTGCTCAAGAAGATATTCACAGGCAAACCTTAAGAAACCTCTGCTGTAAAGGATTTTTCGAATGCTAATGATGGAGCTTGTACAGACTAAAACTGCTCCTTTTGGATTCATAAAATAGAAGCCTGTATGGTATTCTGCAGGCATTTCAATGCATACCTTGGAAACTTCCATCATGTCCTCCATCAATTCTCTAACATGCCATGATTTGCAGTGTGATGGCAATTACAACACACATCATATTTTCTGTTAAGTTATCAGGTGCACATGGCCAGATAAATAGAAACAAGGATATTTTCTACCCATAGGACACAAGAGGCACTACCATAGAATTTCACCAAATCAATAGAGAATTACTCCATCTATAAAGGGGATGTAAAAGATCAATGCATCTACCCTTACAAACCTGAGGCCTTTAGAGAAGAAAGGCCTTAACATCCATGAATACAGGTAGACTTCACATCAATATTTAGCATCTTTGCTCTGTAGCAAAGTCTATTCCAAGTCTGCGGGTGCTTTTATCAACAAATAAGAAGGAAAGTGGATACCTTGTTGAAGACCTAGAATGCATTTTTGGTTAACGTTAGTATCCATGAGTATGAATTGTGATGTCACGAGCTCAATTTAACACTGTACTTGACCTGTTAGGTTGTGATCTATTGGTTCAGCATTCACATGCAAATGATACAAGTTCACATTCAGTAGGCAGAAATAGAGCCACATCTATGCATATTGGAAGGAAGGAGTTAAACATTATGGAGTCTGAGGCTCCTGGTATCAATAGAGGGTACTTCAATTGAGTTTCAAAGTTCTGGTGTCTATCAAAAAGTGTTATCCAACGAAACAATTTGTAGCCTTGAATATATAAGCCTACAACCTCATGGAGAAAACTGTACAAAGACAATCTTTACATTAATGAACACCACATGAAAGATATTTCATAATCTCAATATCATGCAGATCATTGGCAAAGACAGAAAAGTATACTAATCCAGGAGAGAAGAGAATAAATTTCTTATTGTGAATCTCCAAAAAGAGAATTTACTCTTCTGCAATCATCCACAATATCACTAACTACAATAACTGTAACAGGTCAAGCCATAGGTTACCTTCATACATCTCTGGCCTCAAATTGGACTTGGTTTAAACGTATTTACAAAACCATACATCATAGAAGAAAATCATGATTTTAATAATATTTACTGGCCAATCTTACATCTCAATTTGCAGATGCTCAATACCCTACAAATGTAATGCCATTTTGTTATGACAATTCCAGTCCATAAATTATTCTATGTTGATCTTAAAGCAATCTAACACAGTTTTACTCTTTAATTCTTGGCTGGTATATGTTTTGAAGTATTCTTCAAAGGTTAACCCTCTATACAAGGCAGGATGTCCACAATTTTCAATAACCAAAGATTTGGCAGGAGCTATAAATGAATCCATTGAAGGACCATACAATGTAGGAAATGAGATGCGGGCCTTTGTTGAATTGGTAATTGCACGATGTTCTACACTCCTAAACCTCCCATTACTAATAACCTGACCACCATTAATGAATTAATTGAAAAATCCCATGGAAATCTCTTTCTTAGAATGTTTTGAGTACAAGTTATGAGTATTTACCTCTAGTTGATCTCCCACATTGACAACAAAAGCATTGGGTATAGGATCCACTGCGATCCATTTTCCATTTTTCAGTACCTGAAGTCAACTTACATCATCCTGCTGGAGAACAGTGACGACAGTTGGGTCTGAATGGGGTGGAACCCCAAAGGTTATGTAATGTCCCAATGTTAGAGACATAAAATGCACAGATTAAAATTTCAATTTTAAAGATTGTTCGATAAAAGAGTAATGAAAGATTAGTGGAATAAGATAAATGAAATGCATTATTATCAACTAGTGCATAACTAACATAATCTGATATAACTTATTACTCTTGATCGAAATAGATTTTCGCCTTGTTTCCTCGTCTAGACTCATTGGAGGAGGGACGAACTTACAGTGCCGAAGGCACGTGACCAATCTCCAAGTGGATTCCCTCAAGGTTATCACCTGTCTTGGGACATCCATCATGGGACCGAATTTACCAGCATTTCCCTCCACAACCATCCTCTCCTTGGTGAGTAATAGCAAAAGAGAATTTTGACCCAAAGTCTATTCTTCAAGGTAAAGTCATAAAGCTCAATGAGACACAATAATTGTTGTAAGCATCATTATTGAATAATCGCAAATATATATATATATATATATATATATATATATATTCCATATAATCACTCCCTTATTTATATCAGATTGATATTCATATATAATTATTTATTTATATCGATTGGTACTCTTACGTTAATTATTCTTACTTATATTTATCGGTACTCATATATATACCTTTATATAATTATTCCTCATTTATATTCTACTCTTATCCCTCAATAATGGACTGCAAATAGTATTTATGTATAGCAGATATCTCATTATTTATTTCCTTATTCCTAAATAGAAATTACTTACCAAACATTAATATCTAAATTCCTAATGTATTTACCAAACTCATTATTTAAATTTATATTTACCCTTACACTTCTGCAGATTCTTCTTTTCTTCCAGCCAGCCACGATGATCAGATTTTGGAGAGTATATTTTATTAACTGATTCCTATCTTCCCATTTTGCTTTGGAAAGACTTTCCTTTAATACCCCGCATAGGCAAGGGACATAACTATTCATTTTCAAGGGACATGATCCTTAATTAAATAATCGCTGCTTTTCTTTATTGTTAATGAATCATATCTTTCAGTTTGAATCGCATCTCTTTTTATCGCAGCACTTCAAATATTTATTAATCTCTTCATTTACTATGAAATCGTTGTCTCTTTTATTTCTGTCTTATCCACAAGTCAGCTTGTTTTTGTCTTATTCATTCTATCTTATTATCTTATTTATTTTTGTCCTTTTTTTTCATGAATTCGTTTGATATATATGTTTTTGTGTTTTATATTTATAATTTAATATTGGCTTTATATATATATGTTTGATATTATTATATTAATATCAAATTATTAATATTTATTTTGTTAATATTTGTATTTTTAATATTTGACAATTATAATTATAATATTATCTTGTGATAATTATAATTATAATAAAATTTTTGTTAATATTTAAATTTATATTTTTGATATTTATTTGGTGTGGTTATTTGTATTTCAATATCTTAGATTTAGCATTACAATTTCGGGTACATGACAGGTTAGCTCTGGATTAGGGCACATGGGTGATGGGATAATAGTTTACTGCAATAACCTGCCAATGGTTCCCCATGCATTTGCTCAGATAACCAGGATCAAGACCCAGGGCCTCTGAAATGGCAGCCAAAATTCTTAAAATTAATTCTCTAACCTCCGTGCAATACTTGGCTGCAATCTCTCTGCTATGACAAAACCTACAGAAGAACTTTATTTAAGATTCAATACAATGTATTAAACTGATTTTGTTTTTGAGTTAGTGAGATTATAGGGGTACAACACTAATAATCACTTATGATGCTGCCATGTTAAAAGCATTTCTTTGGGAATTCATTAAAAATATTACCTAAAAGCTTGAGGTTTTGAGGCCAAGAGTTGATTGTTTGTTCAAGAGGATATTCGCAGCTGAGCTTTAAGATCTCCCTCCAGTTAAGGGCTTTTTCTTTTCCACCAACGGAGCTTGTATAGAGTCGAGCTGTTGCCTTTGGATTCTCAATGTACAGTTCTGCATGGTCTTCCACAGGCAATTTAAAGAACCCTTTAGATACTTCCATCATGTCCTCCATCAATTCTTCTGGCACACCATGATTTACAATCTGATGATAATCACCATCATATATGCATTATGTTTTGTTGCTATCATGTGCAAAGAGACAGAAAAGAGATTTAACTCGATTTTTCCTCATAAGATTTAGGGCTCAAATGACAGCACACATTTAAAACCATGTTCAAAGCGTCACTTACGAAAGATAGCATAGGTCAGCAGGGACATGTCCTGAAATTACACTAAACCATTTGATATAATTTTTTTTTCTGAGAGCAGTAAAGTCCAATATTAAATTCACTAACAGGAGTCTTCATAGAAGAAAGGCCCTACCCATCCTCGAGTGTAGTTGCAAGTGAACTTAGCTATAATTATTTTAACATTGAGATTTTTCATTTATGAATTGGTGAGGCTGAAAACCCAATGCCAACCCAAGTTTATCCCAGTGTTCGAGTTCGAAGCTTGGATGTGAGGGAATCAATAGCTAGACACAGACCATTAATAGGCGTGGATTCCCCATGGAGGTGGTTATTACTCCAGTTCTTAATGGTTCAGACGTTCAACTGGAATTCGATTGGCCTCAGAAATAGAAAAACTAGAATCCTTCCCAAAATGTAGACATGTTTGACACAAAAAATTTCAACAGGTGTTCGAGAGGGAGCTGCAAATTTCTAGCATCCACTTACAAGAATTTCTTTCAATCTGCAGCCTATTATGCTTTAACTTTTCTGCAAAAGCAAATTACACTGTAATTTTCAAGGTTAATCTGACGTAGAGATCTAGCAGAGATGAAAATTCCATGGTACGATTTAACAGAAAAAGGCTCCTGAATTTTCTCAGCAGCATCAGAATTCAGGGAGCCTCCTCTATGGGATCATTTGATAATTATGGGAGATGTCAACAAGCCTAGCAAATGATAAAATCTAGGTGAAGTTTAGGTAATATAGCAATCCCTTCCATTCTGGAATAAAGAGATTAAAAGACGAGGAAATTTGCCGATTTAACAATAAACATAGACAATTTGTGTTAGGGAATGAATTTAAGAGATACAGGTACTAAAGCCTTCAGGTTCCAAGTCCCATGATAGATGACAGTGCCAAAATTAGATATAAAGTCACCCTAAAAAGAAAACTTACCTTCAGAAGAAAAACATACCCAGCATCATCAATTTGTGTGGTTATAATAAAACGAAATTAACAGACCTGAAAAATTACAACCTCACAGGACTGCTTGATTTGTGCAATGAGTGCCGTTCTCTGTGGGCCATCAAGGCCTGTGAGATCCAAAGTGGGAATGCAGCCTTCAGATGAGGAGACTACCTCAGTCAGTCGAGGATGATTACAGGGAGGACGAATATATTTTGGGTTTACTTCAGTTCTGTTAGAGCCATTGAATAACAGTCTCGCAGGCCTAATCATGTGGTTTTCTTCATTAGAATCCATTTATCAAGAGATTAAAGATAATAATTGCCACCAGCTGAGAGGAATTTCAGTACTACAGAAAGTTTTGCAGAATTAAAATAGTCTTTCACAGGCTTGAGTATTTACAGGTGCTATCATACATCCAATCATTTTGTTTTTTATAATGTTTTTAATGATTTAGAGAACAGTGTTTTTAAGAGCAGTCATTTATGCCACACAATTGAATTTAATTGATTTCCTGAAGGTCGCATAAATTTAAAAGGGTATAATTGTCTGTGGGAGTCTATTTGGTGAGTAAGTTACATTCTAAATAGTTTTTCATAAATTAATTTATGGTTGTATCGGTTGAGGGATGCCGTTGGGATTAATATTAAATAGTTTTTATTGGAAATATTTCTAACTTCTTTCCATTTATTATATATAAGTATCATTTTAATAAATTATAAACTTTACAATATAATATAGTCGATCAGATGATTGATTAAAATATAAGATATGAAATAGTATGTTGACACACCATTTCATAATTATAAGTTTGTAAAGGATATTGTGGCTTTATCTTCATCTTCTTATGGTTGATCAACTAAATAGTGTCAAATATCAAGAAAAACTAAAACTAACAATGTCCCACAAAGACTAAAACTAAACCTGATGATAAGGTTCCTCTCTAACAAATTTTGCATTAGCTGCATAATATTTGTATGTTCAAACTTGGCCCTTTGTTGAATTTTTGTCTTTGTTTTAGATATTGTCCCACATAGACTTTAAGGGTGTGCCTTTCCACCACCCATTTGAATTTTGTGAATATTGTACTATTATCTTTTTAGTTAATTAAAAAGTTAAATATGACATATTCATGTATATATATAAGTAAAATTAAATATATTAAGTTATCTTGCTAAGCATTTGTGGTTATAATAAGAGGGGGCAATCATTCCAATGAGAAACCACTCATAGAAAGTTCTTTAGATAGAGGATTAGGCACCTCTCAACCATCTTGAGATTAATGGACAATGAATGAAACCAAAACGCCCAACCAAGTGATAAAGGCTAAATAGTAGAAATCTTGATGCCACCTTGCACAAGGAAAGGCCACATAGCTAAACTAATAGATTTTCCATACGAAGAAAGAATCCAAGCTCTATGTTAAAAATAAGAAATCAAGAAATGATATTCTCTAGGGAGTGGTTTCCAACAAGATCCTTATCGTAGCTTAGAGTACACCACCAATTCTTGAGAAGGTCCTAAAATATGCTCAAATTCCATTGTAATTTTCCCCTACATAGATATCTAAAAGTACTCAGAGGTGAGAGCATGAAATCTATTATTAAAATAAAGGAATAATTAATGGCCTCAACATTAAAGATATCATTATTTATGAATTTTCTTAACTATTTTCTATATCATTAGTTCAAAGCTCACTAGACCAGTGTTACAAGGTTGATCAATGTATTGCTATTGTTTTTGTGGGTGGAGGATGGATCATATGGATTATGGGTTTGATTGTGCATTATGATCTTATTATTTAGAACAAATGTGTTCGTACCCCAAAGAAGTTTGATGAATATATTCTATGATGAATCTCAAAACATAAACCATCAAACTATATAGCCAATGGCTCTTATCAAAAATAGTTCCTTCAGATCTCTCTAAGAGTCAAAATCTGTTATTTGTATGTTCCCAAAGAATTGAGTTGTCTTCATTACCTTTGCTCAAAAATATTGTTTTGGCATGGATGATTGTTCACATATTTATTTATTTTTAGTGCATAATTGTTGTTAATGAAGAGGCTTTACGTCTTTTCAGCAAATTAAAAGATCTCAAGGACTATGATTGTTGAGGAATATGCATGAATAAAGTAATAGGTGAATTTCTAGTGACCTTAGATTTGTTAAGCAACCTTTGGCAGTTTTCCACAAATTAAGATGAGGATTAGAAACATGACACACATCTATGATCTTAGTGGTGATGTTTAATGTTAATCTTCTTTCCCCCTCACCCAAGGTGCAAAGCAAGGAATATTATGGTGATGCACTGTAAGTGATATTATCTGCCTTAGGTAAAATAATTTTATTTTCCCTAGTTGCAGTAGAACCCGTACATGGAATAGCTATGTTATGTATAACAGGTATGAGTATACCCTATGGTAATGCTTATCATAAAATGGATACCTTATGATGTTAGGAATATGTTCACTGAATCCTAATTGTTTGTGTGAAAATTGTACCTTAACACAATTTATGGTTTTGGTTGTTCAATATTCATAAAAAGCTTGACACAGTGACAAATCATGTACAATCATGTTTTGTACTTAGGTTTTAATACTTGTTTCAATCTTGGTTTTTGGATTTGCTTACCTCTCTGTGGCATGTGTTGGTGGTGGGGTGAATCCATTGGATAGATTTATTCTTTTATATCCATTTCTTGGAGTCACCACCCTTCACAAATGAGTCACCACCCTTTATAGTAAATGAATCACTACCCTTCATGGCGGCCTTTTGAGATTTCTAGTTGATTGATGGATTTATTTCCTATTGATGGTTTCTTCACAAGGAAATGATTCCCCTTTTTATATCTTATTGTTGAGGGAGTCATAGTCTTTCACAACTTTTCACATTTGAAGGGTCACAACTTTTCATATTTGAAGGGTCATAGCCTTTCATATTTGAGGGGTCACAACCTTTCACATTAGGAGTCACATCCTTTCTCGCATCATTAGTATTCTTGAGAACCTAGTTTAATTTACTTGCAAAATTACTTAAGGTTTTATTCTCAATTGAATTCTTCAATGATATTATGGATGTCTTTCTCAAATGAAATGATCTCCCTTTTATTTCTCATGTTTGAGGGAGTCACACCATTTCACTTCAATAGTTACAACTCTTCATTATTGCATTTGGAGATTAATAATAAGTTAATTTGTTAGCGCTGCTAAAGACACATTAGGCATGAAGCAAACACAGAGACATGAAGCATACACAAATACACATAATACACGAAGCATACACATAGATGCACGTAAAACACAAAGCATACATGTGAACAGCACACACATATAGAAATGCAATGTTGGCCCACTTGATTTTTATTTATTTTTATTAAGAAGAGGACCAAATAGTTAATCCTAATTGAATGGCGGTTAAAGTAGGTTTGTCTCACAAGTTGGCAAGATTAAGGCTCTAATACCAATTGTAATGTCCCCTTTAGGGATTGCCCTAGAATCAAAAATTTAATGTAGTTAGGGTTATAGCTAACCAACTATATGCTTGAAGCAATATCAAACTTGGTTTAGGTCCTGCAATCATATTTGACAATATTGGAAATATAATTCATATGATCAAAACATATATAATAAATGTCTTAATTTTAATTGTATACCAGTTACTTATTATACCACTGGCTGCTGTTTTTTTGAGTGCAGATATTTATTTCTGATTCCTTATTATCTGCTCTTTTATTCAGATTTCTCATTGATTTCCATTCAATGATTTTCCACTTCTCTATTCCATCCTTTTTTTATACCACTCACCTTCATGCCTCTTCATTGAGAGGATGTGATTTCTCCCAAAGGGGAGGACTTCTACAATGGAGACACCCCTTTGTTTTTTATTATCATTCATTTAGACTTGGGCAGCGATTATTTAACTTCATCGCTGCATTCTCATTCATTGACTGTTCCTTAAGACTTATCGCTACCTTTATATCCTTTTTCCCTAACAAACTTTGGTCACTATTTATATAAACACCTTTATGATAAAATCAGCCCCAAACATAATTTAAATTGTTTTCTGATGTAGTCGGCCAAGTTGACAAGGAGTCGGCCTGATAAGATATAAATTTAATTTCTTTTAGTTCCTCACAATGGCAACAATACTAGAAGGGTCAGCCTAAAGAGGATGGCGAGCCTCTTAATTTATAATTATTTCTTCCTTAAATAAACTTAGTGCTGCCATTATCAAGTCAGCTATGTTTGATGATTGGACTAAAATGATTAGTGGATTTACTTCTTTGTTCCTTTGACAATATTTCTAACACAACGAGTGCACAATATTTCTTTTAAAGGCGGGTCATTACACACATGATTCCTCTCACACACACAAAACAGCTGCTAATGATGGAGATTGTACAGACAAAAACTGCTGCCTTTGGAAACTTAGAATAATGCCATACAGGCATTTCAATGCATACCTTGGAAACTCCCATCATGTTCTCCCTAAATTCTCTTAGCATGCATGATTTGTAATGTGATGGCCATCACCACACACGTAATATTTTCTGTTAAATTATCAGGTGCACATGGCCAGATAAATAGAAAAGGATATTTGCTACCCATAGGACAAGAGAGGCATTGCCGTAGAATTTTACCCAATCAATAAAGAATTATTCCATCTATAAAGGAGATGTAAAATTTCAATATATCTACCATTGCAAACCTGAGGACTTTGGAGAAGAAAGGCCTTTTCCATTCTTGACTACAGCCACAGGTAGACTTAACATCAATTCTTAGTGTCTTTGTTCTGTAGCAAAGTCTATTGCAAGTCCGTCAGTGCTTTTACCAACAAATAACAAGGAAAGTGGATAGCTTGTCGAAGACCTAGAATGCTTTTTTGGTTAAGGTTAGTATACATGAGTTTGATTTATAATGTTATGTCCTCAATTTATGATTTATGTTGTTTTGAGCTCAATTTAGCCCTGGACTTGGTCTTCTAGGTTGTCATCTAGTTGTTTGGCATCCACATGCAAATGATACAAGTTCACACCCAGTAGGCAGAAATAGAACCACATCTGTGCCTGTTTGAAGGAAGGAGTTAAATATTATGGAGTCTGAGACTCCTGAAATTGATAGAGTACACTTCAATTGAGTTTGAAAGTTTTGGTGTCTATCAAAAAGTGTTTTCCAACAAAAAAAATTGTAGCCTTGAATATAAAAGCCTACAACCTCATGGAGAAAACTATACAAAGACAATCTTTCCATTAATGAACATCGCATGAAAACTATTTCATAATCCCAATATAACGCACATCATTGGAGAAGACAGAAAAGTATACTAATCCAGTAGAGAAGAGAATAAATTTCTTATTGTGGATCTCCAACAAGAGAATTTACTCTTCTGCACTCATCAACTCTATCGTTATTTACAATAATAGTAACAGGTCTAGCCATAGGTTAGCCTCATGCATCTCTGGCCTCAAATCAACTTTCATTATCACCTGAAAATACTTTACTTGGTTTAAATGTCTACAAAACCATGTATCATGGAAGAAAATCATGATTTTAATAATATTTAATGACCAAACTTACATCCCACTTAGCAGAGACCCTATATCCTGCAAATGTAATGCAATTTTGTTATGACAATTCCAGTCCATAAATTATTCTATGTTGATCTTAAAGCAATCTAACACGGTTTTACTCTTTAATTCTTGGCTTTTATATGCTTTGAGGTATTCTTCAAAGATAAACCCTTTATACAAGGCAGGATGTCCACAATCTTCAGTAACCAAAGATTTGGCAGGAGCTATAAATGCATCCGTTGAAGGACCATAGAATGTAGGAATTGAGAAGCGGGCCTTTGTTGAATTGGTAATTGCACGATGCTCTACACTCCTAAACCTCCCATTACTAATAACCTGAACAACATTAATGAGTTCATTGAAAAATCCCACGGAAATCTCTTTCTTAGAATGTTTTGAGTACAGGTTATAAGTATTTACCTCCAGTTGATCTGCCACATTAATAACAAAAGCATTGGGTATAGGCTCCACTACGATCCATTTCCCATTTTTCAGTACCTGAAGTCCACTTACATCATCCTGCTGGAGAACAGTGACAACAGTTGGGTCTGAATGGGGTGGAATCCCAAAGGTTAGCTCTGGACTAGGGCACATGGGATAATAGTTTACTGCCATAACCTGCCTATGATTCCCCATGCATTTGCTCAGATAATCAGGATCAAGTCCCAAGGCCTCTGAAATGGCAGCCAAAATTCTTAAAATTAATGCTCTAACCTCTGTGCAATACTTGGCTGCAATCTCTCTGCTATGACAAAACCCACAGAATAACTTCTTTTAATATTCAATACTGTGTATTTAACTGATTTTGACTTTCAGCTAGTGAGATGTAGTGGTCGAACACTAATAATCACTTATGATGCTGCCATATTTAAAACATTTCTTCAAGGAAATTCATTAAAAATATTACCTAAAAGCTTGAGGTTTTGGAGGCCAAGAGTTGATTGTTTGCTCAAGAGGATATTCACAGCTGAGCCTTAAGATCTCCCTCCAGTTAAGGACCTTTTCTTTCCCAACAATGGAGCTTGTATAGAGTCGAGCTGTTGCTTTTGGATTCTCAATGTAGAGTTCTGCATAGTCTTCCACTGGCATTTTAAAGAACCGTTTAGATACTTCCATCATGTCCTCCATCAATTCTTCTGACACACCATGATTTACAATCTGATGATAACCACCACGATATATGCATTATATTTTGTTGCTTTCACATGCAAAGGGACAGAAAATAGATTTCTTAGATTTTTACTCATGATATTTAGGGCTCAAATAATACCACATTTAAAACCATGTTCAAAGTGTCACTTACAAAAGTCAGCATATGTCAGCATGGACATATGTCCTGAAATTACACTAAACCATTTGATATCATTTCTTTTTTTCAGAGCTGTAAAGTTCAATATTAAATTCATTAACAGAAGTCTTCACAGAAGAAAGGCTAGGGTGAAGACCCTACCCATCCTTGAGTGTGGTTGCAAGTGAACTTAGAAATCATTATTTTAGCATTGATATTTTTCAGTTATGAATTGGTGAAGCTGAAGACCCAAAGCCAACCCAAGTTTATCCCAGTGTTCGAGTTCAAAGCTTGGATGTGAGGGAATCGGTAACTAGACACAAGACATTACTAGGTGTGGATTCCCATGGAGGTGGTTATCACTTCATTTCTTAATGGTTCTCGCATTCTTCTGGAATTCAAATGGCCTTAAAAATGCAAAAACTAGAATCCTTTCCAAAAAGCGGACATGTTTGACACAAAAAAAATCAGCAGGTGTTGGAGAGGGAGCTGAAAATTTGTAGCATCCACTTACAAGAATTTTCTGCAAAAAAAATTACACTATAATTTTTAGGGTAATCTGACATACAAATCTCTAAAAACATGTAGCTGAGATGAAATACCATGGTACAATTTAACAGAAAAAAGGCTCCTGAATTTTCTTAGCAGCATCAAAATTCAGGAAGCCCCCTCTGTGGGATCATTTGATAATTATGGGAGATATCAACAAGCCTAGCAAATGATAAAATCTAGGTGAAGTTTTGGCAATATAGCGATCCTGTCCATTCTGGAATAAAGAGATTAAAAAGACAAGGAAATTTACCGATTTAACAATAAACATAGTCAAATTGTGTTAGGGAATGAGTTTAAGTGATACAGGTTCTAAAGCCTTCAAGTTCTGACTCCCAATATACATTATAGAGTGTCAAAATTAGATACAATGTCACCCTACAAAGAAAACTTACCTGCTTCAAAAGAAAAATATACCCAGCATCATCAATTTGTGTAGTAATAATAAAACAAAATTAACAAACCTGAAAAATTCCAACCTCACAAGATTGCTTGATTTGTGCAATGAGTCAAGGTCTTTGTGGGCCATCAAGGCCTGTGAGATCCAAAGTGGGAGTGCAGCCTTCAATACCCAAAAACTGAAGTAAGGGATTTTTATTACTTTGTCTACTTGTGCATCTTGCAGTGCATCCTTCAGTGGATGATCTTCTGGACTATTCACCCACCACAATTGGCATTCAATTGCTGTCAATCTCTCCAGGTTAGCAACTCCACTATGTTAGCTTCTTTGTTTGGTTACTCTCGATAAGTCCTCTTCCCTTTTGTTTTTGTCAATGTCAAAATCTTAGGCCTGTATGTTGAGCTACCTATGGCTGTAAATTCTGCAACGATCCTTTTTCCTCTCCCAGCCATTATCAGTGAAGAATGATATTTTTGAAATGCAATATAT
This sequence comes from Sequoiadendron giganteum, assembly GCA_007115665.2. Lineage (NCBI taxonomy): Eukaryota > Viridiplantae > Streptophyta > Pinopsida > Cupressales > Cupressaceae > Sequoiadendron > Sequoiadendron giganteum. Next base: position 28,599,773 of record CM021108.1, on the reverse strand, counting down.
TAGGAAACAAAGGTGCTCAGCTCACAATTACGTGATTGTACCTAGCTTGCTCAAATAGTTATGACAACTGACTTGAAATTTTTCCCTCCGATATTGTAAAACTGAAATTGACTATAGGCGACACACTCTGGAATATTTTTTGGAGCATTCCTTAATACTCCACACTTGTCGATCATTAATTTTTATTACAGCAAGGGTGGATTTTCTCTATTCCCAACTACGAATGATGTTGGAGATAGACTATGGTTGGAAATGAAGTGTATGGTTAAGGGGCTTTATAGAAACCGCAGGTCGTATGGTGATTGGAGGTGTATGGTAGCTTGGGTGTACAATGAAGTTTGTAGACTAAGAAAAGGGCGTATGGTGACATTAGAACAAGTACATATGATGATACTAAAACCTCGAAAAGGTCATACTGTATGAATTCCCCAAGGGTGTATGGCAAGAGTTCGGTGAGGCATACAAGTACATCAAATAGATATGGCGTATGGAAAAAAATGATTGTGTTCATACAGTGGATAGAGAATAGAAGTGTATGGAAGAAATTGAATGGTGTACCAGGTGTACGGTGGTAATTGAATGGGGTACGACAAAGCTCAAAGGATGGCATATGGTAAGGCTCGACTTCCAGTTCGTACAAAGCAATGAATATGGATCATATGGCATGTAGAGGAAGTCATATGATGCACAAGAAGGGTAGTACAGCAGTGGAATAAATCATACAAGACTAGCCTGAGACTATATAGCATGTAAGGAAAGAGGAATTCATGAATTTTGCAGATGGGTGTATGGCAAGACAAGGAGGGAAGTGTATGAAATTTGATGAAGAGCAATTTGCACTTCCAAGAATAAAGGTCGTACTTTAGTGTTTACATTCTCATTTTTTATTTTATTTTTGCCTTCATAAAGTTTTTACTTTCTCCTTTAATTACTCATATATCATATTTTCTTTTTTTTAATTTTTAATGTCCTCCCTTTCTAATATTTTTTGTTTTCTTTTGTCACCCTCCAAATTTAATTATTTTTTCAATTTTACCTCCATTTCATGCTGCATTACAAGAAAATTTTCTTCATCCATCAAGAGTTTAAAGTTTTTCCATTCCCTTATCATTTTTTGTTCTTTCAAGAGTCAATAAATCTTCCTTTTGCTTGTTGTTGACTTCTCCCCGTATAGATGGATTGGTTGAAGGATGGTGTATCATTCACCAAACCACCAAACTCCAGATGTTTGCGTAGGGTTGCAGTGCATCGGGTTTTGGTGATGTTTTTTTGCATATTCTTGCATAGCTTGATCTTTACCTAATCATTCCACCACAGCAAAGCACTCTATCATCATTATCGGACAAAGACAACAGAATTTTCTTTAGTTGGAAGTAAGAATGAGTATTGGTGGAATAAATTCAAATATTCATCAACAAGTTCATTGAAATCATTTCCACTCACCCCTTTAGAAGATCGATCTGGTTCTACCTCTTCCAAATGTAGGTTGTAACCGACATACCTCAATCGTATCCTAGAATAAGGAGCATGTAACATTTATTGATCATATATCTTTATCCATTTCACCAATGGACCAAACAAACAGTTGGTTAAGTGCGGCTATGACAGGGCTATAGCAGTTCTCATTATTTTTTCAAGACTTTCCAAGATTTCCTTGGTTAATTCTTTGTCGTTTGTTACCTTCCAGTATATCATATTCATGGAAATGTGGGCTTCTTGTCTCTCCTTATATATCTTCAATTTGGAACTGTTGACAATGTCCTTTATCAAAGTTTCATCTAAATTTTCTAATCTTATGAACCCATTCACTAAGACTTCTCAAATTTTAAATAGTCCTAACCATATAATTTTAAACTTACCCAGGTTGATTTCATTACGACCATTGTACTTCAGTACTAACTACCTCGGTTTGAAATCCATTCTCCGAAGGTTTTTTTTTGTGCTAGTATTTCCTCCTCTTTTGCATAACTTCAATTGCCCATTGTGCCAATATCTATCATTCATCTAACTTCTTCAAATTAAGGAGCCTTTCCCTTAGATTTTCACTATCACACAATCTATTTTCTATGGTTATTCATAAATTGGGTACCATGTACTCCCTGGGAACCATTGCATCTTGTTCGTACATCAATTGGTAAGGTGTATGTCTGGTGGTTACCTTATATGTTGTTATGTAGGCTCATAATACTACTAGTAGCTTTTCTTCCCAATCTGTACCTTAGATGCTATAGGATTTATGGATAATCAAAATAAGCACCTTGTTCGTTGACTATGCTTATCCATTTGCTCTCAAGTACTATGGATTGGATAGGGTGTGGAAGATTTGAAACTCACTCATCATCAAACAAATCACATGAGTTACAAAATGCCCCTATCTATCACTAGTTGTCTATATTGGGATTTCAGACCTTGTAACTATTTACTCAGATGAATCTTGTTGTATTCAATACAATGTTGTCTAGTAACGCTCTTGCTTTCACCCAGTTTGTTGTGTATTCTATGACTACTATAATATATTTACATCTATGAAGTTGACTAGCTTTAAGAGGGCCTATGAAATCTAGCCCCTATCGTTCAAATAATTGTTGGCAGATGGTCAATGCTCCCCTCAAGATTCGTGACAAGGGACTAACCGCTTGTTGTGTCATCCATGTCTCTACCATTTGTATCAGGTGTTGATAGATCGATCTTTTGATGTAACAGCAAACATGGACCAACAATTGGTATCAGAGCGTTGGGTCATGGGTTTGAATCCCCTCGAGTAACGTTGAGGGGGAGATTGTTGGCAAATGGTCAACGCTCCCCTCGGGATTTGTGACAAGGGACTAGCCTCCTCTAATGCAATCCATGTCTCTACCATTTGTATCGAGTGTTGATAGATCAATCTTTTGACGCAACGACAAACGTGGGCCAACAATTATTCCTATGGCTAAGATGGTAAAAATGGAACAAAATCTCTCTTCACAAGATTTCCTATTCTTTGGCATGTGTTGCTTCCCACAACCCACTCCTTTGCATCTATGTGGAGGGTTGGCCACCATAGGCCTGCTAGAACTTTTCTTGGGGTGACATCTAGTCTCATGTGATGGCCTACCCGTCCCTTATGTACCTCTTCTAACACGCTTCTCACTTCTTCTTGCATCACACATCTTCTCATGATGTGGTCGGGACCCATTTTATAGAGGAGTCCATTGATTAATTGGAATGTCTTACTTTTTAGTGTCAATTTCCTCCTTTCTATTGGTAGCATATCTTTTGGAAATGTTGTCGTTGAAAGGTATTCTACAGTGTTTCCACACCACAAAGGTAATGCAGCTATTTGAAATAAATGACATTTGAAAAGTCCTCATTTATGCCTTTGGATGGTTCCCCTAATTTAATTCTAGAAAGATGGTTTGCATAACATGGCTTTTCCCCAGTCAAATGATAATGGTTAATGTAAATTCCTAGAGTAAGAGTAGCCATCTATTTACCTAGCCTTGAATAATCGATTTGTTTACTAGATACATCAATACTTGGTGATCCAAAACAAAGGTAAATGGAGTTGCCAATAGATAGTGTTTGAACTTTTGCATTAAGTAGTCCATGCCCAATGCTTCTATTTCCATGGTATTGTAGTTGTGTTTTGCATTCAACAATAGACAGCTTGCAAAGTACATCAGGTGGTCGAGCCCTTGTGGTCTTACTTGTACAAGTGTAGCTCCAATGGCAAAGTTGGATGCATCTACATGAACATGGAATTCTCTACTCCAATCTGGATATGCTAAAATAAGGGAGCTAATTAGACGTACCTTTAATTTAGTGAATGCCTTGTCTTGTTCATTTGACCATACAAATGTTACCCCCTTTCTTCTTAGTATGTACAGAGGATGTGATACTTGGGCAAATTTCTTGATGAACCTTCGATAGTAACTAACATGTCCTAAGAATGATTTGATGCCTATGATGTCCTTCGGAGCTTCCATTTCTAGGATCACCCTTACTTTATCTAGGTCTATTTTTAACCTAAACTTGCAGTAAATATGCCCTAGGAGTTTGCTTTAACGAACCATGAATCATCATTTTCTTGGATTCAAAGTTAATCTTGCTGATCTGCATCATTCCATGCACTCCACTAAAGCTTTTAAATGTGTTTTCTGGTCACTGTAGATTGACTAGTCATCAAAAAAGGATTTAAAATTTCCAACAAACATCTTGTTGAAAATATGTAGAGTTATTCTTTGAAATGTTGCAAGAGCATTACATAATCTGAATGGCATTCTCTTGTGTGCATATACTCCATCTTCCACTATAAAAGTAGTTTTTAGTTTATCTTCTTCAGCAATACTTATTTTACTATAGCTAGAGATTTTGTCCATAGAGGAGTATATCTCATGCCTTGCTACTTCCTCAAGAATGGAATCTGTAAATGGTATTGGAAACAGGTCTTTGATATCACTATGTTGAGACTTTTGAAGCCCACACATATTCTGTTTTGCTTTGACTCCTTTAATGAGATGACTACAGGTGATAGCCATTCACTAGTTTCCACCTTGAATAATATCTCTGCTTCTAGCATTTTTGTTATTTCCTCTTGAACCTTAGCTGCATAATTTGGATTCATCTAATATGGTCTCTTTCTTACTAGAGATGCAGTGTACTATGGGGATTTGTCTAATAATTTGGTAATATGGGAATTTAATGTATGCATAACTTCAAAGGTACTCCTTTAAGATCCTTATAGGTCCATGCAAAGACATCCTTATATTCTATGGAAAATTTAAATGCTACAATTTTTAACTCTAGGTCCCAGTCATGTTAAATCTTATCAAATCTATCAGATTATGTTCTCAAAGTCTGATCTAGAAATGTAAGGTGGTTGATGTCAAGTTTCTTAATGTATCTATAGAATGCTAAGTCTGAATTTTCTGTGTAGATGTTCGATCTTCAAGGAGCAGATTAATTTATTGATTTCGATTATCTGCTGAAGAGGATCCGATCACCCATAAGTATGAGCAAGGAGAGGCACGATCCAAGATGAAGAGACGCGGTTCTTAGGGGACGTATCTCATGAGAGACACGTCTCATGATTGACATGTCCTATCAGCAGACGCATCTCCACAAAGTGGAGACACGTCCGCTCATGGGACGTGTCTTCTTTTGTTAGTCCTTTCACCTTAAAAGGCCGATGATTAACCTCTTTAATAATCAAACGGATTTATAAATGCAATTCGATCTCTGAATATACTCATTTCATATATATAGATTGCAAACCTATACTTTAGAGTTTGGAGATTTCGATATAAATGATGATGATGCATAAATGCAATCATCATTTATATCTGACCGAAGCTATCTATCTTCAACAATCGCCAACCATTATAGTTTCTGAACTTCCTTCTTCTCCCAAGTTTAATGTTCTAGTCAAGGGTTCTTTATACTTTATATTTTTGTTTTGCTTAAAGTTATATGTCGATGTCTCATCTAACCTTGCATTTTGTTTGTATTCTTCATACTTAGGTGGAAATGTATGATTTACAAATGTTGAACAATCTCCTTGTGCCCTTTTCTTTTCTTTCTTATCCTTTGTAGTTTCCATAATTTGGATCATAATATAGTCTAGTTGGAATAGCTCATAGTCTTCTTGCTACCAATGAAATAGTCCATTCAAGGAACTTGTTTCATCTTTGAAACAATGTTGTAGGTCCAAGATTCCTTCTTTGTTTGGCTCCATAAGCCCTTTTTCTTTGCCCCCTTAGATTTCCCCTAATTCTAAGTCTAAATCTAAGGAAGTTGCTTCCTCACTCGCACCTTGATTCTTCAAATCAATTATATATTTTCTTCCCTTTTTCTCAGTAGTTATTATATTTTTCTTCCAATTGTGGTCGGTTTTGGCTGCTATCAGCCATCCCCGACCCAACAATGCATCATATGCCCTTTTTATCATCTCCTAACAATTGAAAGGTTGGTGGCCAAATGGTGGGTTTCCCGAGACTCTTCCATGTATCTTCAATAAGTACATTCACTCCCAAGCCTCCAATAATTGTGTTCATACGAGTCCTCCCAAGGATTTCCATATGTATTATAGTGGGTCTTTTCGTCATGTTTGACGTTAGCAGCATGGGGTCAATTACATGCTCACCATGCAATGGAGGTTCCACTATTGTATCTTTATCTTTTTCTTGGCTTACCCCTTTTTGTTGGTTACTCATTGCTGTAGCAAATAGTTGTAGTCTTCGATTGAATCATAATTGGCAAAAGATCTACCAACTTAATGAGGACTATGGTTTGTAATACGTGTCTTATGATATTTTGATCTCTATTCTCATTAGAATACCATTGTTCTTTTGCTATGGCTTGCTCAACTTCAGCTTTTCCATCCCTTAGTTGTTCTTTCTCCATGCATGGTAGGTATAATGCCTTTTTGGTTTGTGCTCTCGTGATTGCTAAAACTTCATTGTTTTTCCCTTCTATATCAATCATGTTAATAGTTGCCTTTTGTTTTGGGCAATTGGTAGTGGTACCTCCGTGATCTCTTGGTCCACACCATTTGCAAAGGAGTCCAATCTTTTTTTGGTTAATTTGATCATCTCTGGAGAAATGCCCCCACTCATTGCATTGACTGCATTGTATAATAGGATGCCTTTTGAATCATATCATATCCTACTCCTTCCACTATTATTGTTAGATCTTTTTTTTTGATATCCACATGGGGATGCGTTGGTATTCTATGGTTTTGGTGGTGTACTTGGTGGAGTGGAAATCTGTTCTCATTAATTGATACCCTTCATGGGAGGGAGTTGTGTTTTCAAGCTAAACAATTGGAGTTTCTAAGGATCTTGCTCCTTATGCTCTCTTGTTCATCCTGATGATGGATCACGAAGGGTGATCCAAAATGTTGATGCAAAAAACGCAAACACAATCTAATCCAGAAACATTTGGCAATAATCTTCATAGATTGTGGAAATCTGTTCTCATTAATTGATACCCTTCATGCGAGGGAATTGTGTTTTCAAGCTAAACAATTGGAGTTGCTAAGGATCTTGCTCCTTATGCTCTCTTGTTCATCTTGATGATGGATCATGGAGGGTGATCCGAAACGTTGATGCAAAAAATGCGAACACAATCTAATCCAGAAACATTTGGCAATAATCTTCATGGATTGTGGAAATGTGTTCTCATTAATTGATACCCTTCATGGGAGGGAATTGTGTTTTCAAGCTAAACAATTGGAGTTGCTAAGGATCTTGCTCCTTATGCTCTCTTGTTCATCCTGACAATGGATCACGAAGGGTGATCCGAAATGTTGATGCAAAAAACGCAAACACAATCTAATCCAGAAACATTTGGCAATAATCTTCATGGATTGTGGAAATGTGTTCTCATTAATTGATACCCTTCATGGGAGGGAATTGTGTTTTCAAGCTAAACAATTGGAGTTGCTAAGGATCTTGCTCCTTATGCTCTCTTGTTCATCTTGATGATGGATCATGGAGGGTGATCCGAAACGTTGATGCAAAAAACGCGAACACAATCTAATCCAGAAACATTTGGCAATAATCTTCATGGATTGTGGAAATGTGTTCTCATTAATTGATACCCTTCATGGGAGGTGTTGTGACCTTTTTCACACATCACCCCATCCAAGATGAGGACCCCCTAATTTTGCTCCATTCTGGTCTTTTGGGCTTTGGTTTGCTCTCTCTCTGGTCTTTTGTCCTTCTGGGGATGTCCCACCGTTTGACCCAGGTATAAATATTGTTCAAGTTTGTGAAATTAGGGTTTTCTATCCCTCAGGCTTTTTAAGGTCGAACCAGGTTATCAAATTGAAATTTGAGCTTAGTACAGCAATCACAAGGCTTCCAGCAAAGTCCCACTGAATTTTTATTGAATTCTGACAACTTACTATTTATAGTAAGTACTCAATCGGGGACTGTTTCAGCAGGATTTTGGAATTCTGTCAGCTTCAACACATTCAGAACACACCAAGCTGCTTGCACGTAAATTTTGAGCTAGATCAGACAACTTGCTATTTTTAGCAGTTCAGGCTTCAGGAGCCATTTTCAGGGGTCAAACATATGATTCTTCATTGCATGTCCGGAGATTACTTCTGGGTTTCTCGAAACCTTCGCAACGATATAACATGCAAACTGAGACGACCACTTTCAGAGTTCAGCCTTCGGAGGCTATTTTTAGGGTTTGCATGCAGAGTTCTCTAACGCATGTCCAGATATTCCTTCTGGGTTTTTCAAGAGCTTCGCAACAATGTGACATGCAAGCGGGGAAGATCAAGTTTCAAGGACTTACTATTTTTAGCCAGTACCCGCATGCAGACCGGTTTTTTGGGTTTTTCTGGGTTTCTTGAGATCCCACAGGCGATATGACATGCAAAATCATCCAGCAGGTGGATGAGTCACTTTTCAGGAAGTTTCTATAAATAGCAATTTCACCCCGACCACCCAACACTTCAGTTCAACATACAAAGCGACATGCAGAAGAAACAAAGTCCAACGGAGACCGTTCGGGACACATGCAAGTCAAATTAGGGTTTCCACTTTTATAGGGGATGAAATCCAGAAATAGTCAAAATGAAGTACCTCACCGACATCAGCATACTCCAAGGTACATGCTGGCAAAATTTGAGCGGAATCGGAGAACTTACTATTTTTAGTAAGTCAGGGCACGGCTATAAATAGCAGGTCTGCACCCGAGGTTGGCATGAGCACGACACTCAAGTTATCAAGATCAGGCATTGCAAGTTTCAGGCAAAACGGAGCTAGTGAAGTCAGAAAGTCAAGAACTTACTATAAATAGCAGGTGGCTATAAATAGCAGGTCAGGGCAGAGAACTAGCAAAGCAAGTTCACCAGGCAAAGAGGGTCATATGGTGAAATTTTCATGCCAAATGGGGCCATGGAAGTCAGAAAAGCAAAGACTTACTAAAAATAGAATGTGAGATCGAAGGCAGGCAGAGATATGAAAAAGATTCTCTAAGTCTGGAAAATGAAAGTGGCCTAGTGAAAATGCGCCCACCTAGTAAAACAGAAGCATGGGGTCTCATTTGCGCCCAAGGAGAAAGAAAGCCTTTGAAAATAATCTAAGGCACGAAACGAAAGTACACCCTCTAGAATGCGCCCTCAAGCAAAATTCTAAGTGTTTGAAGATTTTCCAAGGCAAAAGTGGAAGCATGCTAGTGAAAATGCGCCCTCACATGAAAGCTCCTCCATCAAAATGCGCCCAAAGGTGAGTGAGAGGCCGAAAAGTTGCTAAGGCATAAGATGAAAGTGGCTACCTTCATATGCGCCCACAAATAAAAGTAGCACATATAAAATGCGCCCATCTCAAGCAGGGAAAAACGCCTAAGTATGAAAGTAAAAGCACTAGGGGCAAAATGCGCCCATGTTGGAGGATGCCTAGCAATACGCCTAAGACATGGAAAATAAAAGTTGAGGGTGCTAAATGCCCCCAAGTTGAAGCAAAGATGTTGAAAACGTCTAAGGCATCAAATGAAAGTAGACATGCCTAAATGCGCCCAAGGTAAAATGAGAGAGCCTTGAAATTTTTCTAAGGCAAGTAAATGAAAGTGCAACCCCTCATTTGCGCCCATCTCCAGCAAGTCTAATATGCGCCCAAAGAAGAATGCAAGCCTTTGAAAATCGCCTAAGGCAATAAGTGGAAGTAGGCATATGTAAATGCGCCCAACCTTATGAAGTGATGTGAAAATATTCTAAGTAAAGTAAACGCTTCCTAGCTAGAATGCGCCCAAGCATAGAGGAAAAAGAAACATTGGAAAAGTTTCTAAGTGCCAAAGATGAAAGTGGAGGCTCCAGAATGCGCCCTCAAAGCAAAGTATCTCCTTCAATATGCGCCCAGCCAAGATGAGTTGATCAATAGCTTTTAAGGAAAGCAAGTTAGAAGCCTTGAATATTTCTAAGGCAAGGAAATGAGAGCTGGAAGTGGTGAATGCGCCCAAGGCAATTGGAAATCTAAAATATGCTAAGGCACAAATTAGAAGCTCCCACATGAAAATGCGCCCAGCTCATGAGGATGCTGAAAGTATAAAATTTTCTAAGGCATGAGACTTCAAGTGGAATACCTCAAGTGCGCCCAAGTCAAGTGTGAAGGTAAAAACACGCCTGAGACGCATGAAATAAAGTTCACTAAAGGAATCCGCCCTTGAAGTGTTGAGAGGTTGGAAAAATAAATTAAGGCGTGGCAATTTAAAAGGTTCTAAAAGTGGACTCCACATTAAAAAAAATATGCGCCTATGGTAGAGAAAATGTTAGAAATATTTTCTAAGTAAAATAACATTTCACTGGGAAAAATACGCCCTTGGCATGGAAAGATAGCTTGATGAATTTTAAAATTTTCCAGAGGCAGTTGAATGAGGTTGACATATATTTTTCAAAGGGGGAGAATTAATATTGATGAACATTTTTCATGGGTTAAATGAAAAATCAAATGAACCCGTTCAAAAGGCACCCATGGGTTGAAAAAGTTGAAAAATTGATGTCCTAAGGGAAATCTTAATATCTTCAGAGGAAATTCGTTTCGACTAGATCATTTTCCTAACGGAAATTAAATCTCACGGGACGGATTGATTCGAGCAAGCAAGTGATTTCTGTCAGCGGTTTGAATTATTTTAAAAGGGAAAATTTAAAATGTCCAAGGCAAATTTCATGAAATTGAGGATTTAAATGACAGACATTTTAACAGGTTCAAAATAATTTTAAATCTCCCATGAATTGTTTCGAGATAAATTTAATTGAATATGGCGAGAATTTTAAAATGGAGTTCTCAAACAAATCAGAGTGATTTTCTCACGAGTTGTTTAATCACCAGCAGTTAACTGGCAGACTAGAAGAAAAAAAATTTGAATTTTTTTACAAGGAAAGAATCTTCATTAATGGCAACTGCCATAATGACTGACTGACGACTAGCCCACTACTGCGCCTAAAATGGAAGATGCCAAACGGGGAGAGTGGAGAATTGATGAAGGTGCTAAAAATAACCCCAGCACTAATTGGCAGGATTCTTCGAGAAGAATTATTTAAGCAGTCTCTCCTCTCATTTTTTCTCACAGTTTTCAAAGTTGAGAGTTGCCGAGGAAGTTCTTGAGAGATTGAAATCTTTGAAAGTTGCTGAAAATGAGCTTGAGTTTTCTTTTTTCGAAGTTGAAATATTTTTGAGTTGCTGAAGAGAAGTTCTTTGAGAGTTTTTTTTTTTCGAAATGTTGAGTTGCTGAAAGTGCGAAGTTGCTGGAGGATTTATTTCTCAAGTTGCAGAGATTCTTGAAGTTGCTGCAGATTTTATTTATTCGAGCTGCTAAAAGCTAGTTGCTGTTGGAGTTGAGAAGAAATTGCAGCAATCTCTCTTCATTTCTTCATTCTTCAAGTTGTTGAAGTTGAAAGTTGAAGGTTGACAGAAGTTGAAGCAAAAGATTTGATTTATCTTGTGCTGGAAAATTAGCTACATTGCTGAAAGTTGTTGGTGTGCTGCGAATTTTCTTCGCCAGTCAGAGGCCAAGTTGCTGAAAGTTTTTGAGCTCAGAGTTTCTTTATACAGTTTGAGGTTTGGAGTTAGAAATTTATGCTGAGAGATTTCATTTTCAAAAGCTAACTCCATATGCGCAGCCATCTTGGGAGCTATTTTATTTCATTAAAAATCTGCAAACTAACTTATTATTATTCTATCTTATTCTTGCAGATGGCTGGAGCAAAGGATATTGCAGGAACAAGCAGAGCTGCAAACACTGAAACGGGCAAAGCAAGCTCATCCCGGCAGGCAATGATCAAAAGGCTCGCCAAGTCATTTCTTCCAAAATCGGCAATTGTTTCAAAGTTGGCAGGATTAAGTGACACCAACCTCGGATCATTTAATCTAAATGCACTCAAGTCTAGGATGTACAGACTGGGAGGCCATCAACCATCAGTCACGGCACATAACATCATGAAGAGTGGTATCTACGCAGCCGCTGGTTTTCCACCAGCAATTCAGTGCCCGGAGCTAATTATGGAGTGTGCGAATTACTACAAGCCGGAGCGTAGAACCATCGTCTCTCTGGATGGCAAATTGCTTGCCAACTTCACGCCACATGCCATCGGAGAGGCATTTGGGATTCCTACTACCGAAAAGATGTTGTACAGATCAAAGGAGAGGGCAGATAAAATGTACTCCACCTCCTTCGAGAGGGTTGTTGCGGTCATCAACGGAGTCTGGATGCGGAAGCCAAAGCCACCTCGCACTAAACTCCCAAAGCAGGTAATTGCCGAAGATGTGAAACAGGAATACTGCGACTTGATGATGATGCTGAGCCGAATAAATAGGAGTGCACAAGCCTACTTCTTCGAGCCTTGGATGTTCTACTTCATCGAGATCATCTTGGAGGGAAAGGAGTGTGTTGACTGGGCAAGAATGATCAGTGATAACATAGATGAACAGTTCAGGAGCCTGAGGGGGACGAAAACCTTTTACATGAGCTCGTATGTGATATATATGCTGGCAAGAATGACCAAGTACCGAGGGATTACATACAAGGAGCCAATAGGCTGTGCACCTGATCAGTTCAAAATCCATGAGGCCTGCATGCAATTACATCTAACCAACCCTGCCAGTTACAAACAGGCTAATGATGCATTCACAATGCACATCACGAGGACCCTTCAGCGAAGAACGAAACAAAGAATATCCAAAGAGGCACAAGCATTGATAGAGGAATACGGATATTGGCTCATCCAATTTCCGAAATTCACTTACATTAGGCTGCAGGGGTTCACTTCGTATCCATACCGGCTACCGAGGTACCCCACCGATCACATTATAATGCTGGAAATATCTAGGCAATTGATCGCCTATGATAAGATTCAGAAGAAGAAAAAGAAGGGTGGACTTGACTTTCCTATTGCCATGGGAAATTCCACTGAGATGTGTCCCTCCTTGCAGGCAGCTCGAGAGGCAGAGGATGAGTTGCAATTCTATCATCTATCGTATCACACAAGCAAACAAGATTTTGATGCTTACAGAAACATCCGAATGATACAGAACGTTGAGTACCGGCACAGGGCCCACATCGAGGACTTTTGGGCAAATGCTGTTGATGAGGTTGAAATAAGGGAAAGGATGTTTTCTAGGCTTCCCCTCAAATTGATCAGGGAATGTGAGATCATCTCGGTTCCTGACCAGGTGGAAGAGGATGTCAACGTTATACAGCCCGACTATGGTTCAGTCAGGGATACTCCGGTCCCACCATCTAATTGGTCTGAGCCAGAAATCATGGACTTGGACACGCTCTCTATTCCGGTGTTGACTTTCACAAGAGCTTGGGTCGATAGACATGTGTGCAGACTTAAGAGCAGATCGATCGCCCTTACTTATAACTTGATGGGTGACCCAAGGCCGCTATCAGTGAGAAGGGGAAAACAGGTTGCTCAAACACCGGAAGCACAAGTAGAAGTACCAACCCAGCCGATACCGTTGAGGATGGAACAAGCATCACCTATGCACTCACAAACTCAGTCTTCGAGTTTGAGAGTGATTTCATTATTTGCTGATCAGAGGGCAGGATTGGGTGAAGAGCGGGAGCTTGAGGAGGTGGATCAACCCAACATCCGAGAATCAGATAGTATAAGCGTCAGTGCATCCAGGGCTGGCCAACAAGAGGAAGAAGAGGAAACAGTGGCTGACACTCATTTCCAACATATGTTGGACATGACATTAGAGGAAGAGGAAAACACAGAATAGGGGACCCAACGGTCAGGAGACACGCAGCTCGTGGAAGATGATGAGCCCGAGCAAAACAGTGCAAGAAGAAAGGAAGTACACGAGGTGGAGGCAACGGAGGAGCAGCCCCTCGTCATTTGCAATCCACAACGGACAGTGCCAAATTGGCTCACGGAGAGAATGAGAAAAGAGCCCAAGGATGATACGGATCCAGCTGTCGAGATGGAGGAGTTCCTCAGAAGAATTAGTGCGCCGCCAGAAAATTCTCGAAGATTTCGACTGACGAGTCAGGCTCCCGCACACTCCAAGTTGTTGTCCCAAGGGAGGAATATGATCGAGCCGAGTAGAGGCCCGAAAACTATGTGATCACCACCGTAGAGTTGGGTTGTCCTATGGGAGCCCAAATTGTCGAGGAGCTTGATAACTCCTATCAGGCGCTGAAAGACCAGTTGCTCAGAACAAAAGGGAAGTATAAGAAATTGAAGAAGGAGCACAAAACATTGATTGGTTATGTGCAAAGTCTAGCGCGTCCAGGTGAACAGGCAAACCCAGCAGTAGAACTCCCACCTGAGCTTCCGAGGGAGTCAGTTATTGGCTTGGAGGACTTAAAGAAAATGGAGGCGGAGGCAGACAAGTGGGTCAGCCATGTTCGGGCTGATTAGAGAAATTTATGGAGGACCTCGCCGATGCTTATCAGCAGGCCCTCTAATATTTTGACGCGCATGGATATGGTAGATCAGGCCTGGGGCGATACCCGCATCTATCGGACGAAGACTGTTCTTCGTTTAGGGGCTTTGATGCATATACCTCTACGGACTTTGGTGGATGGAGGTGTGATTCAGGATGGTGACAGGTATGATTTCACCAGTTGGTACTCCTCGGTGGTCACAGGTCGTGGGTTTCACAATGCAGCAAGGGCAGATTCGGCCAGAACCAGGAAGGCAATGGGTAACATCGTGGAGGGAGTTCTTAATACACTGGAGGCCATATTTGCTAGGAGGATGGCCCCAGAGGAAATAACTGTTGATAGCTTGAGAGGCAAATTGGCTCCATTCTTCTCAGCTGCAAGGTCGCTTGTCCAGGACGACTTTGAGAATATCTCCACTTTCTCCAGTATAATCCAGAATACCCAAGACGCCTTGGTGGCATGGAGGAAGTCTTACACTCGGCACGGACAAACGGTAGCGGTCTTGGAATTTCAGCTCAACCATATTCCACCAATTTCAGTTCAGGAGGTTGAGGCGGTGTTGGCCCGATTGATCGAGTTTGCAGTTCGAGAACAGGATAGTGGGAACGCTCTGCTTGATGGAGATCTTCTGGAAGAAGATAGTGGGCATTAATTGCTCGTAGTGGGGAGTGGAGAATCTTTTGTTCATTTATTACCCCACTCCCCTCAGTGGCGGTTTTTAGGGCAGAAACCCTAATCAGGGCATAAGTGGCTCGATCTGAGCCCTTTATTGTAATTGAATTTGAACCGTCTGTTGGACTAGACCAACTATAAAAGGGGCATCCCCCCTCATTTGTAATGAATTAGAACAAGAATTGAATCAGAGATAGAGTTGAGCTAGAGAATAGAAGGCATATAGCATTTAGCTTAGAAGTTAGCTTAGATTGAGGAGGAAAGGAAGTTTTCCCATTGAGGACTTTGTAAGAAGTTGTTGTGAACACTCTCATAATATAAAGATTTATCATTGTTTGGTGGTTCTATCTTCTATTGTGAGTAGCTAGCAAGGCTTGTTCGTCTTTCCAATTCAAGTAGATAGAGTAGAGTAGACTTTGTTTTATGCAAGTAGTTGTTAATTGTGGAGTGTGGCGCTGCGATTTGAGCATATCTTCTTTCATCCATACCACTAGCGGGCTTACTGATGGTAAGTTCGCCTTGCGTGGTCAACTGGAGTATTGGCATTTAACTTCGATTGTGGCTCATATGTCCGTATGCATCGTGGTGATGGTATGAACATGTTGTGTCATAATTTGAACACCTTTCTCATCCTTTGAAGATTGCACCAACTTTGTCGGAGTTGTCCGAAAGGAGACGAAGCAAAGTCTGGTTTGAAGATTGTTTAAGTCGATCCTCGTCCTCCACCCTTTAGAAGTAGATTTGTAGAATTCCTATCCCTATCCCCTTTTAATTCAATATTTCCCGGTTAATTTAGGAGTCAGAGCAATATTGTCAAATCATTCATGTCTTAATTGCTTCACAAAATCGAACAACTACGTAAGTCCCCTTGAATACCCAGCATATTCACATTAGCCAACTGAGTTTATTCGCAATAAAAGGAACCTTGGAGTTGAACACATGAACTTTCACGCAATCTTAGCATGCGGAATACTTTGATCAAGAGGGAATAGAGTGACCGTTGGACATTTTATTCTGTGTTGGTGTTGTCATAAAAAACACATCAACAGGAGGGAATTGTGTTTTCAATCTAAACAATTGGAGTTGCTAAGGATCTTGCTCCTTATGCTCTCTTGTTCATCCTGATGATGGGTCACGGAGGGTGATCCGAATTGTTGATGCAAAAAATGCGAACACAATCTAATCCAGAAACATTTGGCAATAATCTTCATGGATTGTGGAAATGTGTTCTCATTAATTGATACCCTTCATGGGAGGGAATTGTGTTTTCAAGCTAAACAATTGGAGTTGCTAAGGATCTTGCTCCTTAAGCTCTCTTGTTCATCCTAATGATGGATCACGGAGGGTGATCCGAAATGTTGATGCAAAAAACACGAACACAATCTAATCCAGAAACATTTGGCAATAATCTGATGATAATCACCACACCATGATTTACAATCTGATGATAATCACCACACCATGATTTACAATCTGATGATAATCACCATCATATATGTATTATATTTTGCTGCTATCATGTTCAAAGAGATAGTAAAGAGATTTAACTAGATTTTTCCTCATTAGATTTAGGGCTCAAATGACAGCACACATTTAAAACCATGTTCAAAGCGTAACTTACGAAAGACAGCATAGTTCAGCAGGGACACATGTCCTGAAATTACACTAAACCATTTGATATCATTTTTTTTCTCAGAGCTGTAAAGTCCAATATTAAATTCACTAACAGGAGTCTTCATAGAAGAAAGGTCTTACCCATCGTTGAGTGTAGTTTTAAGTGAACTTAGCTATAGTTATTTTAAAATTGAGATTTTTCAGTTATGAATTGGTGAGGCTGAAAACCCAATACCAACCCAAGTTTATCCCAGTGTTCGAGTTCCAAGCTTGGATGTGAGGGAATCAGTAGCTAGACACAAGACCATTACCAGGCGTGGATTCCCATGTAGGTGGTTATTACTTCAGTTCTTAATGGTTCAGGCATTCAACTGGAATTCGATTGGCTTTGAAAATGGAAAAATTAGAATCCTTCCCAAAAGCAGCCATATTTGACACAAATATTTTCAGCAGGTGAGAGGGAGCTGAAAATTTGTAGCATCCACTTACAAGGATTTTTTTTCAATCTGCAGCCTATTACGCTATAAATTTTCTGCAAATACAAATTACGGTATAATTTTTAGGGCAATCTGACGAACAGATCTAGAAAAGCATGTAGATGAGATGAAAATTCCGTGGTACGATTTAACAGCAAAAAGACTCCTGAATTTTCTCACCAGCAGCAGAATTCAGGAAGCCCCCTCTGTGGGATCATTGGATAATTATGGGAGAGTCAACAAGCCTAGCAAATGATAAAATCTAGGTGAAGTTTAGGCAATATAGCGATCCCTTTCATTCTGGAATAAAGAGATTAAAGACGAGAAGATTTACCTATTTAACAATAAACATAGACAAATTGTGTTAGGGAATGAGTTTAAGTGATACAGGTACTAAAGCCTTCTGGTTCTATGTCCCATGATACATGATAAAGTGCCAAAATTAGATATAAAATCACCCTACAAAGAAAACTTACCTTCAGAAGAAAAATATACCCAGCATCATCAATTTGTCTAGTAATAATAAAATGAAATTAACAGACCTGAAAAATCCCAACCTCACAAGATTGCTTGATTTGTGCAATCAGTCCCGGTCTTTGTGGACCATCAAGCCCTGTGAGATCCAAAGTGGGAATGCAGCCTTCAGATAAGGAGACTACCTCAGTCAGTCGAGGACGACTACAGGGAGGATGAATATATTTTGGGTTTACTTCTGTTTTGTTAGAGCCATTGAATAACAGTGTCTCGGGCCTAATCAAGTGGTTTTCTTCATTCGAATCCATTTATCAAGAGATTAAAGACAATAATTGCCTCCAGATGAGAGGAATTTCAGTACTACAGAAAGTTTCGCAAAAATAAAATAGTGCTTCACAGGTTTGAGGATTTACAGGTGCTGTCATACATCTATTTCGTTTTGTTTTTTACAAATGTTTATAGTGATTTAGAGAACAGGGTTAAAGAGCAGTCATTTATGCCACACTCACAATTGAATTTAATTGATTTTCTGAAGGTCGCATAAATTTAAAAGGGTATAGTTGTCGTTGGGAGTCTATTTGGTAAGTTACATTCTAATTTTTTTTTCATAAATTAATTTCTGGTTTTATTGGTTGGGGGATACCGTTGGGATTGATATTAAATAAATTTTTATTCAAAATATTTTTATAAATTATAAAGTTTACAATATAATATAGTTGATTAGATGATTTATTAAAATATAAAATATGAAATGATATCTTGACACACTTTCATAATTATAAATTTTTATAAAGGATATTGTGGCTTTATCTTCATCTTCTTATGGTTGATCAACTAAATTATCATTGATAGTTTCAGTTTTTTCTTAGCACTTGACATCATTGATTCAAGTCTATATGGTCGACTATTCTTGAGCCTAAACTAGCCCATTTTTCCTATTGCATTCTTTATCAAGGCCTTCCACTTAGTTCTTGTTTAATTCATTTGGGAGTTCTTAATCCCCATTGTCCATTTTTTGGATAGTTTGGAACTCTCAAACATCTATTTTGGTTTTGCACTAAAATCTAGGAAGCTTGGAATTGAATTCATGATTTCTTCAAACCTTTTAGGCTTGATCCTTTTTCATGGCATATGTTCTTGTTAAGGGGCTACCATTGTCTCCCTTTCAAGTATACATAGATTTTGCATGTTTTCAAGGTGGAAATTATCTTTAACATTTGGAAAGATAGAAATGCAACTCTTTTTTCAAGATGTTTATTTTTCTTTTTATATAAAGCAATGATTTTCTCTAACATGTACTTATGCATATCTAGATGCAAGCTAGTAAAGTTATATTTGAAGTACTGCATTTACGAGCACTTTTGGATCAACTTGGGGTAATGTTTTATGCATTGTTGTTAAAGCCCCACCTAGCCCCTCTTCTCATCTTTGTGTGTGCTAATGAGTTGCAATCAATCTGTTAGAAGAGATCGTGGATCTAGTCATATGACTCTCAACTCTCAAGAAATAGAGATGTTATTTCCCATGGTTGATCTTAGCCCCTCATGCCCACCTTCTACCTCTTCTTATGGGCACAATGCTCTTGGTTGGCCAAATTTTTGGCAAGTATCCTCACTTGGAGCTAGTCATTTTTCCAATGCATGCTCAACAACCTTCATATGCCACTCCTAAGGAAGAGAGTTCTCTTGTCGGTTGGGAGTTGATTGATGATAATTATGCCCCCGATAGTATTTGGAGAAAACTTGATGATAAGGTTCCCCTCTTACCAATGTTGCATTAGCTACATAATATTTGTATGTTCAAGCTTGGCCCTTTGTTGATTTTTTCTTTATTTTAGACATTGTCCCAGATAGACTTTAAGGGTGTTCCTTTCTACCACCCATTTGATTTTAGTGAATATTATGCTATTATCTTTCTTGTTAATGAAAAAGTTAAACAAGACTTATTTGTGTGTATGTATAGATATAAGTAAAAATAAATGTATTAAGTTATCTTGCTAAGCATTTGTGGTTATAATGAGAGGAGGAGGCAGATCATTCCAATGAGAAACCAATCATAGAAAGTTCTTTAGATAGAGGATTAGACACCTCTCAACCATCTTGAGATTAATGGACAATGAATGAGACCAAAACACCCCAACCAAGAGGCAAAGGCTAAATAGAAGAAATCTTGACACCACCTTGCATAAGGGAAGGCCACCTAGCCAAACTAATAGATTTTCCATACAAAGATAGAATCCAAGCTCTATGTTAAAAATGAGAGATCAAGAAATGATATTCTCTAGGAAGTGATATCCAAAAAGATTCTTATCATAACTTAGAGTATACCACCAATCCTTGAGAAGGTCCTAAAAAATTCTCAAATTCCATTACAATTTCTCCCTACATATGGATCTAAAAGTACATAGAGGTGAGAGCATGAAATCTATTATTAAAAGAAGGAATAATTAATGACCTCAACATTAAAGATATCATTATTTATGTATTTTGAGTACTAAAACTAATAAAATATTCCAAAATTAAACCAAATTTTAGTAATATAAGACAATTAAGGAGTTAAATTGTTGAACAAAATAAATCTCTAGAGAAAAAAGGCCATGCCAAAAGGGAAATAAAATGATATGAATCCAAGAACTTTTAGGCCCTAAGGGCTAGGGAAAGTTTAGAAAATGTTCTTGAAGGTCTCTACCTTATTTCAAGCAACACATCTTGGATGCACAATACTAATGTGCAAAAGGAATTCTCCAATAGGAAGCCCTTGATAAATTAGACACCAAAGGAAATGGGAAATTTTTTCTCTAGTTTGGACTACCAAATGCACTTAAGTTGAAAAAGCTAATTTTAGGTGGAGAAATTTAATCTTCACCATTTTTTGAGTTTTCAAAGGAGGTGTTAGGTCTCTAAATTAAACCATTGCTTCACAATCCAAATTCTTCTTATCTTCAGGGAAAGGGATTTATCATGAAGAAGGTTAAAAAATGTTTCATCAATAGATTGAGGAGGGTTAAAGGCCAACTAATGAGAGTGGGTAGTCTCTCTTGCACTTTGGGCTAAGATAGACCTAGGGGGTATTCTTAGAGGTTTCCTTAATAGGGTTTTAAACCAATTAAAATGTAGCATGATTGCAACAATTAGCAAGGTGATCCCATAATACAGTTTTACAATTTTTGGCCAAACTGGACATTGAACTGAATTTTTTTAACTAAATCTTCACTTTCGGGCACCTATAGCGACTAAACCGTAAGGAATTTGAAGATGATGCAAACTAGTGATTTGTGACATTTTTTCTGTAGATTCTAAATATATTATTTTCAAAAAATTTGGAATCAAATTGCACTTTTTTTTCCATCTCCTTTGAAAACTATTTTTTAACAATAAACACCATTTTTAAAGAGCGATGTTACTGGCTAACATGTAACTTTTTTTATATGAAGGATAAAATTCTTTTTTTTTTAAATTTAGATTCATAACTACGATATCTAGTGCATGGAATTGATTTCATAGCATTTCATTGAATATTTTTTTGTTAATTAAGTTTCAAATTCAAACCAGTTACAATTTAGACATGATTTACTAGATAAAACATAACTTTTTTGTATGTATCGAAATTCAATTTTTATTTTTTTGTTGGATCAGGGTAATCAATATCTAGTGCATAAATTATTTTCAAATTTTTTTGATAATCTACTATTTTTCCACATGTGCAAAACAAAGAGCTTGATTTTCGATGAAAAACCTACATTCACAAGAAATAAAAAATAAATATAATAATCAAATTAAATTTATTTAAAATTATACTTTTTGGGAAGCTAATAATAAGGACTACATAATTACAAAAAATAGATTTTAAATGAATTCATTTGATCCCCAAAAAGGTGAATCAAAAGTTGTTTTCTATCAGCATTTTGATAGGTGTAAAGGAGACTTCGTATAGGTATGGTTTAAAACTAGCGGGGTTCTATCCAAGGGGGTTTGATCTAAGGTGGTTTGATCAAACCCTCTTCGATTGGAATCCTTTAAATGGAACTTTCAAGGCTTAAATCATTATATTTTCTAAAAATATGTGATTTCAACAAAAATCAAGATCTCTCAGAAAGTGTAAACCACTATTGTGGGATCACCCAACAACTACAACTAATGTACACTTGACCCTATATTTGTTACTAATTCAAGAAAAATTAGTTGTAAACAACCTCTTACATTTCTAATTACAACACGTTGCACATGCACCTATAGATATCAGTAGAATTTTGATCCCTTTATATGATTTCTATTAAAAATGTAGTGGCAAGGTGCAAACATGCATGACATAATTCTTTAATGATTTAGATGATTGGTTTTGCTTGAGATTATACCCTAGTTTGTAATAGTGAATCATGAATATGTATAGTAAATTAAGTTTGATCTATTCCTACTACTAACAAGGATGGAGATTGTTTTAAACAATAAATATTTGATCCTCAATATGGACCAGTGCCTACTCCATTGGGAAACAAAGTCATGAATAAAAAATATGGAGCAAATACATAGAAAAAAAATCAATAGAACTAGATTGTATTTACATATTAATCAAACATTACATCATACATAATGTACATAATATTCTATCTTAGAACTACAATAACCTATATGCAACAAAGGAATGGCCATTATAAAGCAATTGTAATAGAATAGATTATATCACACATACATCAAACCCTCATTGCATTCATACCAAAAAAAATGGTAAGAGGAAACACATAACTATGATTATAATATTCCCCTGAATCATTACTAACAACAATGGATACATGCCACTGCATGTAGATGTGCTTTACAAAACCCTTCCTATGCTTTAAAAATTTTATCCCATTATTTGCAACTTAGACATTCAACATTTGATGTCCTAGAATCAACATGAAGCATTCGTAGATCAAAAAATCGGTTCAGTGACCAACCCCCAAAAAAGAATAGCCCTAACATATATAACACTCAAAAAATATGCCTAGAAGTAACATGAAAAATTGATGGTGTTTGGGGAAAATAAACACAATCCACATTTAATCTTTTAGATCAACAAGAGAGAAGAAATTCCACCCAAATTGAGTGGGTTAGATTGTGAGAGGATAATTTAATAGCTAAAGAGCCACCAATTGTATTCATGAATCCTTAGGAAAATAGGTGCAATATATTTGAGTGTGTCATGATGTTTAAACATCTTTAGCTCCCATTTTCCCACCATTTGAAAAATTCATTTGATTTATCTTTATTTCACTTTTCAGGGAATTAGACCCTCTTGCAAACTTTGTCGGTGATTCAGTGAGTTTGAGAACCTATGAACTCATCATGTTTTCATCACTTTTATTTCAAATTTTGACTTGATTTTCATGAACTCACTAGAACTTGTCAACATTTATAACTTTTTACAATCATACCCTTTTCTTTCTTTTCACTTTTTTTTCTTTGGCCTTTTGATGAGCTAGAAAATCTTACTAGATTTTTAGTATGTTCATGAACTTGTGAACTTACCAACAATTCAAACTCGACCATTTTCCTTTGGCTCATTAGAATTTTAGGGAGTTTATGAACTTGTGAACTTACCAACATTTTGAACCTTAACACCTTGGGTTTTTGGGTTCCAAAGAATTCTCAAAATCATTCAACTTCCTAACAAATTGAATTTGAAAACTTCTCATTTCCCTAGCCATTTTTACTTTAGAAAGAAATGAGGGAGATAAAGCAAAGACTTAGATGGATTTTGTGGTATCAAATTTGGTCATCAAAGGTGACTTGGGTCATACAAGGGGAGGTCACAAGTGAACAATGCAAAATGTGGGATTTTAAAAATTTGGGGATTGGGGGTCAAGGAAACCTAATGACTTGTACCACATTAGAAGTATTTTTAAATCTTTGACTTTGAAATATTATATAGAAGAAAATGTTGTAAGTCAAGGATTAGGGATACCAAGGAAAAGGTACCTACATAAAGGGATGGCCAAAAACTTGTCTCTGAAAGGTAACTTAGTGTAAATGGTTGAGTTAGGGTTTGAGGGGAAAATATATCAATAAGAAAAAAAATTGGTACACCAAAAAAGGTGAGGGAAAAGGTGGGGAATAAATGAAAGGTACGGTACAAGGGGAAAGTGTGAAAGGGATGCTAGGAAGGGAAACTCCAAAACTCCAACATTCAATATAATCCTTAGGAATTTAAACATGAAACCTCCACACCTAGAGATTTTTAAGATCTTTGCAATCTCTAACACATTGGCAAGCACATGGGGGTGATAAAGGAAACACTTAGGAAAAATTGACAAATGGATACCCATTCAAATATTTCTTATACCAATTATATGTGATGGGTAAACTAATGCCTAAGTGCATAAAGGAGCTACGACTCAAGAAAAAATTGGCATTGTTAGATTGTGTCCTAATGGGGGGCGGGAGGAACGAGCTATGGACCATATAGAGAAGCCTGATGATATAATTATTAAAAGTGGTGTCAAAATTCCACCATTAGTTTCCCTCCAAGAAAAACAACATAAGAATTAAGACCTAGCTTGTGAAGCATTACACCAAGCTCTTAAATGTGAATAATTGAAAGAAAACAACATAAGAATGTTAAAAATTTCATTGCAACATTGTCCATGAGATCTAGTCTTTAGATTAGACTAAGCATTTGATAGTGTTAATGTCCTTGTGGTAGACCTAAAGAGCTTTGATAACATGCATTTTGGCCAAGGGAAAACTAGAACTATGATTTTTATGATTAACAAAGATTATTATCATTGAAAGAGTGAGTAAATCTAAAACCATTTTTATCCCACTTGACTAAGGACTTAATTTCCTCAAAGGCCTTCCAGATGATTTAAACTATAAAGAAGCATTTAATCTTGACTAGGGCACTTGTAATAAGAAGAGTGTGTGGGCCAACACCTTGCCAAATTATTTTCATAGAGCGAACTAGAGACAATGCAATGTGGTGTAGCAACATATAAGGGGTTGATAAGTCTTGAATCACCCAAAATAGTCTCCTTTCTTTTGTGTTTGAGAAGTGTGTTGAGTTCTTCGATTTGTAGTTCTATGTGTATATGATTTAAAAATGGTTTTTTTCCCTCTTTGGTATAGTCTAAGATGGATTAAAACTTCATATATGCTTGAGAATGCTCAAGATGGTATGGGAAATCCATCCGTGGGATTTGGCATTCATGAAGACCTTTAAAAATATTAATTTTCTCATTTTGGCAAAATCATTGATTTGTTCAAGCACACAAAAATTTGACCACCATACTAAACACTCTTATGTTGTAGGAAGCACAACATCTACCATGATGAATGACATATTGCCTCAATGAATGTGCAATTTCCTCTCTATTGGAAGTGGTGAATTTATTTTATACAATTGTGTGCATTTAATGGAATTATAGTTCTCCATTTTCCCCTCTTTTGGTGTGATTTCATACATCTTTAGCTTCTAGATACTTTATAAATCTCTTTATACTCCATTGGGGATGTGATTTATCATTCTTAGTTGCTTGTATGCATTTTGGAGAATTGTATTAAGAAATTCATCTTGTAGTTGTAACTCTAGTTTTTGAGACTATGTTTTAGAAAATAGAGGAAAGGTAAGTGATGTAATAGTATTGAATGGTTGTTCATAACTCTTTTTAATATTGAGGAGTAGTTTGTATAAACCCATGGGTTGTCAACTCTTGTAATTGCAATTGGAGTACATTAGGTGAGTGTGCACTCATTTTTGTTGGTTTTTATCCATGTGGTTTTCTCCAAGGTATATTATTCTTTCCTATTGGTGTTTGTTCTCAATTATGTTCATAATAAATGAATTTAGAGCAATAAAGAAAAAAAATAGTAAAAAAGTATTACATTAAAAACAAAATGCATCCCTTATATTGAGCAAGATTCTCCTTTGTTCAAGCAAATTTTCATATGTGTGTGATAGATTGTGGTTGCTCAATGACCATGCAAGATTCCTACAACATGATGATGATTTTCTCTTTTTTCCAATATATATTTTTTATTTTATTTTCTCCACCCATTTGGATTGAGGAATAAGAGTATATTAATCGATTTTTGGATGAGAGAGTGAATGGCCAATATTAATTTGATCAAATTTTGAAACATGAGACTCGATTTAGAGATAACTACTTTTTTCTTTTTTAAGATTGAGTTAACTTTAATGATTGATGAATTTCTATTTGAAATCACAAGTTGAGTAAATAATTGCATGAAGTGGAGTACAGGTGAGGATAACTGCCATTCATTTATTTATTTTAATTATGCATGGATTAATTAGGAGTTAAATAGCTAATCAATAACAATGAGTTAATTAATCTTGGGATGATGTCAGTGGGATTAAATTATATTAATTAGTTAATAGGATGTAATTAGTTAATTGAAATGGATTTAATTAGGAATTATTTAACTAATTAAAAGCAATTATTTATTTAATGGGACATAATGGAATATGTAGTGTAATTAACTAGTTATTAAGTCAATTTTAGGGTCTTGTATTATTAGAATGATAGATGACAATAGAGTAATGAAAGTATTGAGGTGGTAGAATTACAGTGTCTACATTTTTCCCTTTCTGAAAGAGCATTGTGACTAAAAGAAACAAATTTTCAAAGAATGTAGAAGAATGAAACAAATAATAGGTGCATGAGGATGCTCCAAGTGATATGATGGTTAGGGAGATGGCCCTTGAGAGGGCATGTGGGGATGAAAGATGGCATGGGTGCTCAAAAATTAGAGGGATATGAAACACTAGAATTTTGGGGTAGAATGGATGGGTTGTGTAAACATGAAAATTAAAATAAAACTAAGAATTGAGAACAATGTTTAAAACTCATTATTTTAACTCCATGTAAAATTTTGATAGAGCATGAAATGGATATGCTCTTAATAATGTTCGGTGCTCACTTGGACAACATTGCTCAATTTGAGATTGGATGAATGGAGGATTAAGCTCAAGTTTATTAAAAAAATTGGGAGGATGCTAAATGGTGGAGATTTAATCCTACATCATGAGTTGGATCCATGATTGGTGGGTGTGATGGGGAAAGGTGACAATCAATTTACAAAGTGGGTGGAGATGACTAGGTAGTCAACTCATTTGATTGGTGAGTTAATAATTATTTAATTTTTTATTTGATTTGTGATCTTGAGTTAGACAAATTGATTGGATTTTGATTAGTTAGTTAACTAAATTAATTATTTAGTTAACAATTTTGATTTGATAACTGTTAACTTATGAGGTGTAATTTAGGATTTAAATTAATTTATTTGTGGATAATGTGGGAAATTATTTATTTTAGATTAATTAAATAATAAATATATTATTTAATTTATTTAATTGTGATAAAGTAATACATAGGATAATATTAATTATTCTACTAGATTAATAGGTGGTAAATGCAAAAAATAGTGTATACGTTACTTTATTGCCTAAATTTTGCCCCTCTTTGAAATGGTGTTTAAATAAAAGAAACAATGTAATTTAAAAGAAAGTGGATATGGACATAAGGAGTGTTGACATTGATGAGAGATGAAGCCCCAAGCATTAAAGGTTAAAGGCTAATTGGTTAGATTAATTATATTGACTGAGTTGGCTAATTATGTTTGGATACAAAGGATGTTTTGATACTTAGATAGATTTTTGGATTCAAAATATCAATTTGATTTTTGGGATTGAATCAAATAATGAGATGATGATGTCCCCTCAAGAGGATGGTCAAATTGGAAGGACATGAGTGTGCTCTTGAAATAGATGGAATGATATAAGCAAAGATGGGAGGGATGAATGGAGGTTAATAAACATGATGTGAATGATGGAAGAAATGATTGAGTAGGATGATGAAATATATAATGAAGGTTAGAAGAAAAATAAGAGAAGTAGGATGATACATATATGGATACTATGAGGATATTGATAGGGAAGCTAAAAAGAAATTAGGATGGATCTTCTCCCTTCCATAAATAATTTTGAACACAAAAAATTTAAAATTTTTAAAAGGATTTCATTCAAGAGTAGCTAGCTACCTTCATTCAAATCCATCCTTCATTTGAAGGTCATGATGACATCATCTTTAAATGAAGGTCCTTCATTCAAAGGTATATGTTCATTCAAAGATGTTTTGTAATTTTTGGCACCTTGGGCTCATTTTTTCCCTATCCGACAACTAGAACACGCTATTAAATGGGATCTCATTTTTTTCAATTAAAGAAAAAGGTTATCAAACAAAAAAAATTGAGGTTACAAATAAACTCCTTACAATTTTTTAATATTTTTTTTAAATGCTAAAATTTGTTGTGAGCAAAAGATATGTCTCACAAAAAGGTGTAATTAATGGCTTCAAACTAGAATTTTGGATACTTGGAGTAGAATTCAAGGAAAAACCATAAGCCATAGTAAAGTAATAAAAAAGACCTTTCCAATTCCTAAAAGATCTAAAAAATATGAGGTCTTGGGTGAAAGTTATCACTAGAAAAAATCCCTCCCTTGAACATAAAAAATGGCCCTTAAGGTCTACAAAGATCTGGTACACTAATGGTGTTGCTTACTAAGTAGATTTGTTGGTGGTGGATCTAGGCATTGTGGCCTAAGTCGGTCAAAGTAGTGTTTGGGTGGAGGGGCCACTAATGGAGGTGTTGTATCTAGACTTGAGCGAAGCTACACCCAAGTGAAGATGGTTAGGTGTAGAGTTGAGAATTGAGGGCTACCTAGCCCTATGTGTAAGGGATTTGACAAATATCAACAACATAATAGGTGGAGATTGCACCTAGGTACATCACCCTCTAAATTGGGTGTAGACCATGTGGATCTAGAACATATTGTTTTAGGCAGTACCTTATCATATCTACACCAATAAACTAATAAAAAACCTTAAAATCTACCAAAAATTCCTCTCTAATTTATTGTATGACATACAATAATATTTTGATGATACCAATGCACATACATAGGATAGAGAATATGATAGGGAATATGTCAAATCAAAGTAGTGACTATGTATGAGGGTACAACCTATATGTATCATATTATTTTATGGGTCATACAAACTGCATGACCAAAATTGATGGGGGACTAAAACTTTACGGATCACAATCAACCAACTCTAGTGAGTTTATTGTCTATCCATATAAATTTTGGCCTTCTAGACTTAGTCATGGGGTTAGATTTGGGCCAATATGCACCAAATGTACAAATATTTTTTAGGGGCTTACAATTCTAGAGCTCTATTACCATGTTGAAGCTACCAAAAAATATTCATAGAGTAGGAATCTCTTGCAACACAAAAAAACCTTCCACAAAAGAGATGCAAGAAAGAGTACTATATTGTAAATACTAATTCAATATAATACAATTCAATAGAATGAAATGTACATAAAGAACATGCTTGTAAATATAGGCAAAGGTGAGACATGGGACAACATGTGATTATGATAAGTGTCATGATCACATGACTTGAGACACAAAAAAGTATATGTGCTAAGTAAAATTAACTAACTAGGTATGAAAAGGGCCCAAAAGGAAATCATTTAAAGAATATAGTCATTCATACCAATAGGAGTTATGTATCACTTTTTGTAATATGAAGAATCTCTTATCCTCTCTCGCTAGTTTTAATTTTTTGAAAGATAACTCCTGAAGCAAGTTGAAATTAATTCTTTTCTCCAATTATGTGACATATGTTACTTGTTGTGTGTTCTTTTCTTTGTTTTGCAAGTTCCAA
Source organism: Sequoiadendron giganteum (assembly GCA_007115665.2). Lineage (NCBI taxonomy): Eukaryota > Viridiplantae > Streptophyta > Pinopsida > Cupressales > Cupressaceae > Sequoiadendron > Sequoiadendron giganteum. The sequence goes on along the minus strand of CM021108.1, from coordinate 28,570,424 downwards.
TGGAGCACTCATGACAAGAAGAATTCAAGAATGCCCCATTATATGGACCATATATCTTTTTACTATTTGAAATATTTACATTTACATGTTGAATATTTTTTTTACTTTGATGCACATCCATCTAGTAGTTTGCATGCACATGAAAGTGGGAGCAACATGTAGTAGTAAAAATTGCATACCCATCCCCCTTTCCCTTATATTTTTGACCCACTTTGACTAGGGCTCCTTAAATGCAATAACTAGTATACAAGTACATTCATGCATAAATTTGGTTCATATCTCAATCCATGTGATCACTAATCCCCAAAGTTTCATTAATTGTCCCCAAATTTACCATTTATTGCCTTGGATCAAATATGTGAGTGTATACCTAACCCTAGGTAGTTCCATAGTTATGGATTTGATCGTGAAACTTTTAAAATTTAAAATTCAAATTCCCACCTCATTGATAATCTCATTGGCTTTTGTGATCCAACCTAGTGTATCTTATGTTGATTGTGTGCTTGGATGTTGTATTTAGAAAAACATATTCATTCATTTGAAAAACACTAAGGACTATCATTAATGAGTTATCAAGAGAATCATGTTAGGGCTTTATTAATATAACAATTATGAGACCATCATGACAAAATAATTAGAGCACATCACCCTAGGCCTAATGCATTCTTTTTTGTTGTCTTCAAATCTTCACTCAAAGTTGCAGAGCCAATTTGCTAGAGGTTTAACCAAAGAGGATTTGATCCTTGAAATTTGGTAAATTCCCAAAGATGTTTGTAAACATCATTGATCCTTACATTCAAACATCAAGGAAGTAAGGCAAATAGGCTACAAACTACATGAATCAATGTGATTGAGTTAGCATGTAACAAGATCATTTTAGTGCAAAGATCACTTTTGCACTCTTGTAGATCAATTTTGCAAGTACAAATCTATACTACAACAATATACAATGAGTATTTAGAATTTGAAATCTATACATCTAAGTCCATAAAAAAATACAAATCATTGTTGCATTGGTGAATCATTACTTTACATTCATTACAACAATTCTTCATCATCAAAAATTCATATTTATTTAAATATGTGGAAACGATGACTTGGAATGTGATAACAAACCAAAATTGGCTATAAATGATGATTTTAAACCAACTTGAATTTTTGTGATATTGAATGCAAAGCTTCATCTCAAACTACTAAAATTATTCTGCCCTCAAGATTTCATTGATTAATTAATTAACTTAGATAATAAAATTAAAATTAATTATTAACAAATCTTTCTTAGTCATTTACCCTCATTTAAACATAAATTCCATATAAAAGAATTTTATTTCTTTTATGCTTCCATATTTCATGATTTAGAGTTTAAATAGTTTTAAAAAAATAAAATTAAAATGAATCTACTCAAAATATTTTAGTATTATTGATTTTAAATAATGTATGTGTAAAGTTATCATGTGAAAATGAAAAAAAAAAAACAATGAAAAATTGAAGTAAGAGAAATTTATTAAATGTAAAATTATTATTATTATTTATTCTTTACACTTCTATACTTAATAGTTTAGAATTTAAAGAATTAAAGATTTCCTAAAAACATTTTTAATGAAGCAATTAAAGAAATTGAAAAAAGAAAAATCATTTTTAAATAGATTTTCTTTTATTTATTTAAAAAACAAATTTTTAATGAAAGAAAAAAATCATTTTTAAATGTGGAGTTAAAAATGTTAGAAATTTTGAAAGAAGAAAAATCATTTTAAATAGATTTCCTTTTATTTATTTTAAAAAACAAATTTTTAATGAAGCAATTAAAGAAATTGAAAGAAGAAAAATCATTTTTAAATTAGGAGTTAAAAAATGTTAGAAATTTTAAATGAAATAACACATAAAGTGAAAATGCGGTGAGCGTGGATCGAACACGCGACCTTCAGATCTTCAGTCTGACGCTCTCCCAACTGAGCTATCCCCGCCATTTATTTAAAAGGGTGACCTAAATCTTAATAAACACATAACCTATATAATATCCGGGGCATATACCTATAGATCATAATGAATTTTTCTAGCTTAATGGGATTTGTATATAGCTTTTTCCTTAACGAAAACACTCTACTATTGTGAAAAAAAATACATTAATTTCTACAACTCGGACGTAAAATCAGTCTAGATCGTCACCTCAAAATATGTTTTCTTGTGTAAACATTGCTACTTATTGCAGGAAAATCATGATTTAAAAAATACCTATTCACAGAGCAAACTTACATCCCACTTGGAAGAAGCCCATCTCTCTGCAAAATAAATTCCATTTGGTTATAAACAATTCCACTCGGGAAGCTATTCTATGCTAATCTTAAAGTAATCGAATGCTATTCTTGACTGTGATACGCTTGGAGGCATTCTTCAAAGATAAATCTTCCATATAAGGCAGAATGTCCATAATCTCCAATAACCAGAGAACTGGCAGAAGCTATAAATAAGAGCTTGGAATGATCAGAGAATTTACGAACTGAGATGAGCGTCTTTGTTGTATCCTGAACCTGCCGGTACTAATTAACTTAGACAGACACCAATAATAAGTCAATTTCCCATGAAAATATCTATCTTGGAATGATTTTAAACAAGTAAATTTTATCACAATTTTATCTGTCAAATTGACAACAATAGCATTGGGGAGAGGCTCCCCTGCAACTCATTTTCCATTTTCAGTAGTTGCAATCTGTTTACATCATCCTGCTGGAGAACAGTAACATATTTTGGGTTTCAATGGGGTGCAAGCCCAGATTTAGCTCTGGATTAGGGCACGTAGGGTAATAGTTTACTGCCTTAAACCTGCCTATGGCTCCCCATGCATCTGATCAGATACTCAGGTTGCATCCCAGGGCCTCTGAAATGGCAGCCAAAATCCTTAAAATTAAGGCTGTAATCTTTATGCAATACTTGGCTGTAATCTCCGTCCTATGACAAAATCCACTAATGAACTTTCTTTAAGTCCCAATAAAATACATTTATTGATTTTGATGTTGAAGGTGAGACTCAAGAGGTCAAACTCTAATCTGTATTGATGGAGTCAATATGTTGCCATGATCAAAGCATAGGTTTTAGGTTACTTGTTAAAAAATATTATATAAAAGCTTCAGGTCTTGTAAGCCATGTTGATCTTTTATGGAGAAGTTATTCACAACTGAGTCTTTTATTTATTTATTTATTTTTTTCCCAATGACAGCTTTGTACAGACTCAGGATGCTGCTTTTGGATTCCCATATAGAAGCTTGCACAGTCTTCCATATACAAATTATTCGATGTTGAGTAAATGTCTTAATCTTGTTTTGTATTTAATTATTGATAATTTGTAATTATATTTCAGTTGTATGAAGGTTGTTAAATACAATAATGATAATTTGTCAAAGTGTTTTTTAGTTGTCAAATTGGAAAGAGCGTGAAAAAGGAAAAGCTAAATGTGAGCTTGGAGAAGATCACAAAGATTTTTTAGTTTGCATAAGCACATTACTAAAAAATGAATAAAATCACAAGTTGGAAGAGGAAGTTTTTTTCTTGATTTGTGGTTTCTCTCATGCCTATATATTTAGTGCTTGAGTTGAAAGAAAGGAAAAGTAAAACAAGTTAATTTACAGGTTGTTGAAGCCATGAAGTGTTTTAGTGATTCAGATAGAGAAGTTGTATTGATGTAATTCATTTGAAGGATTAATAAAAGTCTTGGATCTCTTTGGGTGTGAAGTTTTTTTTGCAAGGGTTTCTCCATGTAATTTTTGAGTTCTGGTTTGCATTTATATTGTAATGTATTTTCATTTATGATTTATTGTTATCTATTTATTTGAATGTATGATCACTCTAAAGTTTTATCTTAACTTTCAACATGAAAAAATTTAATAACTTTTTATCTAATGATGACCATCATCATAAATCTGTTTGATTTTGTTGTAGATTATCTTGCACAACTTCTGTCATGGGGCCACACCTCTGTGTGGCACCAAAACTCTTTTCTTCTCTTGTTCGTGGGAATCAAGAGTGCCCAAGAGTGTCGGACTAACCTGTGCACACCCAAGCTCCAAAACTTGCACGCACCAATCACCAAGCTACCAATGTACAACATAACTAACTAACAATGCAATTTATATACACAATGCAAATCCAATATGTACACACAAAATAGTGCAACACCAATGTGAGGTAAATAGATAGGCCCTTGACCTGGTCTACATTCAATTCCAACTATATTGTTGGTCACTACCCTAATTCCTTGCCAAGAACCCAATTACAAGTTCCCACCTCTAGGTTTGCACACATTCTTCAAGCTACAATCCATTGTCCTTCATTGGTGTCCTTGACACAACTCTGCTTGACACTAGCGAAGTCCACTGGGAGTCCCAACCCCCCGCTTCTTCAATACATATCTTCTGAGTACCAGAGGAGCCATTACTCCACCTTTTATGGCTCTAAAACCAACTTCTGGTATTCCAAGAGCTACTCGCTAGCTCTGATACCAACTTGAGTTCCCAACTCAACTTTACAGCTCTGATACCAACTCGTATAAATTCACCCTAGGGTAACTAGGGTGTATGTCCTAGAACAACTCCATATCACTAGATTATAATCACAAATAGGTTTTACTATAATTGTCTTGAATTTTTTTGTTACGAATTGATGAGGCTAAAAGCTCAATGCCAACCCAAGCTTATTATAGATTCAGTGTTCAAAGCTTGGCTATCAAAGAAATTTTGTCATGGAATAAACACAACAATTAGAGACACAACCGTGTTAGGGTTGTTACTCTACTTTTTAAGTAATTCCTGGGGCAGGTCGTTGAGATTGTATATTCCATAGGATTATTTAGTCTTCTAAAGTTTCTCAATAACGATTGTTTATAAGATAAAGGAAGCCCCTATATTTCGTAGGATTATTTAGCCTTCTAAAGTTTCTCAATAACGACTGTCTATAAGATAAAGGAAGCCCCTATATTCCGTAGGATTATTTAGCCTTCTAAAATTTCTCAATAACCACTGTCTATAAGATAAAGGAAGCCCCTATATTTCGTAGGATTATTTAGCTTTCTAAAGTTTCTCACTGTCTATAAGATAAAGGAAGCCCCTATATTCTATAGGATTATTTAGCCTTCTAAAGTTTCTCAATAACGACTGTCTATAAGATAAAGGAAGCCCCTATATTTTGTAGGATTATTTAGCCTTCTAAAGTTTCTCAATAACGATTGTCTATAAGATAAAGGAAGCCCATGTCCGAAGGATTATTATATTAACACTTGCTAACTTTAGTAGGTGGAAGGCTATGCTACCATTAAAGAGAAACAAAAATTATGACAACTGCAACATGAAGAGAAATGGCAATATTGAGAAAAAAGATGTTTAGAAGTTGCGTATAAGAAATGGATTTTATATAAATTCTCAACAATTACACCTCAAAAAGGTTTGAACTTTTATGACAAAAATAACATAACAACTTAACCATCACACCATACCACTATTAGCAATTCATTATATTTTTAATATTTTAACTTTAGTTATAATTTATAATAAATTTTAAAAATTAAAAAATATATATAAAAAAATTAAAATTAAAATTAAAAGCTTAAATATTTAAAAACTCATTTAAATTTATTTATTTATTTATAAAATAATCTATATTATAAATTATTTAATAATATATTATATTTTTCATTAAAACAAAATTAAATAGTTTTATATTTTGAAATAAAAATCAAAACTATATTTTTTTTTAAACCATGTGAATAACAAAACTATTTTTAAAAATATATGTGATTTAGTCATTAATTTTAGACACATGTTAATAATCATTAAATAGTTTTATAAACACATGCTAATTTTATTAAATTTTATAGCACAAACTCTTCAAAAAAAAAAAATTGTTAGATATGAACACGTGTAGTTGGCATAAGTTGAAGTGTGAGGTTTAGACCATTGAACAAATACAAATATGCATATCACATACTTGACATAGCCTTGTACATGTGTACTTGAGTTTTGATGCCATATGTACCCCAACATCCTCACACCCCAAAAAAATTATATAAAATATTTTCAAGAGCTACTTCTATGAAATAATAAATTTCAAAAATAGAGACTTGTAGAATTAGAATTGTCTAAAATAACAATGATGTTATTTTAGATTGCTTCTTTTGCTCTGTAATCACAAAAGAATCATCCAAAGAGATATTGTAATTCAAGATTCAAAGAAATTCAACAAAAAGATTCAAAGAAATTCCAAACTTGAACTTTCTTATGCAAAAAACAATTAAAAAAAAATTAACATTTATTTTGAAGTACATGGTTCTTTTGAAGACTCTAAATGTCATATTTGGCAATAGTCTAGAAAGTTTGAAAGATAAAAATCACATGCTCTAACTCATCCATAAAAACATGGGCATTGAGGAAGGAATTATGAGATGAGTATAGGAATATAGTTCAAAATAATGTCTATTATCAATAAATAAATTAGTAGGGGCTTTGAACAACTCACGAAAGTCGAAAACACCCTTTGATTGGATATTTTGAATGGTTTCAATACTAGAACCATCTTCTTTTTGAATCTCTTTGAAAACATTAACATTTTCTATACCACAACAAAGTGGTGAAAAAAAAGATTTTTTATCCATTGCCTATAATCAATTAGCATGACTTTTTGATGCCATACGATTTTCTCTTAAAGCTCATTTTATTTCTATTTTATTCTAGAATTTAAAATGTCAAGTTAAGATATCCTCACTTAAGCCCTATTCCTAAATACAACCTTAGATCCTGCCAATTTTGACAAGATACTCATTTTTCTTTGTATAATATTAACACACAACGAAAAATTTCATTCTTTAGTTTTTGTTTGACGAAACATAATTTTTGGAACAAAACATACGAAGTTGTTCTATGATGAAGTGTACCTTCCTACCACCGAAGTCTAATGTTTTCTTCCATGTCATATTTTTTAATCACATTAGCTGAAATTTAAAAGGGGCATTTTGATGCTTAAAGGTTCCTTCCCAATGTAGAGCAATGGGCTAATGATTCAAATCTATATTCTCCAAGATGAAATAAGCAAGTTAAAATGCTAAGAAGGCCAAGAATCACTTACCAAAAATCTATCCAAACATTCTGCAATGAAGGCATCTCAAATTCTCTGATTGTTCCAAGTGTAAGTACCATTGATGGGAGGGAAATCTATTAATTGAAATTGATTAATGTTTTGTAGTCCAAGACTAGCTTGAGAGAGTAGAAAGTATTTGCTTTTTTCTATTAGGAGATAACACACCATTGAAGTCACCTCCCATAATTCAAGGATAATCTTAAGGAGAAGCTCATCTTTGAACTTGTAGAATATCCCAAAGTGTAACTTTACCTTGGAGATCTTCGGGACCGTAACAATTAGTGATGAAGACATTAAAATTGTTAGTTGTGATAACTCTTTTTAAAGAGATGCCACCATTTGAAACTACGATTTTTTTTTGGAAGAAATAAACAAAATCTCAAACACACATAAGACCACCAACTGGATGATGGACAGAAATAACAATACTTTCCATGTATCTACCAATATTGTAACCTAAATTTTCAAAAAAATCTTTGAAAAAGATTAGTTTCTTGAATTAACAATACAAGGGTGTTAAATTTTTTAATCATTCTTCTAATGGCATTCCATCCAGGTCTATTACCAAGCCCTCTCACATTTCAAAAATTAATCATGATTAAGAAAGATGAGGGAGGTATGAATCCAATTGATTAAGAAAGCCTAAAGCCACCAAGTATTCTCCCGAACATACAGACTTATCATGGTCAACCTTACAACTTGCTTTGAATGCCCATTGCCTCACTTCTTTTTTATTCTGACTATTTAATTCCCAAATCCCAAGTTGAAGGATCCTTTTTCCGAATTTCTGTAAACGAATCTGATTTCAAGTAATCTTATAAATAAAAAATAATTAGATTTTCTTCTTTATTAAACTCCATAACAAAGGTTTCACACACATGTTAAAAGTTTTTTCCTAGAAATATTAATGATACAATGGACATCACAATTGAAGCCCTTGCTAGTTAAAAAGGAACTAGAAAAATGTAAACGAAAGTGTAGCACTTTCTTGGGTGTGAAACGTATAATGGTGCAAGGAATTTAAATTAACACAAATTACTACATTTTAAAATAAATTATATTTGCAGTAGTGCTTCAAAAAGCTATTCCTCTAATGTTCTGATATTTGGATACTCTAGTATGTCACTTAACATATTTCGTTGCATGTTTTTTAAGCCTTGTTACATTAAAAACATTTCTATCATTCACTCTTATACTATTTAGTATTTTGGTGGTTGCCTTGGTATGTCACTTGTGCTTGTGCATGAGGGAGATGTTTAAAAATAGAATAATTTTGCTAGAGATATAAACACATTTAATCTCCATTTAATTGGCATACCTTGAAACACAAGCTTTAGACAATCGAACAGCGTTTTTTTTGGTAATAGTGAACGAATGCAAATATGTAAATCACATATTTTACAAAGCCTTGTGCCCGTGTACCCGAGTTTTGGTGCCATATGTACCCCAACATCCTCAAAACCCAGACACCATAGATAAAATATTCTGCAAGAGCTACTTCTGTGGAATAATAAATTTCAGAAGCAATGACTCTTATTGAATTAGAATTGTATAAAATAACATCACTGTTATTTTAGATTACTTTTTTTGCTCAGTAATCACAGATGAATCATCCAAAGAGAGAAATTGGAACTCAACAAGGAGATTCACTATACCACAATTAGATGCAATGATTTGTGTCATCTTTCTTTTATGAAAATTTTGTAAAATAATAAAACAAGGTTTTTAGAAAGAGGCGTGAAACAAAGCAGTATTTGTGGTATACAGGATTCCTATCACTTGGGGTTTTACCAACATCAAAAGAGAGAGTATCTTTGGGAGTAAGTGGAAAACAATGCACAGATCATACAAACCCAGAATATGGAAATCATGTGTAAGCTGTCAATCAACATAAATATAAAGCTAATGCAAATTCTCTCTTACTCTGTACTCCACCATGCGGCACCTTGATGATTATTTGCACCAATCATGATGACCAAAATGTGAGTAGAAATATAGAACCCATACTCTAAGCAAGGCTTTGACATCAAAATTTTGATACATTAATATAATAATATTCAATACAACATTTAAATAATCATTTCATCAAAAATTTCAACATATTGGAATGCGTTCTTTTAGAGTGCCTTGCAAGTAGATCTAAACAACACGTCGAGCAAAAGTCAAATACCCAGTGTGACCTTTTGTCTCTGGATATGGTTTAGCCACAACCATGCTGACCTTCTCATTTTTCATTGTTGCTCCTTTCTCAATCATAGTCATACTCGAGCTGTTATCTTTTGTCATTTCAGAACAGAGTCTCTTACAAGGCAATGAACTAAAGGAACCATGTACATCAGATGATTGCTCTTCTGTCATTTTTTTAAAAGACTGTTCACGAACCTCGTACGTACGGAGGAGGATCTCAAAGGTCCGAACATCTATATTAAGAAGTGTAAGGCCAATTATCAACTTGGAAAAGCACAATTTCTTAGTGAGAAATAGAAATAGGTAGAAAATAACTAATCTCTGGCTCTGGAAGGAGTAACAGTTTGTTAGAATCCAAAACTCAAACAAGATTGTATTGTAACCTTGAGATATAAATAAAAGAATTGATCAGAAATAAACCAAAATATATGAATTTTCTTAGCAGAACTACATTTTATGGCCGGCTTGCAGGAAAAGACTGACCTGTGAAATCTGTACTGGTCAAAACTTCACATGTACGCTGCACCTGTTCAATACAAGGAGAAAATGAGCACAGAACTCCATCAGGTTTTAATACTTCTGCTGCTGAGGCAAGAGCCAACCATGGTTGAGGAAGATCTAGAAACACAGCATCAACCTCCCCACAAAATTTACTTGGGAAGCCAGTGCCTTGAATGTCACGAACTTCAACTGTTATAAGACTGCTCAAGCCATTCTTTTCAAAGTCCTCCCTGAGAATGCAAAGAAAATAAAACAATAAGTTACTGCAAACCACATATGCATTACTCTTTCAGCTACTGAAGTCGAGATAAGCTCAGAAGGTTTAAAACAAGTAATACCTTGCAGAAGTTGCCCGGAGTTCATGGAAATCAAATGTATGAACATGACCCGAAGGTGCAACAGCTCGTGCAAGTGAAGTAGTGAGGGATCCACTTCCAGTACCAGATTCCATTACCAAACACCCAGGATAGATCTCTAAAAATAAGATAACAAAGCTGATATCTGCTATATATAGGATCTGTGTCCTGTGGCTTAGCACAAGTGTCCATAGCTCAGGCGTTGGGGCCAATAGATGCAAAAAACCACCCTTTTTATTGAAGACCTTGCTTCCAAAAGGCCTTCCAATCCAATCCGAGTAGTCAAACACACCAAATCTGTTCTGAAACTGTGCCCCACTTTTTACAGTGACAGCTTTCATTTGATCATGTCTCTCATAGATGATGACTAAATCACCTTCTTTTATGCGACGCCCAAATGTAGTCTTATTTTCAGGTAGTATAGGCAGCATTTCTTCTTTAAAAGTATCTGCTTCCTCCTATTTTGAAAATATAACTTCAAGGTAATTTAACATTTAAAAAATGGTTGTGCATAAAATCTGAAGCCTGGACCATTAAAACCTGAAGATGTGATAGATTAATTTAGAACATCATATAAAATTCAAAGTGTGATTAGGACTGAAATGATTTCACAAAGATACATATTCATAAAAAGTTCAACCAAGGTATTAAGAGCATGTCTTTGCCTGTTCTTGAAAACCTGAAAGCATAATAATTTTGGCCAGAAAAGCATGTAAACTGGGGCATCCGAGTAAACATAACATATTCATTATAAAACTCACAATTTAGCTGATGAAGACAATCAGAACTCAAATTGCATCATTAAGTAAGGAATGGGAGCAATCCAAATATACACAAACCATCTCCAGAAAAGAGAACTAACTGATCTAGGGGCCAGGGTAGAACACGGTGGATAATGCAACTTAAGAGTTTCAGTTAGGTTATGTGCCGAAACAGTTTATATTTATGGTAGAATTTGAAATATACAGAGTGCAATGTTAACATGAATAGCAGAGAAGTTATTCAACAAACAGATTAGAACTGAATAATAATGTTGTATTATCCTAGTTCTGTACAATATCTATGAGAACACACATCCTACCAAGAATGGCTATGTATATTAATATGTAAAGAGGGAGGAAGACAAGTAATCGGTTAGGAACCACGATGGTTCATATTCTGCTTCAACTATCACAACTGCCAAAATGTAATAACCACCCTTGGTTACCACTAAATTTATTTTTCTACTATCATTCTTGTTACAAACTTCTTTCCAATTTAGATGTGCTAGCTTCATAACCTTACCAAGCCATAGCAATGGCAGCAAGTCTATGCTACAATCTTACATTCTTGCACTAAATAGGATAAGCTCACATACTGCAACAAATCCCTGGACCTAGACCTATCCCTGAAGGATTTATTTGAAATGGCCCTGCCTACTTATCCCTTTCCAGGAATCAGAGGCTCTATAGTTTACACACCAAACATAGAAAAACTTCATTCACACAACATGGATGAAATCTCCAATGTAATGTCCCCAATCAAGAACCTCGGAAATATATGAAATATTTTGTATTTAATGTTTACAGAAAACTAAAAATAAATGCTAGAACTTATAACTAAACCCTACACAAGTTATGATCAGCAATAACAGGTTTCAAAATTTAATTTTATCAAACACACACCAAACAACCAGCAGATCCAATAATAAACGATGCTGAATTATTAATAGAAACTTTCAGATCTGAGTGTTAGTCCAAATAATTAATGATAAACGCTACAATCATCAGCAATAGACCCCTGAACAGCAAATGAGAATTCATTTTGCAATTAATAACAATGGCAGATCTGGTCACTATGATGAATGACAGCTCAAAATAATTGGAAATTAGTCAGTAATATCACTCTCAGCAGCATGAAAATCCTAAAACAGCATATATATCAACCAGCAACTAACTTATAGAAGGGTTTATTGATCTCAAGTCTCAACTTGTATATATCAGCAGAATCCACTAACATCAAACCATACAACTGTACGGGTGGAAGAAATCCCTTTAAAATTATGCCAATCAGAATGTATGGTTCTTTAGTTGATGGTGCCAGCTGATCTGTAAGTTGTGACAGTACAAAATCTGCAGCGAAGGAAGATCAAGCAGCTATGATATTTGTGCAGGCTGGTCACAAGGTTGGTGCAGACCCAATTGACTTGAAAGTGATGTAGCACATCCTTCAATGGCTGTCGATTTGGACAGCCAACTGTACAGTGAGGGCTGCAACTATATGATGGCTGCTAAAAAGAGACCTTAAACCCTACTGTTGTACTTGGTGATTGTTGATATCGAATATGGGAATATGACACAACAGTAGATACACCTAAAACCCCAATAAAAATGCTAATTTGACGATGTTGACAATTTGATTGCAAAATATGAATGGTTTTAGTTGAAATAAATTGCAACGATAAGCTCAAATGTGATCCCTGAATAGAATCACCGCCAATTGGACAAGAGGGTTTTCATCCTTAAATGCTCAATTTGAAAATAGAATTCAATACAATGACAATTGGATGCCTTGCTTTGAGCACTTGCCTTTCCTTTATAGGTGCCCCCTTTTGCGCCCTTAATTTATTTCATTTTTTGCATCTAAGTATTTAAAAAACACCTTTTAAATTAAATATTACATAGGTCTTATAGTTTCTCATTTAGACAGCCACTATAATATAACATTTAAATTGCCCTTCTGAAAGAGGATTGGGCCCAATGTAAAATGCTGTTATTAAATTATCTCCTTTATTTTTTGCCCCTTAGCCTATGGGAAAAATAAATAGGCTGCAGGTCTTCAGTTAATTCTTTCATTCCTAAGAACGGGACATGTCCGCCTGCCCTTCACATAATTGTTTTCCTTTAAGCAATTGCAATTCTGGTTGCTCAAGTATCTCTATGTCTTCCCATGTAGCACCTTTTGTGGGGAGATTGTTCCAATGCACTATACACTCAATGATACTCTTGCTCCTCAACTTATTCTCTCTAATGTTGATAATGGCTTTAGGAATCGAGATTAGCTTGCTCTCATCATCCAAGGGAGGCAACTTTGTTGAAGGACTAACGTGTTGCCGAAGAGCTCTTTTGAGGCATGAAATGTGGAAGACTTTATGAACCCTGCTGTGTTCTAGCAATTCCAACTTGTAGACAACCTCACCCACTCTCCTTATGATCCTATATGGTCCATTAAACTTGGGCTTGAGCTTTTTGGATCCCTTATTATTAATGTAAGTCTGCTTGTATGGCTGCAACAGTAGAAACACCAAATCTCGAACTTTGAATGTCTTCTCCATGCAATTTTGATCTACATAGAGCTTTTGCTTATTTTGATCTTGTTGATGATGATCTTTGAGTACCCTCAATATGTCTTGGCTATGCTTAACAAAATCACTAGTGACTGGTACCCTACTATCTATAAACACCAAATCAACAAAAGTTAGAGCATCATAACAATATAGTGTCATAAATGGAGACATCCATGTAGACATATGGTAGGAAGTGTTGTAGCAATATTCTCCCAAATGCAACCACTTGACCCATGCTATTTGTTGATCCAAAATGTAGTTCCTCAAATATCCTTTGACCCATTTGTTCACTATCTCTATTTGTCCATCGATTTGAGGGTGGTAGCATGTTACTTGGAGTGAGTTTTGTACTTGCCAACTAAAATAACTCCTGCCAAAAAGTACTAAAGAATTTACTATCCTTGCCACTCACAATCTAAGTTACCGGATTCGCCTTTGGAACCCCTAGTTCGGGTCCTGGTTAGCTCTTGGTTCGGATCCTGGTTTGGTTCGCCTATGGGTTCAACCAGGATCCTTCATTTTTGGGTCTGATTCGCCCAGGCAGAACCCAAGAAAACCCGAACAGAACCCAGGCGAACCAAGACAAAACCCGCATGCCTAGGCATCCAAAAAGTGTTTTTTTTAGCATCTTTTTAATGTTTTATGGAGATTGACTTTGACCCATGCCCAAGGGAACCCTAAAAGTGACCTCTAAATCACTCTAAACACCTTAACTACCTCATTCTTATTCATTTGTTTTGCCAGCAAGCATTTTCATTCCAAGAGGTTGAGCTTTTATTTTTGCTTGTTGGATTGAAAGCAGACTGTGACACAACTTTCTTTTTCCAAAAATTGTTCTACATCATTGAATTGAGAATTTATCACACATCTGTAGAGAACCAGAGGAATACTACAAACTAAAACACATTACACTTCTATTCTCACTGACTTGATGTACTCTCCAACATCTCTCTTCTCCCATGTAGAGATTTAGAATTGTTTGGCCATGCCTTTGCATCATTAGGGAAGTTTCACTCTTTTTGACAATGTCAAAAGCATGGTTACATATAGATTAGGCAAAAGACCATTCCTTTTAGATTAGCAATGCATGGAAGATTCAAAAAGTAACCTTGATATTACAAAAAGATATGTGTTTATACACTTCAATTGTGCAATCACCCTTTGGTTCTTTCAAAGAAAAATCTACCTATGCCACTATTACATTGCACAAGTAAACCGGATTTTGTATTGTGGAGCTATATTAAGCTAGCACTCTCAAGAACAATGTAACAATGATACAAAATAATGTTTGAGACTGCAAGAAGACATCAAAATGGCTAGTGTATTAAACAAATTCTTATGATTTCTGAAGAATGTTGATAGCTCTACTCAGTTGGCTTCTTTTTTCAAAATCATACAAATTGAACCTTGGCATCAATAGACTCTGTATATCAAGCTACCACAATTCAAGTTTCAACGATGAATATTTATCATGCATGTTTTAAATGACATTCAAGTTTATGGTGGTTTTGTTGTTTATATGATGTTATGTGATTATAATCCTAATTCATGCTTCTAGGCTGCATATATATATTCGTTGGTTCGGCTAATTTTTCTTTTGGGAGTATATTATTTTTACATGTTTTTTGTACTAATGAACCCAAAACGAACCGAACCCCCCCGCCCCCCTCGCAAAGAAAAATTAGCCGAACCGACGAACCGAACCAGTACCGGGACCGCCTACTTAGTCCACAATAAACCCAACTGTGATCTCAGTAAGAAATCACCAAGAATCTCCCAGACTATGTCTTTAAACAGCATAGAAGATGTTGCATGTAAGGGGTTTCATCCTCACAAACCAAAGAGAAGCAATCTCCTCCAAATCCAGAGCAATATCCAAACATAACATAACATAATTGCAAAAATGAGGTCCAAATGAAACTTATACTTCTTTACCAAATTAGGCACCAACTTTCAGCCCTAATTCTCACGCCCAAAAAGAAGAAAGAATATTTTAATTTAATTTATCCATCCCTTATGTCTCCCTCAACTTGGGTGGCAACTTCTAGGAGTCCCCCTTTTTAAAACAACATATGATCAGTTATGGGCCTTTTTATAACTTAACTTTATAATTTTAAATTTTTTAAATAACATAAGACAAATAGTATATTTAACTTTAATACATTATGTTATTTAAAATAAAGCACTAGACCATATAATATATCGAAATATCGATTTCAAATGCTCCCACTGACACATCTAAAAAAACAAGACTGACCATAGGCACATTCAGTGATCCAACCTGACTTACTAAAAATAGTAAGTACTGGAACTCGCCCAAATACTCTCCAAGAAAGGGGATTATGCACAAGAAAACCATTGGAACTCGTCTGAATGAGAAGATACTGCCAACACAGTGGATAAACTGCCTCCAAAGCTCCCTAATCCCTACTCACTAGCCTACAAGAACTCAATTGAATATGCTAATGGTGCACCCTGCCAATAGGGTAGGAAGGGGACATTACAAAATATTGATGAACTTCATTGCTATGTTGCCAAAATCCAAATTGCCAAAGTTAGATGAAGAAACGAAGTTTATTTCGCAACCTAAGACAGTCGTTGAGCAACAAGTGAAGCAATTACAAAACTGACTCATTTCTAAATTCTAATCGAGTGGAAGAATCTGCCAGCTGAAGATACAACATGGGAAGATGAACAATTCATGGGAAGATGATCAACACTTTTTGATGTGGACAACCATGTTATGCCCCTAATATTCTATCTTCCTAAGTATAATAAGGTTAAGCACTTGTAGCATGCTTAATCTTAGTATTTTATTTATTAGTTCTAGTTATTCCCTTAAGCTGACTTGTTTAGGATGATTAGGTGTGATCCTATCTAATTATGTCTATAACTATGGAAAAGCAAGGCTCTCCCAAATCATTATAAATTATATCATTGAATTCATTTCATTATATTCTGAAAGCTGGAGGTCACTCCCTCAAAGTGGTATGATATTTGGTTGTCTTTTGCCTTTGTTTTACAGAAATTTCCTGACGAGTAGGAATTCCCATCTTCATGAAGAGAAGCTGTCTGTTGCCAATTAGTCCCTAGACTGCTTATTCCGCATGTGTATTTCCTTTGTTTCATTCTGTAAATTTTACTCTTGTTTCTGTTATGCATTTACTTTAGATATGTACCATATGTATGTCTTGCCAGTTCATGTGCGTGTGTATTACTAGGGAGAATGCTGGGCCAGTAGAATTTTCCCAATTAATTAGTCCTATGAGCTGTAACAAAAGTCTGCAAAGTTTTACATGAGAGATATGTGGCATAGATTCATATCTGATGATTCCAACTGGTGTTAAATTATAGACATTCTGAATTTTTTCTTGAACTTTTTGGAAAAAAAAAAGGGCATCCCTTACAGTAGCAGACAGTGGTGACCAGGTATAGTACAGAGCAGAATAAGAGCTGCTAGTTAATTGGGAACCACAGATGGTACAGAGAAGAATGCTAATGGCATCAGAAATTATCAGTCTGGGTTAAAGTTTAGGAACCAGAAATATTTTGTGGGATGTTGCTGAGATAAGTTGTGGAAGGAATAAAGTGCATGTGCTGTCTGGATATTTCCATAAGGTAACACATGAGCAAGATATCTGGTGGACGGTAGAAAGAATTACAATAAAGGATTGTTTACTTCACCAAATCTTTCTAGTCATTTTGGCAATGTAGCCGCGAGAGTTATTTGCCACCTCCTAGGGCATGTCTTGGACACTGGTAGGCATTTCCTGTACCAGAGACAGGTACAGAGATGTCTCCAGTCTCAAGAGACGTCACCGGTCATGTCTATAAATGTTTCAGTTTAAAAAACCCTAAATCAGGAGCATCTCCAAAAAATAAAATTAAAAAATGAAAAAAAAGCCACTTCAAATTCTTTTAAATTTGTCATAGAACAAGTAGCAGAAATTTGAAAGGAGCATTTGAAGGTTTGCAGAGCCAAGTTGCAGCTGCCAACAGATTTGAGTGACTCCCACGGTTTGAACTCTGATGATTCTGCAGTTTTTCTGAGTATGCTTCCTATATTTCGATGACTCCTGTGTATATTTTTGTCTGAGCCTCCTGTGAGCCGGTGAATGGTCTGTATCTTCCCATGAATAAGCTGCCTCCCTCCTGTGAACACTCTATCTGGCATTTAAGATTTAAATTTTAATATTAAAAACTTTTGTCTTTAAACCTACATATATTCCTTATGGAAAAGGTTTGAAACTACCTGTTGCTTGCCAGTTAAATTTTTTATATTAAAAACTTTAGTCTTTAAATTTAAAATTTTAAAACTATATTGAAACAGAAATAGAACCTTAGTCTTCACATCTCCAAAATTTCAATATTTACTATTATTATATATTTCAAAAATATCATTTTTTATTTTACCAAATTATTAATATACATACCCATTTCCAAGTACCTGTCTCCTATTTTTCTCAAAAAATGATGTACAAATACCGGTACCCTTCTACTGTACCAGTAGCAATACTGGTCTCCTGACAAATATGTATTTTGGTCAAGTGATCCCATTTGTATGGATAGGGAGGTCACATGTCCAAATCCATATTGGAAGGAAAAATTGAAAAATAAACAAGGGCTGGGTATAAGTCTGCTGAATAAGTACACAGAAAAGAGGACAAGACATGTTCAAGGGCTAATTCAAAATATCAAACTGTGGTAGGTGAAAATTTCAGTTATGTAAAATTTCCCGGGAGTCAAAACCGAAGAAGTGAAAAATAAAGCCAATTCAAGGAAGCTGTGCTGCAAAAGAGATCTACAGTATAAGCAAATTTTTGAGAACTCAAAGGAAAGAAGCCTAATTTTTTGAGAATTCAAAGGAAAGAAGCCTAAATTTTGAAGATTGTAAGTTTCAACCCGTTGCAAGCCTACAATTAAAAAGATTTCATCAGGGTCTAAAGTTTCCCAATCAGAAATGAAAAAAAATGTTTGTTATAAACATCTCCAATTGAGATAAGACCAGGAGTGCTTTTAAAAATGTCCAACATGTATGCAAATAAGCACATCGCAAACACTAATAGGGCAGAAAATAGAATTTTCTGGCAGTTCAATATGAGACAAATAGACCATACATTAAAAAGATACAAGAGCAACTTAGAAGAGTACATCTGCTTTGTGCAGACATAAGGCTGGGAAATGCCAGAAAATAAGGAAAAGTACATCTATCTCTTCCTGCTTCTACCGCAATAAAACTTCATCAATTACTTCCTTGTCTTCTTGCTCCAAAGCACCCACACATAGATTTGGCATGAGCAAAAATAGAGATATGAGAAGCTTTGGGAGAACCCTAAGACAGAAACCTCATCTTTGAATGGAATATCTAGTTCAAGACATGAAGCAGAAGTAAGATGAAGAACTAATTTAGATTACATGACCACTCTCCTAAAAAAGCATGCCCAAATTGCTATCTTTAATCTGGATGGGAAAGCTGAACATTGGTGTTAGTATCACGTGGAATTAAAGAAGATTAATGAAAAGAAATTTGGGGCACATCCTGCAAATATTTTAAGTAGAAGCACATGTCCAAGCATTGATAGGAATAGGCAATTGATGACTTCCAAAACCTAAGACAGAAGAAAAGTCAGTTGAGTCTGATAAAAGAGCCTATGGAGTTGCTTAAGTATGTATCAGCATATCTACAGGATAAGAGTCAATTAATAAACTGTTTCCCGAGTGGACTTATTCACTCATATGCAGATTGAAGTTTTGGAGCCTAGGTCTTAGCAGAAGCTGTGAGAAAAAGCCAAGCATTGTGATGATCAATGCCAAGACCCGCAAGATCTATAAAAGACAGAGAGATAATGATAAAACATGGATAAATTTTGAAATGTGGACAAAGGGTAACAACCTTCCCTTCGGAAATCAATTTCAAAGCCAGCAGAATCTTCAAATGAGACAGAAACAAGGGAAAATTATGAAAATGGAGCAAAGGGCAACAACTCTTCTTTCTGAACAAATACAGATGCTCCACGGCCTGTTCAAACCACACAAAACAGAGTAACTTCAATGCAACCAAGCCAGAACAGAAAGGAATCGATTGCATGTTTCTTTTGCAGGGATAAAAGCCATTGTACTACAAACTGCCCAATGAAAAGAGGTAGAACCAGAATACTCATCAATGTCAAAGAAGCTCAAACTGTGGAAGACATGGCCAAGGTTCACAATTTATGCACCTCTGAAAGAAAGGAAAGCTAACCACCAATCAACAATATATGAGATACAAGGCAAAATAGCAAGCCATACAACTCTGTTCTTACAGGTCCACGTGATAGTCATTCCTTTGTTACTCCTGCTATACTAACTATTAACTAAGTATGAGCTCAACACTAACAAACTTAAAGCTCCATGTCCAGTACAAATGGCCACCATTAAAAAGACAAAGAACTTGTCCATAAAATGCCAGAGAACAGAGTTAACATGGAGAGAAGAATTTAATTCTTCAGGGATCACCACCTAGTGTTTGTCTAGAGATCACCACCTAGTGGCGAGTGCTTGTTGAAATAGACAAGTTTATCACTCTCCCGCTATACAATCTTTAGCTTCTCCTTCCTCATTAAATCAAAAACCATACTGACCTGATTACTTGTGGCTAGATAACAGATATTAATCAGCTTATTCACAATACCAGAAAGAAATTCAAATAAGATAAGCCATATGCATTTGACTAAAGCCTTTTAATTTTCTTTGAGTTACCAACATCCTTAATACCTTTTAAGTTCTAGCCCATAGCCTACTTGAAACAATAAAACCCCAAATATGGAACTAATTTTGATTAGGGTTTAGGATTTAGAGTTGGGAGTTCCAATTCAGTTAAGAGTTCATTGTCTGTGGTTTAGAATGTAGCATTTAGAGTTCAGAGTTTAAGGTTTAAAGTTGAACTGAATAATCTCGACATAAATCTGACATTTTCTAATCTCCACATGAATCTTGTATTTTCCTTTTTCAGTTTCTTCACATCAACCAATGACTGACTAAAACAATTACACAGTTATTTTCTCTAGTTCAGTCTTTCTGCAAAATCCTTGCTAAAAACAACCAGCTCATATCATTGCGTGAAGCTGTTCACAATATTACATAGGATATAATGCGATCTCTTTCCATTGAAATCATTCAAATATGAAGCAACCCAACAAAAACCATAGCACTTGCATACCCAAAAATTTATGTCATTCCTTAAACCCTAAAATGTGAAATGCGGCAATAGAAAAATAGCAAGCAAGTAAACCATTATTCGCAGACAACTCAAAACTAGAGAAATTCATTATCATGGTTTTATTGTCTCCCAGTGTTTCATGACGAACACTCGAATACGGCCCGACGACTGTGCGAAATTGATGGTATCGACAAAAGTACCTGGTTTGTGTGTTGGCCATTACAGTGTTGGTTTGAGGATGGTTTGTGTGCAGAAAAGGCCGTGGGTGAAAACCTGCTTTAAGGCATGATTTGATTCTAACTAGCTCTATTATAAAAGCTTACTCATTAGAGAAAACAAAAAGTGCCCAGCCTCTCCACCAAGTAACTTGGCAACGGATATATTGTATTCATGAATTCTTCTTAACTTTATGTTTATATTGTAAAATGGAAGAGCTTATATATGGACAGAGGCCTCCCATTACCTGGGTGATACAGAAGAGGAGGCCCTGATCAGACACCACCGTCGCTGTAGCAAGATTGGGCAATTTAATTGTATATTTTACAAATTCTTGTGTTGTCTGAATCTTAACTTCTATACCTTATTTGTTCAGACTTCTAACCATATATTCTTCAAGCCAAAAACATACTTTCGGGTTTATAATGTGTTGTTTAGACCTTTGAGATCAACAATATATCTGGTTTTATTGTTAAAACTTTTATGAGAAAGGAGGAATAACAAATGATTAATAAAATTAGATTATTAAGACTGAAATTTATAATAGCACAGGATTAGGGTAAAAAGGAAGCCCTACACATAATGTATGTATATATGAATGTTAATCAATAAAAGGTATATTATAAAAAGGGGTAAGAGTTTGTAATGTAATAAATAGAAGTAGATCATTCAAGTGAGAAATGAAAATCTTTGAGTTTTGGAATTTTGAAATATGTTGGAGAAGTCAATTAAAATATCACCAGTAATAATTGAAGTACCAATTCAAAATCTGAGAATGCTTGTCACAATAAGAGTACAAAGCTAAGAAGGTTGGGTCGAACAAACTTAGGAGGTTGTCAATGTTGTGTAAAAACCCCTAACATTCAAGGTTAAGGAATAGTTTGTGAGAAAGAAACTAATAATTTGAGCTTTCCACTGAGATTTGCACCATGGAAAGGGAGTGAGAGAGGGCCTCTAACTATAGAATAGGAGAGGGTCCCTAACTACAGGATGAGAGAGGGTCCCTAACTATAGGATGAGAGAATTTGACAACCACTAGAGTGAGGGTTGGGGTGTCGAGGAGCTTTGGCCATAAGTATATTACAAGGAAGGGTAATGTCTCATCAATTTGTACATGTCCATACATGAATCAAAAGTGTCTAAAAGGTACATAAGGCTTCCAATAGCAATGAAATGTTGAAAAAGAATTAATCAATTTGGTAGATTTGGGATCACAAAGATAGACCTATGCATAAATTTGGAGAGCTCATAGAGAAACAAGGTTACCAAATCATGTTAGTGTAAGAAAGTGGAAAGAAAGCCACTAGAATCTTTGTCTCAACAAGAGTAACCTCTAAAGATTTCATAGTAGACTGGACATTGGAAAATATAATGTTCATCAATTTCCATCTCTTGAAGCAAACAAAGGTTGCACAATCATCAATGTTGAATTTTGCTTCCCATGTTAGATTAAATGTCTCTAGTTTTTACCCCATCTATTTGGCTTGCCTCTCAAGCCCCTCAATTATAGTTTGTTGAGAAACTAATCTCCCACACATTCCTTTACAATGTTTTTTAGAGTAATAGACTCTAATTTGCAGTTATTATAGCATTGAGAAAAAGGTAGGCAAAGGGAATTATCCCCCACAAAATTCAAATCAACATTCATTGGCAAATCCCAAAAATTGCACACAGTTAGAAAATCTAAGACCAAAAAGGAGAAGTCAACAAACTTCTAAATCATAAAAGATGATAGGCTAGAAAAGTATGATAAAACCTTAATTTCATGGAGATGGTCATCACAAGCTCCATAATAACCTCAAACAACATTAAGATAAAAAAACTAATATGAAAGCACAACTTGCCTTTAATCATAGAATACTTCGTCTCAATTTTTTTTATAGATTTGATTCATCTTAGATGTATGACTAATTTCTAATTGTGATATTTAGTTGATTGGTTTGTAGATTTTGTATTTTTATCAAATAATGCATTGCCTCTGTTACACCTTGATTGTATAGCTACTATTTACATAAGGTAAATTGATTGTAATGATCGAATCTTGAAAATGAATAAAACATGTTGTTCCTTGTTATCAATATGAGTGTTCTTCCATTTAATGATTGCTTCATTTAATGTTGCTTCTATTGACGTTATCCTTGATGAATGTTACATGCAAAGTTATTGAGTAAATGTTGTTCCTTGTTATCAATATGAGTGTTCTTCCATTTAATGATTGCTTCATTTAATGTTGCTTCTATTGAGGTTATCCTTGATGAATGTTACATGCAAAGTTATTGAGTAATGCTTATTCTAACTTTTGAGATGTTTTGCTTATATTGTGAACATTTGACTTTCAAAAGTGTGTGTCAGTGGATGCAAGTACATAAACCATTCCTCCAAGCGGAGGGGAAATATCACTCGGGAGAGGAGCTTGGTCGGTTAACTAGTAATGTGAACTATCTGAGCACACACACACATCACTGTACATTGAGTAAATTGATTCAGTTATGTTGGTTCTAGATAAGTCATCCATAGCTCGTATATTGGCATTAGGAGTTGTGTCTACTTCTTTACACTTTATGAGTGATGTTTATCTGTTTATTTGTCTCGTTGTATTACGAGCATTATGATGGTAACGTGAATGAATGTAAGTGGATAAGAAGTGGACATATATATACATGTATATATGCACACAACCTATTATATGTGGATATTAATAATATAATATTATTATTGCCTGACAATTTTACATATACATATCGGATATGCTGACTGGCTTACGATATGCTTATAATGGAATATATATATATATATACATATATATGTATATATATATAATTAATATATATATATATATTATTATAAAATAATACACACATATATATATTGTTTGAAGCAATTTAAATATATATATATATATATATATATGTATATTATTTGTTATATTAAATATATATATAATATAATATATATTTTTAATATTAAACTCTCATAGTTGGAAATCGAATTATTTCCCTTAAATGGTTTAATATTTAATATTTAATGGAAATCAAATCATTGTTTTTAATATCATCTCTCAATTTGAAAAATCGAATTATTTTCAAATATTGATCTCAATATAGGAAATCGACTTATTTCCTATTTAATCAAATATTGCAATTTAACTTTGGGAATTGAATGAAATATTTAACCAATTGACTATAGTTTTATAACTATGAAAAATCAAATGAAATATTTACCAGCTGACTATGTGAAAAGTATGAATCAAAATTTTATCTTTGGCTTTGGGAAATATACGCCAACACTGGGGAAGGTAAAATATTTCATTAAACTATAGTATCAAACTTTAGGAAATAAATTATAGTTTTGAACTTCTGAAAATAAAATAAATTGTAGCACTGAAATAAGGCATGCGTGCACGACACTGTGAATAAGTCATAGGGGATGCAAACTCATCTGGAATAATGTCAATTGAAGCCTGGATTATAGGCTATGTGGTCTGCAAACAACTATGGACTTTTTCCTATGATTAATTACCCGTCAGATTTCATGATTGGCGCCTTATTTAGGAGACGCATGTAGGTGTCGATCTTTCTCTTTTCATCATGTGTGAGTTTGAAACATTCTTCAACCTGATGTCATGTAAATGGAGGTCGAATCACCTTGATTAAGCTGAGTATGGAATTATAAACTTGCCACTTGCTAAGTAGACCTTTTCAAAACACAGTTTTTTCAATCAGCATGCCTTTGGAAGTGGGATGCGTTGAGGGTCGGGGATCTATATATAACCGCCATATTTCTTCATTAGGGACACATTCTATTCAAACACGGATTTCTCATCTAAGTATACATTTTATTTAAGTGTGATTCCATCATTTCTTAGGATTGACTTACTAGTTTACTATAGAATTCATCTTAGAGAACTCATTTTTTGAAGAGCAATCATTTAGCCTTGAGAAGTCATCATAATTTTTGTAGACGCATTTTTCCTAAGAATTAAATTTGACTCTTAATTACCATTCTCCATTATTGAATCATCTGAGCTCCATATATTTCATCAGTTGCAACCATTATCAACTTGTTTATCCATTTCTGAGAGTTTATTTTTGTGTGAGGAAAGTAGAGTTTTGAGAGGGTATAATCTATCATTTGGAAGTGTTGGAACTGTTGTGAGTGCGGGTTGATCCATCATCATCTGGGGGAAAGCTAAAAACCAAGCATGGGATATTCTTCTACAAAGTAAATTTCATGTTTTGATATGTTAATAGAATAGAATGTTT
This sequence comes from Sequoiadendron giganteum, assembly GCA_007115665.2. NCBI lineage: Eukaryota > Viridiplantae > Streptophyta > Pinopsida > Cupressales > Cupressaceae > Sequoiadendron > Sequoiadendron giganteum. The sequence continues at coordinate 28,545,260 of CM021108.1, read as the reverse complement.
TTTGTTTATGCATTGATGTCTTTTGGGAAAGGAATGGAAGTATCATGGATTGCCTGAATCATATTTACTATGTTGAAAATGGATTTGCATGTTGTCTTTGAAATTAGGAAAAGTAGCATCTTTTGTTGCTTGTATCTATCTCCAAAATAGGAGAATGTTGGTTGCTTAGATATTATTGTATTAGGCATGAGTAAATGAATTGAGTCATTAAGGTACACTAGCCAAGTTATTAAGTTAACTAGGGAAGTTGTGTTTACCCTTTAGAGAAGGTTTAGTACACTTTTGTGAGTAGATTGTTTGAAGTTAGGTTATATGGGATGAAAGACTATCCATTGAAGGGTATACCTAGCTTAAATGTAATTAATTAGTAGATTAGTATGTTGTAGGTTATCTGGGATACTGACTATCCATTGAAGGAGATACCTATGTGTAGTGTATTATAGCCCTAAGTCAAATCGGTGGGCTGAGTAGTGTATATGATAGATGACCTTCATTTGAAGTATTGAATGAGAACACTTTGGCCAAAGTAGTGAAATGTGTGAAATCCACTTAGATTGTGAGATGCTTGAGACTGCACTATCAGTTCATCGTGATCCTTTATGCATTCTAATTTGGGATTGTGAAATAGCAAGTTTTAGTAATGTAGGACACAAAACTATGCTCAGTTGGTTTACAATATCGATTACCCTACCAATCTCTTCGTCGAAGGGAGGGCCATCTATTGAATGATAGATGTGTGGAGGACCGCATTATAAGTTTGTGGTTGGCGGAAAAGCGCCCGAGTGATGTTTCTCCTCCACATCAGGCTACTGAAGCACCAAGATTTGAAAGGACGGATCATGGACCTTCTTACTACTATTTGTTCAAAAGCTTTAAGAGCTATGTATGTTCATGTATGTTTTCTTACTCTGTTGTTTAATTTGAAAAGGAAAAGATTTCTTGTTGAATTATATTGTATCTTGTTTTGTAATTATCAATGAAAGAAAAGAAAAATTTAATTGCAATGTCTTTATTACTCTTTTCCTTTACTTGTTGGTGTAAAATTAAGAAATTTTTATTTACATAAGGGTTAGGTCGTTACAGCCTCTCCTTATAGTAGCCACAAAGATACATATTTTTGTAATTCTTACATACAAAATTATAATATTTATTTCTTGTAAAACATTCAAAACTTAATAATGTTATGTTCATCTAGTTTGTTGCAATTTTTAAATGTCTTGTAATTCATTTTTCTATGGTACACTAATAGTGCATTTCCAATATGAATATGATTCCAAGCTTAAAGTAGAAGTAAATTTCATGCTAATGAAGCAATAGTTTGCACAACTTATAATTTAGGCATGCCACTTATATTTGACTTAAAGCATTACAAAGTTATTTTATTTATTTTCTTATACAATGCATTTCAAATTGGCTACAAGGACCACATATTTTACCATGAGGTATTTCAAGAGAAATCAAGTTTAGAGAGAAAGTCCTCCAACCAATCAAAGAGGAGGGATCAAAATTCATTGTAATTTAGAAAATGAGGACTTAGTTATAGATCCACCAACTAACATACAAAATGTTTGAGTAAATGGAGTTTTTCCTACCTTTAAGAATATTTCCCTTAAGATAAATTGAACAAAATTGAATGCATGGATCATGCAATCAAGGATATTGAAGACTAAAGGTACTCTACACAAGTTGTTGCCAAGAAAAGGGGATTTCCTTCAACAAACCTATTATATTTGTTGTAAGGTCTTATAGGGTGATCCCACAATACTAGTTTACAATTTTTGGGCAAACTGGACACTGAACTGATTTTTTAAAACTAAATCTTCACTTTTAGGCTCCTATAGCGGCTAAACCGTGAGGAATTTGAAGATGATGTAAACTAGTGATTTGTTATGTTTTTTCCATAGATTCTAAATATATTTTTTTCAAATTTTTTGGAATCAGATTGCACTTCATTTTCCATCTCCTTCGAAAACTAGTTTTTAAAAAAAATTAGCATTTTTAAGGAGTGATGCTCACCGTATACAACATAACTTTTTTTTTGTATGAAGGATAAAATTCTATTTTTTTTCAAATTTAGATTTGTAACTATGATATCTAGTACTTTCATTTGTTTTCATAGTGTTTTATTAAATATTTTTTCCTTAATCAAGTTTCGAAGTCAAAGCAATTACAATTGAAACATAGGCAGACTGTATACAACATAAATTTTTTTGTATGTATCGAAATTCTTTTCTTTTCTTTTTTAATGGATCAAGGACATCAATACCCAGCCTGAAAATATTTTTTTAAAATTTATTTTGATAATATGCTATTTTTCCACATGTGTAGAACATAGATCTTGATTTTCGATAAAAAACTTATGTTTAATAAAACTAAAAAAATACATACATAATAAAACCAAAAAATATTAAAATTATATTCATTGGATAGCTCGTTCTGAGGACTACCATGATCATTTGAAATAAATTTTAAATGAATTCATTTGATCCCCCAAAAGGTAAATCAAAAGTGATTTTTTATCAGCATTTTGATAGGTGTAAAGGAGACTTCGTTGTAGGTATGGTTTAAAACTAGCAGGGTTCTATCCAAGGGGGTTTGATCTAAGGTGGTTTGATCAAACCCTCTTCAATTGGAATCCTTAAAATGGAAATTTTTAAGGCTTAAATCATTATATTTTCTAAAAATATATGATTTCAGCAAAAATCAAAATCTCCTAGAAATTGTAAACCAGCTTTGTGGGATCACCTACTTACATAAAAAACAAAGAGGGGGTCACCCACCATATTATTTGATAAAGAATAATTGAAGATTGTGCAATGGTGTAAAGACATGGATGAGCTAGGATATGAACTTAAATTTTATGTCAAAATTATATGTTGCCAATATTTTCAAGATAGGCTCAACCCTTTCATTTGAATGGACATCCTAGAAACACATAGTGGACAATATTTTTAAAAGGCATCCAAATTTGGCACTAAGAAATGCATAAGGTATATATAAAGTTGGAGCTAAGTGTTGGGATAAAACTAAAAAACCTTAATGCTTTATATGGATATGTGGTTGTTGTGTTTTTTAATTCAGCTCACCCTTATGTCAATCTGAGACGTAGACTTATGCAAGACGTAGTGGCTATCTGCTCAAGGGTTGGAGGTAGTAATCTAAGTATAATGAAATGCAAAAACTTCTAGTACCAGAGATACAAAATCATAAACCTAAAATACCTGATTCACGTTCTACTACTAGTTCTGTCAATTCTGTTATAGGAGCAGAGTGATAAGAATAGTGTGACAAGAATAGACCAACAAGTTTTTTGCTTTCAATTACAACTTTTAAATCACTCGAAATATCAAAAGGTATTCTTATGCAGGAAAATAAACGAAATATAGAATTTAGTAACTGAAGTAGAAACTACATACACTCCTCAAACCAGTTTTATCATAAACATAAGCATAAAATTAAAACAATAACCATGATAATGATAATGAAAATTCTTAAAATAAAAACAAAATAGAAGATCACCAAAATTCCTAAGGAGTACTTGGCCCTTCCTCTTGGTCTATGAGGTGATTAGAAAATGCTACTATAATGCTCCTTACTTTAGAACTTTAATCATAGCACTAAATACATTTTTAGATTAAGAAAGAGAGAGATTGCTTTTTCATCATGTCGAATACATATATGTATAAGATTTTGCAACTAAAATACTAGAGATAATCGATTTGGTTAGTGGCCTATGGCCTATAACTATAAAAAATTATTTTCAAATTACAACTAAAGATATTATAGTAAACAAAACAACTTCACGATTATGCAAATATCAAACAAATATCGGCTTCAACTCGCATCTTTGGCTTGAGATCATCCTTGCATCATAAATATTTACCTTTAATTCCTTCCTATTATTAGCCATCAAATGAAGATTAGTATCCTTATAAATCAACATAAAGTATCTTTTTATCCTTTTAAACATATTAAATAATATAAACTTTTATGGTAATTAATGGAGTAAAATGGGAAGTAAAAGGGAAATGGGAATAGGCATGGGAAAGGATAGAAGGGATTAGAATAGAGTCATGTTTTCTCTCATCATTTGCCCCCAAGTTGAAGGAATTTGCATGTCCTCATGCAAGTATTGTTACAAACCTGAAAGGTTGAGTTTGAGGCCAGTTTCTTTATTGTGGTTGTGATTTCATTATACCATGTTACCCTTAATTCTTCCATCCTTTGTTCATGTTCCTAAATGGATATACGAAGTTCTTTGTATTTGGTCAGTTGACCAATTTCTTCCTTTAATATGTCAACGTCTAGACTTTTTTGTTGACCCATTACAATAGATTCTTGTAGCTATTCACGTAGCCTCTTATTTTCAGCTTTAAGTTGACCAACCATATCTCGCAACCCCCAAATTTATTCCCTTTGGTTGAGGAGAATGTCTTGTTCGAATTGCTCTAGGGAAATATTTAAATATGATTGTTCCAAGTCATGAGTGCTACATTCCTGTTGTCTCCACAACGAATTCAGAGAGGTTTTGCTCATTATTTCTTATAGGTGATCCCCTTTTTTCTCTAAAATGTTTGTGTCCTCAATTTATTATTTTATGTTCATTTGATTTTCATTTGGATCAAATAAAGTGCATTTATTTTCTGGTTCAGGGGTGTTTTCTTTATTAGGAGTGTTCTTTGAATAAGGAATATCTTGGTTAGCGATATCTTCATATGGGGGAATAACCTCTTGACCAGGAATATCTTCATATGTAGGAGCATTCACTTGACCAAAATACCTTCATATATAGGATCATTCACTTGACCAATAATATCTTCTTCCCTTATATGAGTAGGGGAGCCATGAGTAGCTCTCAATTATTGTTCCTTTTTCTTTTATGAGATTCATAGTCAAAATATCCATATCAAAATCATGTTCTTCCCTTTCAGAGTCGGCCATTGAGCTTGCTACTATTGTAAGGTTGTGTAACTTATATGCAGATTCAATGGTCTGCTTTTGTTTCCTCTAGAGCCTTTTGTCTAGGGTTTGTGGGGTAGCTATTTCAGTGTCCTTATTATCACATTTTGTGTGTACAATGTTATGAATTTCTACATCTGGAGATCTCTTCTCATGAGTTTTAGTTACAAGACCCTCCTCCTCTATTTTTTGGTTCTAAAGAGACTTAGAAGTGTTTTCATGTTGTTTAGAGGTTGAGCTATTGGAGTTGATTGTTGAACCCCCACCTCCCAATGATCCTCTATAACCAAAATGCCTATCATGCACAAGAGAACAAAGAAATGACTATGCTATGCAACCAAGAGAGGAAAGAGATTGATCCAGAAAAGCAACTGATATGTGCAATGTAGTAACCTCAATACCTGGATTAGTGACTACAATATACAATAAATGCTTATAAAAGCATAAAAGCAAACCCTAGATGAGGATTTCATTAGATTATGACAAGTGCATGAGACAACTAGACCTATATTTAGCCCAATCTAATAATAAAAGAACTCCTAGGTTTAGCTTAAGTAATTAAAGCAATAAGAGACTTAATAATTAATTAATGATTAATTAATTATTAAGTGATTATCCTAATTACTCCAACACCCCCCCTTAAGATAAATTAGGGAGAATCTAAAAACCTCGACGAAGAATGCAAAGATGGATGAATGGATGGGTCCTGAATACAAGTCCTGATGAGATACCCATGCACAAATAAATGAATCTCTTATAACCAGAGAAAAGGAGAAAACCACATGGGAAAAACCTCCTCTCTAAAAAGAGAAAATAAAAAAATTGCACTAGTGAAAGAAGGATAGAAGGAGGACTCAATGTTACCCCCGAAGGACTGCTTCTATCACACAAGTACAATAGTTGTCCCCCAGTAGGGGAGAGAAAATTAGGATATGAATTCGCCCCATAAAGAAGTAGCTCTTATGCCAATGATGAATGCTTGTAGATAGAATATGATCCACTGCCTACAAAAAAAATTTCTCCACTTAGGAAGAAATGAATCCACTGGTGATTGGAGAAGCCAATCCAAAAATATGGGTGAATTAGGAATCCAAATCCACATGATGTGTGCCTCTGAAAATTGCTCACATATCCACATGGTGGAAAGAGATGATGTCAATCTAGAAAATTATGAAGACTGATGTAGAACAAGCTCCAAAGATAATGAAGATGATAGTGGGCTAATAGTGGTGGTGTGGCTATCAACAAAGCGGAGATGCATGTCCTCAAAATAATCCTCCAAGTCTGCAATATAGGACTCCACAAACAAGGATGATATTTCTGCAAGATATCAATCCCAAGTAGCTATATCTAGAAGATTTATGTCCCGTTGCACTGAATCAATAGGGGCCAAAGATGTGGTGATGTCAATCTGATCAAGAACAATAGAATATGGTGATAAAGTTTGATTTGAATAGTGGAAACTTAAAGACAAGTCTTTGAACCATCGAAACATGCAAGACCTATGATATACTCAAGCTCCTTTAAAGTATTGTCATCAAAGGGTGTGGAATTTACATCTACAAGAGGGATGAGACAATTTGTAGTAGGATCCTTTGGGTATGGAGAGATATGAGGGTCTCCACAAATCTCCCAAAGTTGAGTCCAAAGTGTGTGGGGACAATCAATGTCCTATACAACACACATAGTTTCAAGATCAACACTAGAACATATAACCCCTACAATATGATATCGGATGAAACCCCATGCTTATAAACTCCTTAGTGTGTCTAGTGTAGGTATGAGTCCATATAGATAAGGAAAAATATCAAGCTACCTGAGATGGATCAAGATGCCATTTTACCAAGATTCATAATTATCCTTTTCTAAGTTGATCAAAAAAGGATGAATAGAAATACCCATGATACTTCCTCAAATAAAACAATCAAAGACTAATAACCTTAGTACATATAAATCAGATCAAATTATATCATCCAACATAAATAGATCCTTTCTAGGTGCCAAGATATCTAGGTAATTAAGCAGAATGTGAAATCACAAAATATTGAATAAAATGTACTTGGGGCATATTCTATAAAAAGTGCATGAATAGATTTGAAGAGCTTTGAAATACCTTCCCAACTCTACTAGAATCGTGAAAATTAGAGATACAGGTAAAAAGTTATGAGATCATAAGCGTAAAATAAAGATCTAATTTGATTGAGAATAAAAGGAACCAAAAGAAAAATATAATAATACATACATACACCACTAGAAATTAGATAGTACCAACTTTCCAATGATATCTCATTTGCTTGATTTCAAAACTATATGTCCAAGTTATGCCAAAAAGAAAAAAATGGCTCCTCTAGGGCAAAAGGGGGCTAGGAGGGGTCTTGGAGGGGTTGTACAGTTGGTTGATGTCACACTAACTGTTACCTATTTTTTGCTACAACTCAAAATAGGTAGAGCTAAATTATAAATTCAAGTTAAAGGTACACTAGGTACATATTTTTTTAGTTAAGTATCCATTATTGTGAAAAAGATTGATTACAAGTGAGTTTTAGTTTTATTATGCAAATAAATTTCAAAGAATATTATACATTTGCATAAGAAATGTTGCATTATTCATATTGTAAAAACATGAAGTCCCACACAAGCCGTGGGAGTAACTAAAATAACTATAAGCATATGGTGAATGCAAAAAAGACATGTGCACTATACAACTAAAGATAATATAAAAATAAGGAAAGGAGTGATTCGTCATTGCCTAGAATGATGAATCATCATTTCAGTAATGTGGTGTCTTCAAGCATTCAGCTCCAGTTGGTACAACTCTCGCTCTAGTTCCAAAGGCACCTGCATAATTGTTAAAATGTGGTGTTAGAGCAATGCAAAATCACTATTTTCCTCATGTCCACATTACCAATAGAAATATAACTTACATCTTATCAAGAATTCATCACATGATCAAGTTAAGAGAGCACAAAGGAGGAAAGATCATGAGAGCCTCTGGAATTATTGTTTTGATCTAACATTGTTTGTTTCCTGTGCAGGTAAAAGACAAGTCATGCTACAAATATTTTCATTCATCAGATATGTGGAGTAAAATGGGCTCCCATAAGGGTTGAGCCCAACATATTAGGAGGACACCCTCTCATTCACAATAACAAATGAGAGGCATGAAATATTTAAAACAGTCATGAAATAGGATTGCAGTCATCAAGGCAACTCATAGCAGCAGTCTTCAATTCATTATGATAGAAACAAATAGAGAAAGTTTTCTTTTTCTCATCATTTAAAAAAGAATTGTCAAAGAAGAAAAGGCCACTGATTTACCTTGGATCATGTATGATCATGTATACAATCAAAGATAGTTTCAGAATAGTAACACTTCCCCATCAGGGGTGTCATTCACAACAAGTATTTCAAGCATAAAGACTGTTCCATGAAACTTCAAAGAAATAATTTATAAGCATTCTCTCATTGATTGATGATATGAAGAAATAGTCAATATGACATGTTTAAAATAACATGATCAATATTTATACATAATGTTCTCAGTTTCAACTTCATTTCAAATCTAACATTTGCACTTACAAAAGACAACATGGAGCACCTTTTACACTAAGAGAAGAGTAGAGCATTCAAGCAAACAAAGGTATTTCTTAAAGGTACCCTCATGATCAAATTGAAACTATTTTTGTGCTTTAGAACTTGTATCAATGAATAAACTTTGTATCAATCCAATAAACTGTGAAGAGCATTAAAAGAAGACGGACAAAATAGTATTCCACATAGAATACCAGAATGTATTCACAGCTACAAGGGTGGAACAACAAAATGGACTTGCACTGATTGAGAAATCAACACATAGTGAGTTACTTCATATCATGTTGTTATAAGTTACATATTTTCTTCATGAAGTTTGCAAGGCATAGAACAATAATGTGTATTTGCACAAATGCAATGGTGGAGTGACTCACATAGAATAGAATTTCCAGAACATGCCCTTATGAATACAATGAAACATTAAATTTCCCAAGAAGTTGCATACTAGTGTGTTCACCTTTCTAGATATGATTCATGAAGTTTCAAGCAACATCTACTCCTACAGGATCATGGTATGATAGAAATACAAATCTGATTATGCAAGTAAAGTAGTATGGTGCAATGAACAAAAGGTTAGAAGTTCAAAAAATTGTATCTTCTATTGGAGTATTTGAAACCCCATCCACATTATTATGGAATATATTCCATTTATTCAATAGAGGTGGTTTCCTTTCTTAAAAATAGTGCAATATTCTTGTTGAAAGGAGTTATTATAGTTCAGTTCTTAAAACATAGGAATACACAAAAGATTTTTATTATTCCTTTATCATATGTTGAGCCTCATAGCCATGTTCAGTTCTTTAAACAAAGGAAAGATAATGCTCAAAATGTTCACATAGAGAAAACAAGAAATGTCAAGGTGACCTACAAAGTTATTGTTTCATTTGCTTTCTTTCTACAACCACTTAGGGTTTCATCATGGATGAGCCCTACAGGGATTTCACATTTAAAGGATACATGTAATACTTGAAGAAGAGAGAACAAAAACTCACATGGTGGCCTAAGGTTTCAAACCCTTTATATTTTTTGTGAAGTTAAAGGCAGTTTCATGGCATCCAAAATGACCCATAGGCCGAGCTTCTTTTTTAACCACAGGAAAACCAATATACAATAGGAGTCGAGCCTTAATTTTTTTTTACTTCTTCAAGAAAATCTTCAAGAAAACACTCCAGGTTTCAAGAATCAAGATACAAGGCCATGAAAGAAGGAAAAAAGAAGCAGAGGTAAAGGTATAAAACCCATGCCTTTAAGGCTTGCCATCAAAACTCATAAAGAAAAAACATGGAGAATAGACTTACCAGGCATAAACAACAAGGAACCGCTTGAAGAATGAAAGAACCAGTTGATTTTTGGACAGTATGAGCATCAAAACCAGTCTCTCTCCATAGCAGCAAGCTCCTCTCGAAGCTTCCTCGACAAGGCACCACAAGTCAAAATGCATGTGAATAATGATTAGGGTTTTTCCTTATGCCTTTTACCATTCTCGGTTGAAGTCCAATGGTGGGATTTTTACTTATGTTTTGAAATTAAAATCATTATTCCAATCTTCCCTGTGGCCATGAATTAAAAGTCAATGTGCCTAATGTTGAACTTCTCTTTTCGTATTTGTCCTTGATGTCAAAATTGTGTTTTAGATTGGCATCTTGGTGATTGATTATCAGTTGCACAGTTTACATTCAGATGGTTGGCACTCTTGTTTATATTTTGTCTTGGCATACTTGGTTTTGGCTTCGACATTGTGATGATGGTTTTTGTTGGTGTAATTAAATATTTTGTACCTTGTCCTAGGTCATAATTGCACCTTAGTTAAGTTTACTTAGGGACCACATAGGAGTTGTTGGAGAATTTCCACCTTTGGTGGACTTATCATATTATCACTCTATCACCTCCACCTTTCATGGACATATCATGTGATTAGGGTTCCACCTTTTGTGGTAGATCCACTATTTATGGCGGTTATCACATTATCACCTTTCCACTTTAGGTGGAGTGATAGCTTTTCATTGTTGTCTCATGTTATAAGATTACAACACTTGTCATAATCTTATGCACTCCTATGTTCTCACCTTGGCTATATAACCAAGGGGTCTCTCATTGTAAACACACATTCATTCCATTATCATTGACATTGAATACAGTTTATTCTTGTCATATTATTTTCTCTCTTCTTTGTGCTTTCTATTTGGTCCATAGATCTTGGCATCCATAGCCAATTCTAACATGGTATCAGAGCATGTTTGATTCTAACATGGTATCAGAGCAGGTTGGGTGCCATTGGTGAGCCTTTTTTTGAAGAGAGGTACCAGATTTGGGGAGGTTCCATTTTTGGCTCTTTATTGCAGGTTTATATCGGAGCTTGTAGGTGCAAATCTAAGCTCACCATTGCGTCTGGAAGGTTCGAGAAAGTCGATTTTTCCTTTTGTTTCATCCAAATCAGACATACGAGGCCAAATCTAAGAGGGTTCGAAGCTACATTGTGGTTGCCAGATCCAAAAGGTAGCTGCATTTTTGGAGTATTTTGGGTCAAATCCGACCCTGCCATCGTGTCCAAAAGGGCCAAAAACCCTAAGATCGATTGTCCAATCGTCCAAATCGGAGCAAGTCATTTGGTGAGGCAAAAATTTTTTGCCCGAAGAGCCGTATGGCCCCCAGGTCGTCATAATTGTCGACAACTGCGGTACCTGGTACATGCAGGTACCCGTAGCCCCACCATCCGCCACATGGCGGCTCCTCCGCCCTCCATTCACCCGCGGCATCCGCAGGTCCCATTTCTCCTGGCGGTCTGCATTTGCATGAGCACCGACATCCATCTGCTATCGGTGGGCAAAGCTTTCAAAGATTCTGGTACCCTTTTTCGGCAATTATTTTCCGAGAGAGCATATTCTGAATAGTGAAAAGAATATTTCGGCAGGGATTGCCAACGACTTTGACTGGCCCTAGGCCATCAAATTTGACATAGCATTTTGTTGATGTCAGCATTGCATCAGCACTCATACGAAATTTTTTGGCCCTCTCACGGTTGGAGTTTTCATTTTTGCAGCTCAACTTTGAAGGCTCTTATCTCAGTCATTTTGACTCCTTTTTTCGAGCAACTTTTTTTGATTTAGGCTAATTTTTCGTGCTCTTCACAGTGGTGCAATCAGTTTTTGGTTTATCCAGAAATTGCAAATATTCACAGGTGTTGCTGCTTCGTCCTCATTTTGGGAACTTTGGGAGCTCATAACTTGCTCCTACGGTAACATTTTTGAGTGCCGTGTTTTTTGAAAGTGCATGATTTTTTCTGTACTTTCCAATGGTGTGATCAGATTTATCTGATCTACTGTAATTTTTCTACTGTGAGTTTGTGGCCTATTTTGGCATCTGCATGTACCAAGATCAAAGTCCACTTTGCTATTTTTGGTAGTGGCAATTGTAAACGAACTAAGTATAAAGTGCCAAATCAGATATTGCTTGGGGGGGCTTCATGATTGAGTGATTTCGGGGGGTAATCTTGCAGTGATTGGTTGCTTTCTTTTGCTTGGTTTGTGTTCTTGCAATGGGGAAATCTCAAATTGAACTCCTAACTCCACATAATTATGCTACATGGAGAAAATCAGTATGGAACTATCTCATGGGAAAAGGTCTAATAGGCTATCTAAAGGAAACCGTTTCTCAACCTACTGATACTAATGAATTGGAAAGATAGGAGATTAATCATGAGAAAACACTTGGATGCATATGTTCACTAGTCTCATTTGATTTACAATTTCATATTGATTCATGTAAAACAACTAAAGAAGCATGGGAGACTTTTGAAAACTTGTATGGTAAAACAGATAAGATTAGGGGATATCAAATTGATAATGATTTGATGAATCTTGATCCTAAATGTTTTGACCACATCCAAGACTACATCTCCAAAATAAAGCAATTAAGAACATAGTTGAAAGAATGCAGTATTAAAAAAGAGGATTTACAGTTGATTCTGAATGTGTTATCCAAGCTTGGTCCTGAGTATTCAGTATTTGTTTCTGGCTTTCATACCCATCGACTTTCTATGGGAGCATCATATGTTGATCCTAAGTTTGATGACTTTGCAAATCTCCTAATCCAAGAGGAAGCTAAGTTAATGCACATGCGTCTAATCAAGTCTTCCAAGCCACATGCTTTGGTTTCTAGTGAGTCAAAGGTACAAAAAGAATCAGGGAATCTTGATAAGAAGCAAAAGATGAAAAAGAACAAGCCACATAAAGAATCAGAATCCACTCATTCAAAAGAAGAATCATCTAAGAAGAAGAGGTCTTTTTGTGCATATTGCAAGAAGGATGGACATGAAGAACATTATTGTTATAAGAAGGATATTGATGAGTTGAAAAATCTTCTCAAAAGAAATCAAATTGATTTGCCTTCTAGAATGTCTGACTCTTCTCCTTCTTCTTCTTCAAAATAGTTTAAGGACAAAGGTCAAGCATCTACATCAGGATATAAAGGTCAAGCTCTTTGTGCTTATTCAAGTCCAGGATTAGGTAGATGGCTTCTATATTCAGGGGCATCACATCATATGGCATCTTCACAAACTATATTCTCTTCATTTCAACCTTGTTCTATGTCTCCTATCTTGATGGGAAATAATACATACATGAGTGTACTTGGGAAGGGATCTTTTAGTTTTGGGGACAACTCTTTTCAAGATGTTTTGTGTGTTCCTCATTTGACGAACAATCTTCTTTCCATATATCAGATTACACATGGTGGAGATGGGAGAACTATGGAGTTCACACCTGATTCAGTCATCATTCGTGACTTCGAGAGTAGAGAGATTATTGCTACTGGGGTGGTTGATCATTCATCTTGGTTGTATACCTTTGCAGATTTTGCTTTTGATGGTGACATTGTTCCTTCGGCTGTTGATCACACTTCTAGTGTGAACCATGAGGAGACATTTGGCTACTTGAACTTGGGAGTTCTCACATCAGATCCAGTACTTGAGCCATGCATTTCATCTCCTCCATCTATTGTTGTAGTTGATGATGTTTGTGATTCCACAGTTTGGGTTCCTTGTGATTCAGTGCAGCAGGACATACATTGTCTTTCAGATTTGGCTACTTTGGATGGCTTCTTGATAGGTATTTCAGACTTGTTTGTGGAGTCTCATCTTGTAGATTTGGGGGACACTATTGATGATATTCATCTTCTCTTTGATGAAGATGCTCCTTCTTCAGTTGTTGTGAGGGAACACTTTGACCCTCTTGTTCATTCTCTACATGATCATTCTTTGTAGTTTGACATGACTGTGGATACTTTTGGATAACATTTGGAGGAGGCTTCTTTTTCTTTAGAGGGGATATCATTCTCTTTGGATCATGTTCTACATTCTTCTCTACTAGATGTTGGATTGTACTCTTCAACAGTGTGGCCTAGAACGCTTGTTTGGAGTGTGTCATCTTTCGGCATCGACATGGAGACACTTGAGCATGCTTCAGAGACATCATACATCCTTGGTTTTGTTTCTTCCTAAGGGGAGGAATGTTGTTCGACGAGATTGGATCATCTTCAACATTCAATGTCGAGCTTCTACCATCATTGCAGGAGACTCAACATTGAGGGGGGGCTGCCTTGTCTCTCTTCTACTTTTCTCTTATGGGGGGGTCTTTTTCCTCACATGGGTTTTTTACCTTCTCATGCATCATTGAGAGCATTTCATCTATTGTATTTCATCTCTCTTTTGAGGAGGAGTTTTTTCCCATTGGGTTTTCTCCTTTTCTCTGTTTGTGAGAGATTGCATTGCATTTGTACATGGGTACCTAACATGGCCTAGTTGCCGGGACCCATCTTGCATTGTTTGCATTTGTGTACATTCTCCCTAAGTTGCACTTAAGGGGGGGTGTTGGTGTAATTAAATATTTTGTACCTTGTCCTAGGTCATAATTACACCTTAGTTAAGTTTACTTAGGGACCACATAGGAGTTGTTGGAGAATTTCCACCTTTGGTGGACTTATCATGTTATCACTCTATCACCTCCACCTTTCATGGACATATCATGTGATTAGGGTTCCACCTTTTGTGGTAGATCCACTATTTGTGGTGGTTATCACATTATCACCTTTCCACTTTAGGTGGAGTGATAGCTTTTCATTGTTGTCTCATGTCATAAGATTACAACACTTGTCATAATCTTATGCACTCCTATGTTCTCACCTTGGCTATATAACCAAGGGGTCTCTCATTGTAAACACACATTCATTCCATTATCATTGACATTGAATACAGTTTATTCTTGTCATATTATTTTCTCTCTTCTTTGTGCTTTGTATTTGGTCCATAGATCTTGGCATCCATAGCCAATTCTAACAGTTTTGATGGTACTGATCTCTTTTTATGTGGTTGGCATGTTGAGCTATATTGTGCTAAGGTGATCTACAGGTTTATATGTCATTGGCATGTTCAGATTTATGTGGTTACATGGCGTTGATAAGGTTTTGAACAACATCACAGTACTATTTTCTTTTCAGCCTCATACAGGTAATGCTTATAGACAACTTGGTTTTGGAATCATAATTGGAGTTGGCATTTAATATTAAGAAAACCCTATCAGGTTTCCTTAAACATTTGATAATTTTGATATTCTTTGCATGGAAATATGATAAGTTGATATCATTGGCATCTATTTTAGGAAAAAGGTATTAACATGGCAATTGTTATAATGTTGTCTTGAAGCATTAGCCTTGGCTCACTCTCATTTGAACATGACTTAGAAAGAAGTCTTTTTGGATCGAGTCTTATATTTGTTGATTTATTAAGCCTTAGGGCCGACAACAAGTATGAGGAATTAATTATTTAAAATCCACTATGAAAGTGACATGGCTTTGAATTCTTGGTAATAATGATTGACAAGGTGGTCGACATTTGTTTTAAGAGGTCATGACAAATTATTAAAGGTATATGGTGTTCGAATTTTATTTGTTTGATTATCGGTCATCGATTAAAGTTTATGTTATGATGAAGTTGATCAACGTTTTGTATGCATTCTAGAGGTAATGAGATTGTCGACATACTTGGAATTTTCTTGACCACGAATTTTAGAATGCATTATGATGTCTTTACTTATGTCTTTAGTCCTTTCGAACTTCAAACATATTGATTATGTTTTGCCTTGGGGCATCGAATGTCTTGAAGAAAGATTAGGCTTTTCCTTATTGAGTTTTTCAATTTCGATAAGTGTGTAAACCCTAGCCATGTCGCTACCATGAAAGGATTTGTAACTGCTACTAAATGTCTCCTCTCTGCTGCGAATCTGTTCATTGCTCTTTTGTTATCATGATTGGCGTTTCACAGTGTATGGAAAGTTGTTGTCAGGTGGGCACTTTCAAGGATGGAATAAGGCAGTTTGAGACCCGGGCATATATAAAATCTCACTGGTATTTACTTAATTTGCTTGTTGCTCGACCAGGTATTATCATTCCCTATTTGGTGAAAGCTTTCAGTTTAAAAATGTAAGGCAGTTACCTTTTATGTTTCAAAATTAAAAATGCTTGATTGGTTTCATGCAAAGCATGACAAGATTTTGGTTACATAAGTTGAAATTGATACTATGATATAATATCATTTCTATTTGGTTTTGCTATGAGGGGTTGTGTTTTCCGGTTGGTGGGTAATCATGCATGTTTGTGAAATTTGTCCTTATAATCATGGATTCAAAGTATTAGTTGTTCTTGGTCACTTGATGCACAATAATGAGGGTTCGGTTACATTCTGTAGCAGTGGTATTCAAGGATATTTTTATTCCATTGAAATCCTTTAGATTTGAATATGTTTATTGGTGCATTCATTATATTGATTCTTTTTCAAATAGTGTTGATAGTGCAAATTCCTTGTGTGGTCAGGGTTTAGAGTTCTCTTTCTCAAAATACATTTTGTTGACCATTCTGTCAGAAGCAATCTTCTATTTTTGGATACTTCTCTGAATCTCTAAATATACCTGGCACAAAAAAATTGACAACAATTTGACATACTGAAAATACCTCAACTGATAAAATATTCACACTTGTTTTTAGTTGTATTGCTAGTAATTTTTAGTCATATCAGTCAAAAGAAAAAAAGAGAGTTTAATCACTATTTTTGTAATGTGAGAAATGATTGAGAAAAATTGTGTGTGAAACACAACCATTGTGTTGTCTATTCTGGAGAACATGTATTATTCTAAGATTGTATACCTGAAACAAAAAGAGATCAATACAAGTTGTCTTAAAGATGAGACAATGACTAGAATTCTAAAGGCTCAACTTTGAACCTTGAGGATTGTAGGTATTGTTTGTTGAGAGGCACTTGTGAGAAAAGAGAAACAAAGAGATCCTCTGTATCATTGTATTTTTCTATAAATAGAAAAGGGGTTGGTGCTCCTTGAAATTGGTGTTTCAAAATGAGGGGTTGGTGCTCAGAAATCAGCCTATAAGGCATTGTTAAAAGTGGTTGTTTTAATATAAGCCTAAAAAGGTAGCAGTTTTGGAGTGGTTTTTCTACCCCAGGAGGGTTTTCCACTCAACATATCTTGTGTCACTTTGCTCATTTATGGTTCATCTAATTTATTGTGTGAATGATTTATTATGCAATGTTTCACTGTCATACTTCTCATTTCAGTTATATGTGATTGCATTCAATATATGGATGAGTTAATCATTGATAAATGAGAGCATAAATATGTTATGTTTCACTTTTAGTAAAATTTGTCAAATTAGTTCATGACACTGATTCACACCCCCCCCCCCCCTCTCAGATTCTTTTTCACTCCAACAATTGGTATCAGAGTGTAGGGTCCTCTGATAGGTCTATCCAACCTAGGATTGATTCTAGTCTTGGAGTCTGTTTAAAATGTCTCAAGCTCATGAAGGAACATCTATGACTAGAGCTCCATTATTTGATGGAACAAATTATGTATTCTAGAAAATCATAATGGAGACTTATATAACTTCTATTGATCTTGATGTGTGGAGCATAGTGTTAACTAGGTACACTATACCAACTACATTGCCCACAACTTTTGATGAAAAGAAAAGATATGAAACTAATGCAAGAGCAAAACATGCTCCCTGTGTGCATTGACTAAAGATGTCTTTGTCAAAGTCATGCATTGCAATTTTGCTAGGGAAATCTGGGTTAAACTTGAAACTGTCTATCAAGGAAATGAAAAAGTTAAATAGTCAAAATTCCTTACTCTAAAACATCAGTTTGAGGAAAGAAAAATGAGGGACGATGAAAAAGTAGCCGATTACTTCTTGAGAGTTGATGAAATTGTCAATGCTATGAAAGGTCTAGGAGAAGAAGTAAAATAATTCAATGTTGTAACTAAGGTCATTAGAACCTTACCGACTAAATTTGAAGCTAAGGTCTCTACTCTAGAAGAGAAGAAACACTTTGACCAACTTACCCTAGACAACCTACAAGGCACTCTGACTACTTATGAAATGAGAATCAATAAAAAAAATTCCTTTGCAAAAGAAACTGCCTTTAATACTGAAAGGAAAGAAAAAGATGAGGCTACTGAATCAAAATTTTTTGATTCTAAAGAATCCCACTTTGTTAGAAAGCTCAAAAAGGCGTTTGGAAAATATAAGGGAAAACTTCCCTTGAAATTTTTTAATTGTGGAAAAATAGGCCACTTTGCTGCAAAGTGCCCCTATGGTGATTTGAATAGTGACAATGAGAAGTCTGAAAAATTGCCTAAGAAAAAGGCCTATAGACCTAAACAAAAATTCAACTTAAAAAAGAAGAAGAGTTTGTTCAGCAAAAATGAAATAGACACTGAATCTAAAGATTCTTTAGATGAAGAAGAGGAAAACCTATTCATGGCTGAAATCATTCAATAAGAAGATACTAACAACAATGATGTTGAAGATGGCGAATAGAAGGTGAACTGAAATGTGCTTTAAAAGAGCTTAGAAAACTCAAATAACAAATGCTTGCTCAAGAACAAAATTTTGCTCAAGATCTTTCTCAAGAGCAACTCACAAATCAAGAAATAGTCTCCTTGAAGACTCAACTTGAAGAAGCCAAGAGAGTTGAGGATTGCCTTCGTATTGGTATAAATCATAAAGATCAAGAAATTCAAAAGCTTGAACATGAAATTTTTGATCTTAGGAAGTCCACTGAGAAGTATGAGAGTACTCTAAAACTAAATGACATGCTCAGTAAGCAAAAGTTGAACAAGGACAAAACTGGTATTGGGTTCGTGAAGGGTGAATGTTCAAATGATGGTGCAAATAAAAATGATATTGCTACAAACAAATGTTTTGAATCTAATCATCTTGATTATGATAAGAATCATGTTTATTCTTTTAGTAACAAAATATTACATAATATCAACCCTTTCTTTTATGGGTACTATTATTTCTGCAACAGATTTGGCCACAAAGTGAGCTCTTGCAGGTTTATGAATCCTAGAACACCTAGATTTGGTCATAAGAAACATATTGGTTTTGCTAGATAGATCAAATGCTTTAAATGCAATACCGTGGGTCATTATGCTAAGCAGTGCAAATCTAATATGCAAATTAAACAACAGAAAACCAAAAAGGTTTGGAAACCTAAAAATGTCAAAATCATAGAACAAACTATGTTAGTTAAAAAAAAAATTTCATTCCAAGAAAAAATAATTATGGGTCCTGGACAGTGCTTGTTCAAACCACATGACTGGTGACAAATAAAAATTCACAAATCTTGAAGATTATGTAGGTGGATATGTGAAGTTTGGAGATAATTTTGGTATACAAATCAAAGGTAGAGGTTCACTTCTTCTGAATGAGGACACTCCTATCTACAATGTGTATTACGTAGAAGGTCTAAAGCATATTCTTCTAAGTGCCAGTCAAATTTGTGATAGTGGCTATCATGTTTTGTTCACTTCACAGGGATGTGAGATTAAAAATAAGCTTGGAAAGGCTATTGCTACTGGAAGGACTAAGGGAAATGTTTACAATCTTCTTGAAACATCTGGTAATGAAAATAATCAAGGTATGTGTTTAATGAGTCAAGTTGAAGAAAGTTGGTTGTGGCATAAGAGACTAGGTCACATTAAGTTTGACAATATGGTTAGGATCAGCAAAAACCAAAATGTTAGAGGTTTGCCTATCTTAAGAAAACTTGAAAATACAGTTTATAAAGAATGTCTCAAGGGCAGGCAAACAAAGGTGAGCTTTAAATCTAAAGAACATTCTTCTACTAGGCCTCTGCAACTTTTTCATACATATTTATGTGGTCCTACAAGGACTAGATCTATCAATAGTGAGAAATATTTCATGTTATTTGTTGATGATTACTCTTGTATGGTATGGGTTACGTTTCTCAAGCATAAATCTGAAGCTTTTGAACGTTTTAAAGTCTTTAGAAAAATGGTTGAAAGGGAGTCAGATTTAAAATTGAAATATATGAGGTCTAACAAAGGTGGTGAATTCACCTCACAAGAATTCATTGACTATTGTGAAAGACATGGCATAAAAAGACAATATGCTGTTGCTAGAACACCTCAACAAAATGGGGTTGTTGAGAGAAAGAACATAATAGTAAAAGAGATGGCAAGAACTATGATGGATGAAGCAAAACTGCCAAACATGTATTAGAAAGAATTTGTTCATACAACTGTTTACATCTTGAACAAAGTACAAATTGGAGTGAAATCCTATTTTACTCCATATGAACTGTGGTATGGTAAATTTGCCTCAATTAAATACTTCAGAATATTTGGCTATAAGTATTTTATCAAGAGAGATGATGATAATTTAGGTAGCTTTCAATCTAAATCCGATGAAGGCATCTTTTTAGGATACTCCACTCATACAAAATCCTATAAGTGCTTTAATAATAGGCTGAATAAGATTATAGAATCTGTCAATGTCAAATTTGATATTAATATGCTTTTAGATGCTGAACCTATGCAAGATGATGAGGAAGAAGAATTTGAACTTGAAATAAATTCAGAAGGCTTTGAAACAACAAAGCCTAAAGTTGAATCAACAAGTCCTAAACTAGATGAAGCAAATTCTAAAAATGTTGAAACAAGTCCTGAAAAATGTGTAACAAAAACTCCTTCAAAATCTCTTGCTAGAAACCATCCTAAAGATTTGATTATTGGGGATAAATATGAAGGAGTTCAAACAAGAAGAAGAACTGTTAAATCTGATGAAAAATATCACATAGTTGAGCGTACAGCTTTATGCTTGGTTACACAGTTTGAGCCAATTTTTTATTTTTATGAAGCTCTAACTAATGAATGATGGCTTAATGCAATGTAGGAAGAAATTGATCAAATTGAGAAAAATCATACTTGGGAGTTAGTCCCAAGACCATATGATAAAAATGTCATAGGGGGAAAATGGATATTCAGAAATAAACATGATGAAAATGGTCATGTTGTTCACAACAAGGCTAGGTATGTCTGCAAAGGATATGCTTAGCAAGAAGGTATTGACTTTGGTGAAACCTTTGCACCTGTAGCTAGACTTGAATCCATTAGAATATTCTTGGCTTATTCTGTTTTCAAGAACTTTATTGTATATCAAATGGATGTCAAAACAACTTTTCCAAATGGTTATTTGGATGAAGAAGTTTATATAAAACAATCTGAAGGGTTCATTTGCAAAAAACAAGCCTAATCATGTTTACAGGCTGAAAAAGGCTCTATATGGCCTAAAACAAGCTCTTAGAGCTTGGTACTCTAGATTGGATAATCATTTGATTTCAAAAGGTTTTATTAGAGGAGGTGTAGACAACAATATTTATGTTGAGATTGAAGGTTCTGATATTCTGGTTGTTGAAATCTATGTTGATGATACTATCTTTGGCTGCAACAATACTGCTTTGAGTAAAATATTCAAATGGATGAATGTCATCCAGTTAGCACTCCAATGGTTATAGGATGCAAACTTAGCAAGGTTGATGATTCTCCTGATGTAAATCCAACTGACTATAGGTCAATGATTGGTATCTTGTTATATCTAACAACTTCTAGACCTGACATAATGCAGGCAATTTGCATGGTTGCGAGATTTCAGTCATCTCCTAAGGAATCTCATATTAATGATGTTAGAAGGATTCTTAAATATGTTCAGGATACTCTTGATTATGGTCTTTGGTATCCTAGAAGCAATGATTTTTCATTAATTGCATATATTGATGCTGACTGGTCTGGTTGTCTGGATGGTAGGAAAAGCACCAGTGGTGTTGCTTTCTTTCTTGGTGATCGATTAGTGGCATGGCACAACAAAAAACAAGAATCCGTTTCACTCTCCACTACTGAAGTAGAATATATTGCTGCCACCTCTTACTGTACTCAAGTAATCTGGATGTCACAAACTCTATCTGACATGGGTATTGAAGTTCCTAAACCTGTTTCTATTATGCGTGATAATACTAGCGCGATTAATATCTCCAAAAATCATGTTATGCACTCTTGCACTAAACACATTGCCATTAAATTTCACTTTCTTCATGAAAAGGTGCTGGATAATGAGGTTTCTGTGCAATATGTTCCTATACAAGCACAGGTAGTTGACATCTTCACTAAGCCTTTGGCTAAAGAGGCATTTGAAAGACTTCGGTCTAGATTGGGAGTTGTCTCTCAATCTTTGCTCTCTTAATAATTTATCTTGGTGTTAGGGGGAGCTTGTTAGCTCTCTTAGCAACTTATTGCTGCTTCATATGGTTTTCTACTTGCTATTCCATTGCTATATTTGCAACTATTTATGTTCAACTTCTTGGCATTTCAATATTTTTCCCTTTGTCCTTGTGACAAAAAGGGGGAGAATTATGAGCTCTTGGTTTTGGTTTAGTTTTTTTAGTTTGATGGCTCAATTTTTTTTTGCCATCAAGGACAAAGGGGGAGTTTGTTGAACTTCTCTTTTGGTATTTGTCCTTGATGTCAAAATTGTGTTTCAGATTGGCATCTTGGTGATTGATTATTAGTTGCACAATTTACATTCAGATGGTTGGCACTCTTGTTTATATTCTGTCTTGGCATACTTGGTTTTGGCTTCGGCATTGTGATGATGGTTTTGATAGTACCGATCTCTTGAATCCATGTGCAAATTACAAGGCATATTTTTTACAGGATTATGATTCTATGTTCAGGTGGTATAGTTCTAGTTTGACAGGTTTGACTTTTTGAGCTATACTGTGCTAAGGTGATCTATAGGTTTATATGGCATTGGCATGTTCAGATTTATGTGGTTACATGGTGTTGATAAGGTTTTGAACAACATCATAGATGTGTTTTCTTTTCAGCCTCATACAGGTAATGCTTGTAGGCATCTTGGTTTTGGAATCATAATTGGAGTTGGCATTTAATATTAAGAAAACCTTATTGGGTTTCCTTATTCATTTGATAATTTTGATATTCTTTGCATGACAATATGATAAGTTGATATCAATTGGCATCTATTTTAGGAAAAGGTATTAACATGGAAATTGTTATAATGTTGTCTTGAAGCATTACTCTTGGCTCACTCTTATTTGAACATGACTTAGAAAGAATTCTTTTTTGGATTGGGTCTTATATTTGTTGATTTATTAGGCCTTAGGGCTGACAACAGGTATGAGGAATTAATTATTTAAAATCCACTATGAAAGTGACATGGCTTTGTATTTTTGGTAAAAATGATTGATAAGGTGGTCGAAATTTGTTTTAAGATGTCATAACAAATTATTAAAGGTATAATGGTGTCATAATTTTCTTTGTTTGATCATTGGTCATCGATTAAAGTTTATGTTATGATGAAGTTGATCGACGGTCTGTATGCATTCTAGAGGTAATGAGATTGTCGACATACTTGGAATTTGCATGACTATGAATTTTAGAATGCATTATGATGTCTTTAGTCCTTTCGGACTTCAAACATGATTATGTTTTGGCTTGGGGCATCAAATGTATTGAAGAAAGACTAGGGCTTTCCTTATTGAGTTTTTCATTTTCGCTAAGGGTGTAAACCCTAGCCATGCCGCCGCCATGAAAGGATTTGTAACTGCTGCTAAATGTCTCCTCTCTGCTGCAAATCTGTTCATTGCTCTTTTGTTATCATGATTGGTTTTTCACAGTGTATGGAAAGTTGTTGTCAGGTGGACACTGTCAAGGATGGAATAAGGTAGGTTGAGACCCGAGCATATATAAAATCTCACTAGTATTTACTTAATTCGCTTGTTGCTCAACCAGGTATTATCATTCCCTATTTGGTGAAAGCTTTCAGTTTAAAAATGTAAGGCAACTACCTTTTATGTTTCAAAATTTAAAATGCTTGATTGGTTTCATGAAAAGCATGACAATATTTCGATTACCTAAGTTCAAATTGATACCTTGATAGAATATCATTTCTATTTGGTTCTACTATGAGGGGTTGTGTTTTTCGGTTGGTGGGTAATCATGCATTTTCGTGAAATCTGTCCTTATAATCACATATTCAAAGTATTAGTTGTTCTTGGTGACTTGATGCACAATAATGAGGGCTCGGTTACATTCTATAGTAGTGGTATTCAAGGATATTTTTATTCCATTGAAATCATTCAGATTTGAATATGTTTATTGGTGCATTCATTATATTGATTCTTTTTCAGATAGTGTTGATAGTGTAGATTCCTTGTGTGGTCAGGGATCAGAGTCCTCTTTCTCAAAATACATTTTCTTGACCATTCTGTCATAAGCAATCTTCTATTTTTGGATACTTCTCTGAATCTCTGAATATACTTGGCATAAAAATTTTGACACCAGTTTGACATATTGAAAATACTTCATTTGATAAAATATTCACACTTGTTTTTAGTTGTATTGTTGGTAATTTTCAGTCATATCAGTCAGAAGAAAAAAAAAGAGAGTTTAATCACCATTTTTACAATGTGAGAAATGACTGAGAAAAAGTGTGTGTGAAACATAGCCATTGTATTGTCTATTTTGGAAAATATGTATTATTCTGAGATTGTATACCCGAAACAAAAAGAGATCAATACTGTATACACCTAAAATTGGTCTGGAGCATCCGATTAATTAAATACAAATTATATTGATTAATTATTCTGATTTCCTCTACTATATAATAAATAGAAATATTTATTTATATAGTTCACATTTAAATTCATCTTAATTAAATAAACAAAATTAAATACTTTGTTCGATTTAATTATCAAATCCCTATTTCAATCTATCACATCCATCTTAAATTAATTAAATAAAGATCAAAACATTTTATTGATTAATTGCCATACTGTCTAATTTATTGCTTTGAATTAGATCAATTTGATTTATCTTTGATATAATGTCCTATTAAGAAGTGTTTTGTGCGTTACACCTCTTTCCACACTTACAATTTGTCGCCCACTGTGGGGCATTAACCCCAATTTTACAATTTTTTTGGAAAGTGTCACGCAGATTCTTGGCGTGTTTTCTTTTAGCGCTTTCGTCAAAAACTATAGCGCTTCCGTGGAAAACTACAACACTTCCGTGGAAAACTACAACGCTTCTGTGTTACTATAGCGCTTTCAACTTTAGCACTTCCGTTGATTGTTTCAGCGCATCGGTGATTTAGCGTTTCCATGACAAACTTTGGCGCTTCGGTGTCTTGTTTCGGCACTTTCGTGTTTTAGTGCATCAGGTAGCTGTTTTAGCGCTTCGGTGCAATATTCTAGCACTTTTGTAAAATCAGTCTGGATCCGACGTGACCGCGGCCAAATTTTATTTTTTTCACAGTTGGGCTAAAATTTATCAATCCTAGGATAGTCACTTCTAGGTTTCTAAAATATATCAATCCTAAGGTATCCACTTTTTGTTTTCTTAAAATAAAATTTATCAATCCTAGGATAGTCACCACATTTTTACAGTACAAGTTGAAAAGAACAACATGATTTCTGTGAAACAACGCCTTCACATAGATTAGAAAAAAAATCTTTTTGGGCTTAAAATAGAACAACTTATATGTTGTGCTTGTGGTGATTAGGCTTATGCTCTCCCCTTAATTGGGTGACCAAAGTGCCAGATTCACTTTTACTTCATGTCATTTACGCTTTATTAAATCCTTTAGTAGGCTTGCCGTAGTGGGAAAAAGTACTCCACCTACGGGAACAACCTAAGTGGGAACAACCAAAGCTAGGTTTTCCAACCCACTATAATAAAATGCAAGTTGTTGATGAAAGTCCAACTTGATGGTAGTGAGAAAGATAACCATCCCCAAAATCTTTGTTCTAAAGATTGGGAGGTCTCCTGAGGGAGTTTATCAATTGTCGCACCGAACAGAAGCCCTTTCTAAAAACCATAGAGTAGTATCTCGCCGAGTCAGTATCCATACATTTTAATACTTGCAGTGCAAGGGGAGGGAAGAATCTGCCCCCAAGACACTCACCATATAATTACCAAGGACCGCTTGCTCAAGGGATTAGGTATCCACTTCCATCACTTTGAGTACGAGCTTGGAAATGACAAAAACACGGGCGCCATCTAGGGGGTGACACGACTGTGTGAGTCAACGTAATTCAAGATGTGGGCTGTGAGTATAATGATGACCTACTTATCCTTAAGTATGAGTCTGTTTGATTTGTATACAATTGTCAAAGCAACCTGTCAAAATCAATAAGAATCATTCGTACACGATCTATTCAGTTAAAACAATTATTCACAAATTGCTTGCTGTGTTTTCACAAATTCATTAAAATCAGATTTATGATCATCCTGAAAACCAACAAAGTCAAGCTATATCATAAAATCCATGCTATGAAAGTGGAAGTCCACCATGTTTGTCAAGAGAAAAATCAAAATCACAAAACCCAAGAAACCTCTCGGTTATAGAAATAAATTGAGGAGACAACGTTTTCTATATCAAAATAGGAAACTCTTTTTACAACATAGAACATTCATCCACCGATATCACAATTTTTCTAGGGGTCACACTTTAGATTATGCAGTAGAACCACTCTATTCATGAGCCTTCTTCCAAAGAGGAGCTCTCACTCAGTATCACAACTATAGTCAGTGCATACATCCTTCTTATCTTCCACAATCCATGATACAGTATGCCACAAGGCCAGATCAGATTTTATAGTAGAGAGTCTTAAAATCTTGTTTTTAGTGTTCTAGAATCTTGTTTTAGCGCTTCTGTGAAATAACACTTTCGGGCACTTTTTCAGCGCTTACAATCTATATTTTAGCGCTTCCATTAAAACAATGCTTCCATCAAATTCTACAACGCTTTCATGCACTGTTCCAACGCTTTTGTAAAGTAGCACTTCTATCATTTTCTACAGCACTTTCGAGCACTATTTTAGCGCTTCTGTCAAGATAGCGCTTATGTCACCTACTTCAGCGCTTCTGTCACCTACTTCAACGCTTCAGAACTTTGTTCTAGCGCTTCTGTCTTATGTTTTAGCACTTCCAAAACAGAGAGTTCAAAATTTTCACCAAGCAATCAGTCTGTCATTTTATCCACAGTTTCCATCAGAACCAAGTTTCTTTTTATTAGAATCACTATCTAGAGACCGAAAACAGACAGGTTTATACAAACTTTCAATCTTATCAACTGAAACAAGATCTTGCAAATCACAAGTGTCAAATTCAAAATACATAATCGGTTACTACACTGAAGTTTCATCATCAGGATACTATCATCCTTTATCACGAAACCAAGTATAGTAATCAAATTTTTAACATAGTCTCATCAATAAGATCAATCATCTTATTCGACTTTGTTAAAAGTTCAATTGAAATTTTCCTACCATATAAGATCAGCATTTCGGAAGAAAGGGTAAAAATTTGTATGCCAATCTTCACTAGGTCCCAAAAGCAGAGACTCTTAGAGCAATAAATTTAAAAAACCCAAGCAATGGCAGAGGAAAATCCTTGGAACAATCTAAACCGAAATGATAAGAATGAAATAACTCCAAAGGATATTCAAGCAGCCCAACAAGATCCCAAGTTCCATATATTTATGGAAAAGATTTTAGAACAAAATATGGAGAAGTATCTTTTAATGTTGGTTGAATCAGGTGCCAAACTTCCCAAGGACTTCGACGTGAATCGTCTGAAGGAAGCACCTGGATCAAGTGAGACTGAAATTTTGCAACCTACACAAACAATAGATCCAGTGCCGCTTTGACATCTCAAATGCAACTATTGCAACAACAGATACAGGATATGACGAAAGGAAGTACCAAAAGATATGCGATACAGGACATTTGTCCTTATCCTTTCGAAGCAACGGTTGGTCTGATACCTTTCCCTAGACACTGTGAAATTCCAAAGTATGATAAGTACAATGGAAGAACGGATCCGATTGATCATATCAGGGAATTCAAAACAATGAGTCTTGAGTTTTCCCAAGAGGAAACTTAATCAGATTATTCCCAAGGAGCTTGGGAGGATCATGTATGGAGTGGTTTTCAAAACTACAACCTGGTATCAGAACTTTTGAGGAATTAGTCAACAGGTTCATTTCCCAATACTCCTTTAACATCCAACACGATGTTACAATAAAGGATCTTTATAACCTAAATCAAAATAAAGGGGAAACATTCTTGTCTTTTCTCCAAAGATGGCGACGCCTGTTCACCAGATATCCTAGATCAATTCCCGAGGAAGAAAAGATGGAGTTGTTCATTGACAACTTAATGAAGGAAATGAGTTATAGACTAGAATTACAATGTCCTCCCACGTTCGAGAAAGTCATAGAAAATGGTCTTAAAATTGAGGAAGCATTAGTCAAAAGAGGAGTTATCAAACATTTTAACGATAAAACAAACAACACAAGTAACTCCTCCAATCAATACTCAAGCAGTGATAAGCCCAAATTTTGGAAAAAGAATCACAACACAACTATCAACGAAACAACAAATGATTCCCAAAATGTCAAACCGGTTTTTAACTTGATAGCATCTACATCAAAGAATCAAAACAATGATCAACTTGTCAAGTCAAATATCATACAAAACAACGAGATCGTGAAGACACAACCATATCAGAAACCATCAACTCGGCAAAGGTTCACGCCTTTAGGCCAAATGATAGAATCAACAATGAAAGAACTAGTCGCTAGTGGCCTTATCATTGCACGGGAAGCCCGATTCTAGGATCCTAAGGTCAAACCACCATGGTGGAATGACACTAATTACTACAACTTCCATAATAACAAAGGTCACAAAAATAACAATTGTATGGAGTTGAAACATGCAATACAAGACTTTAGATCGACAACAACAAAGCATATGTGGAAACACCCCAAAACAATAACAATCACTCGGCCTTCAAAGACCCTTTGCCAAACTATGACAAAGGAGCATCATCATCTTCTAAAAACAAAGAGAAGAATGTCAACTATGTCTTTGACACAACAATCCTTTGTCTATCTGGAATAGAGAGTGATCACATAGTTCATCACAACATTGACGAACCCAAAATCAACAACACTACTCCATTGGACTTGCTCCCGAACATATCAAACTCTGATAATCAAATCAATGTCTTAAAAATCAGAGACCGTCAAGAGCATCAACCAATAAATGTAATGACTAGGGGGCAAGCCAAGGTCATGTTAAAAGGGGTTGGGTCTCCACATGCAATTCCACCTCCATCTCACTATAACATCATCAATCAACTACAAAACATTCTTGCTCAGATATCAATACTAGAACTCCTTAAAATATCACCATCACATAAGGAGGTTCTCGAACAAGCTTTAGTTGCCACTACAGTACCAAAGAATCTAGATGTCTGTTAGTTTCAAGCTATGGTGGGACATTTGACTACCCCACATTGTCTATCATTCTCCAAATAGGATGATATCTCGCTAAACCATCCCCATAATACTGCACTCCATATTGAAGTCTTAATCCATAATCATTGCGTCAAGAGAGTCTTAACAGATGGGGGAGTTGGTCTGAATATTTGCACTCTCAAGTTAATCCGTGCACTAGGATATTCAGATGATGCTATTGATTCTCGTAGAAAAATGACTATCACAACATATGATGAGGAAGAGAGATGGTCTAAAGGCTTGATTGTGCTGCCCATTCAAGTGGGGCCCATGATGAAACATATAGCATGTCAAGTATTGGAGAAAGAGTTAACATACAACATTCTCTTAGGATGACCATGGATCCATGAAATGCAGGCTATACCTTTGACATATCATCAATGTTTGAAGTTCCCAATAAATGGATGAGAGGTGACTATATCTGCTGATTACAATCATCCTCAACATTGTGACACCCTTAGGATCTCTCAAGATACCTTTATACCACACAATAGGGAAGCATCATGTTCACAACCATGCAAAGAAGACCAACGTCCAAGTATCACCACCAAGTGGGTCGAGAAGAAGGGTAAAGAAAAAGAGACAAGTCCTGTTCAAATTCAATCAACAGATAGTCAGGATCAACACACATCTTTATCACAAAATTTTTGAGAGCAAGTTCAACTGACGGATAAAGGAATGGGAAAATATTCTATGGAGCAATCGCTTAACCTATCATAGTTAATGCCATCTCCTAGGACATATGGTTAACCATCTATGATCAAATCTCAAACATCATTACCAGTCATAGCTCTTGACGAAAGGTTTGTCAAAAAAGGTACAATAGAGGATGAAACAAACAACAAGGCAATCCTAGATTGGCTATACAAACATGAGGAACCCTCTACATCAGATATCAGTATCAAAAATGTCACCATCAACATCGATAAATATGGAAAAGGAAAAGCTATTTTAGAAAAGATGGGGTATGAAGGACAAGGACCCATTGGATTAAGAAAGGATGGAATCATAGAGCCTATTCAACCCCTCACTCTCCACACAAATGAGAAGCCAGGACTAGGATACTCTAAAGAAGAGAAGTAGGAGCTAACAAACATGGCTGTAGAAAATATCCTTCAATTTAGAGATAGTTCTGAAACAGACTCAAATGAATATGAGTGGGCATTGTATTCTGATCTATTTTTCATTGATATTCCAGTCGATGTGATTCAAAAATATGCACCAACGTGTGAGGAGGACCAAGGTTCTAGGTCTAGACCACTCGTGGAAGGTTCACTAGATATCGATGATTCGAGTGGGGACGAGCAGACTTCGAGTGGACTAGATGATCTTGAAGAAAGTACCATCATAGACCTCGATATTCCAATAAATGACTTTGATGAAATGGCTATCCAAACCCTTACACCCATCACCTTGAAAGAATTTGATAACCAAATACCATTAATCCATCCTGAACTCATTGACTGGGAACCTATCGAATCTTTGAATATACCAATATTTACAAACGATGATGCTATCGTAAACTTCCTATGTCATACTGAATCGGGTACAAATTCTATTTGTAATACTTGTAACAACACGACTTAGCAGGAGAGTGTCAAATCTTCTAGTTACAAAAATAACAACAGGGAAAATAGACCTAATGGTGAAAACCATTCTATGGAAGCATTAGATCTGGAAAAAGTAAAAATAAAGAACGCATCTAACGGTGAAAACCTTTTTGAGGCACTGAAAGATGGAAGATTTGACACTCTTCCAGAACACTATCATCAATGATCATCAGTCCTAGTGGAACCAACACAATCTGTGAATATCGACACTGAAGATAGAACAAAAATCCTACATTTGGCAGAATCCATGACAGAACAAGAAAGATTGGAATTCATCAAATTATTTAAAGAAAGAAGCATCGACTTCGATTGGTCATATTCTGATATGCCAGGCTTAGACTCAAATATGCTCATTCATCACTTGTCTTTACCCGCAGGAATCAAACCTGTCAAGCAGAAATTAAGAAAAATGCATCCCCACATTGCATTGATGGTAAAGACAGAGCTAAATAAATTATTGGATGCTAGATTCATACGGTCTATAGACTATGCCGAATGGATATCAAACCTTGTACCTATTTCAAAACCGGACAATAGCATCATAATATGTACAGATTCAGGGACCTAAATAAAGCATTCCCGAAGGATGATTTTCCATTACCAAATATCGACATCATTGTGGACTTAACGGCTAGGCATGCCATGTTGTCAATCATGGGTGGTTTCTCAAGATACAATCAAATAAAAATAGCTCCAGAAGATCAGGAAAATACAACTTTCACATGCCCATGGGGAACCTTCTACTGGAACGTCATGCCATTTGGTCTAAAGAACGCATGAGCAACTTATCAAAGAGAAATGCCGACAATATTCCATGATATGATGCACACCTTCATGGAAGATTACGTGGATGAAATCTTGGAAAAATATACTACTAGGGAAGGACATCTGCATATCCTAGACAAAATATTGACACACATGGAGAAATTCAATGTCAGATTAAACCCCAAGAAGTGTGTCTTTGGGGTCACATCAACAAAAATATTAGGGTACATTGTCTCAGGAAAAGGCATTGAGGTGGATCCAACAAAATTCAAAGCAATTATGGAGATGCCACCTCCTAAGAATATAAGTCAACTCAGGTCACTACAAGGAAGGCTCCAATCGATCAGAAGGTTCATTTCCCAGCTGGCAGACAAAAGTCATCCTTTCAATCATCTATTACATAAAAACATTGTTTTCAAGTGGGACGAAGGGTGTGAAATGACATTCAATCAAATCAAGTAGTATCTAATGTCACCACCCATTCTCATGCCACCAACAGAAGGAAGGCCTCTCATATTATACATTGCCACAACAGATATCTCTTTGGGGGCACTATTAGCACAAGAGGATTATGAAGGAAAAGAACATGCTATCTACTATATCAGTCGGACTTTAAATGATATGAAATCAATTACACTTTCATAGAGAAATCTTGCTTGACGGTGGTATTCGCTACTCAACAACTGAGACACTACATGCTAACCCATACAATCAAGTTGATAGCAAAGATCGATCCTTTAAAATATCTACTCAGTAAGGCTGCCTTAACAGGTAGACTGGCAAAGTGGGTCATGCTATTAAGCGAATTTGGCATTCATTATGTAGAGAGAAAGGCAATCAAGGGACAGGAAATCATTGAATAGTTAGCAGAGGCACCTTTACCAGATGATCGACCAATGACAATGGAGTTTCCAAATGTAGACATTCTAATAGTGATGCCCCAACAATGGGTTTTATATTTTGATGGATCATATACATAGTGTGGATAAGGAGCAGGAATTTTGTTCATCTCTCCACAAGGACACACCATTCCAAAATCATATAGATTAATGTTTCAGTGTACAAATAATGTGGCAGAATATGAAGCATTAATCATTGGCGTCAAAATAGCAATTCAGTGGAGGATCACAGACTTACAGGTATATGGGGATTCTCAACTAGTCATTTATCAAGTAAATGATGAGTATCAAACAAAAGATGAAAAGTTAATGCCCTACAAGCAACAAATAGATAATCTAAAATAGTCCTTTATCAGTATCAAGTTTGATCAAATTCCAATGGCGAAAAACAAAGCTGCGGACACTATGGCTACAATTGCTTCATTACTACAATTTCCTGAGAAACGTGTTTGTTATGAGTTTATGGTAGAACAAGTGTCATGTCCTTCCCATAATAACCCAAAATCCACTACCATCTACCATATCAAAGCCACATAAACCTCCATCTACGAAACGATCTATGCTTACCTAAAAAATGATGTGCTTCCTCTTGATCTATCCAAGAATAAAAAATGAAACTTCACCTGCCAATCCGCATGACATACTTTAATCGTAGACATACTTTATCATCGAGGTCTTGATGGTACTTTACTCCGATGTCTAGAACACAACGAATCTGAAATGGCCCTACAAGAGGTTCACGAGGGTATTTGTGGCACTCACTCGAGTGGGATAACTCTACCTAAGAAACTCCTCTGTTTGGGCTATCAGTTTGTTAAGAAATGTCAAAAGTATCAGATCCACAACAATCTGATTCATGCACCAGCACAAGAACTGTATCCCTTCACATCAACATGGCCTTTTTGTCAATGGGGCCTAGATCTAGTAGGAAAAATAAATCCATCTTCATCTAATGGACACAATTTCATTATAACGACTACAAAATATTTCACAAAATGGATTGAAGCAGTCCCTCTTACTACCATCACTGGGAAGTAGATTTCCTCTTTCATTTTGAACTACATCATATGTCGGTATGGAATCCCTCAATCCATTATCATTGATAATGGATGACCTTTCAAGAATCAATATGTCCAAGAACTATGTGATAAATTTCATATCCAACATCAGTTTTCAACACTGTACTATCTTTAAGGGAATGGCCAAGCAGAGGCCTCAAACAAAACAATACTCAAAATTCTCAAAAAGGGGGTTAACGATGTTGGATGTGATTGGCGTGTTCAACTCAACCCTGCACTATGGGCTTACAGAACAAGTATCAGAACACCAACGGGAGCTACACCATATGCCTTGGTATATGGGTCAGAAGCCATATTTCTCATTGAAGTTGAGATTCCATCCCTTCGTGTATCACTCAGAGGTATCATTTTAGATGAAGACTATAGGGTATCCAGACTATAGAAAGTGGAGTTGTTGGATGAGCATCGTCAGCAAGTTGTTAATCATCTAACAACTTATCAACAGAGGATGTCAAGAAGTTACAACCACAAGGTAAAACCAAGGGTCTTTCAGGTTGGTGACTTGGTACTAAAAGAAAACCTTAAGAATCGGTAGGACAGGGAGAAGAAAGGAAAATTTGAGCCGAACTGCCTTGGTCCCTTAGTCATCATATCAGTGTATGGATCAGGAGCATATCAGCTATCAACGTCAGAAGGGGATTTGTTTGATGAACCTATCAACAATATCCATATCAGAAAATTCTATGCTTGAAACTCCTAATGCACGGGTCAAACTTCTAAAAATGGTTTCCTTGATGAAAGCCTGGCAAACAGGCATCATTTTACATATAGTTGCATGTTAGAATTAGATTGCATTCATCATGTTCATTTTCTACAAAGTACTTATTGCATAAAGGATTCTAATAAATGATTATCTAATCTACAAATAAGACTGAGTATACTTGACATAAATCCAAAAATCATCATCAAAAACATGTAGGAATCATCATCTCATCATTGTCATTCGTGCATTTCATCATACATCAAATAAATTATGACTTAAACCGTACCATAAAGTACATCATGTTCATTTTTACCATAACAACATTCATCACATCTTCATCCATCAAACATCATATGCATACATCAATTTTTATCCATACATTTTATCACTTATAAAATAAATGCAAGTCATGTCATTATTATCATTACATCCATCAATTATCATTCATCATAAGATCATCATTTTTTAATCATGATTACATAAAATAAAAAGCATCTATCCATCCATCCATACATTTACATCATATAATATATCCATATATCATGTATTCTACAAATACATTTATCATTACATCATCACATATCAAAATAAAATCATTCATCATTACATCATCACATATCGAAATAAAATCATTCATATAGATCATCACATATTGCATAAATCACATAATAAATGCATCCATCACATAGAAATCATAAACCACATCAACTACATCTCATATATATATATCATCAAGTGTCAAGTATACAATGAGGTCTAGAATAAAAATACATCATCAAAAATGAGGTACACCATAATATACATCATGGCTCAAAGAGAGAATCATAATAGCATCTACGATCTGCTATTGCCAGAATGTGCGGGCCCGACAGGACTACTACCACCACCACCCCCAGAGGAACCAGGATCTCGGGGATCTCTGCGTGGAGGTTGTGTCACCCCCTCACTTACTGTCCGTGTGTGTGTCTGCCCAGATCTCGACAGGGCATAGCTGACTCTACGCTCAGCAGGCACTGCATCATGATACCTGCCTCTATAAAACTCAGCCTCTCGGTCAACCCACATAACCTCTCTCATATACTCTGCCACCGAGGTACCATCGGCTACTCTCTGGAGAGTCTCCGCTGTCTCCTATGCCCTCTCGGAAATCTACCGAGCACTATCTCGCTCAACTGTCAATGTAGCCACCTGCGTCTGCATAGTGGCCAACTATCCCTGAACCTGCACTAAAGCCTGAGCATGAGCTTGCACCTAGGCCTGCATCTGAGTCTGGGTTTGAACGAGAAAACCTCGAGCCTGTACCAACAACCCCTATAATGTCTGAACCTGTTCCTAAAGACCTGCTATCTTTCTCTTTTGATCTACTGCCGGTACTATCTCTGCTTGCCTCTTGCGAGGCCTGCTGGAAGATGGAGCACTATTGATGGCTGGCCCTACCCCTCTGTCTCCTCCACTGCTGCCATCACTATCATCACTACTGCTGTCACCACTACTGCTGTTCTCACTACCACTCTCCATGCTACTGCTTGCCGGAGTATCACCCTCGCTCTTTGCAACACCCTCTACCACATCATCCTCTACTGGTAATGGTGCTAGCTCATTTGGAATGGTGATGCGAGGATGTGGAACCAAGGCCAAGAATACAACATACTTAGTAACCGGTGCCTCTACAATATCTCTGCGCATGTCCCAGGGTGATGGCTCCAACGCCCTATATCCCTCTACTAGGGCATCATAAGATAGACAGGGACCCCAATCAAAAAATATCCATCCGTCGCCTCACATAGTGGGCAACTCCCTGTGGCATACACTGCACAATGCCGTACTGTCGGTACACTCAGCGCAACAAGAATCGCTCTAGAACAAATGGTGTCCGACCGATGAGATACATGGAAACATAGAGAAATCCCAATAGTGCATTATCCTCATCCCACTGCTCACAGCCGAGATATGGTTGCTAGGTAACTGTCTCTGTATTGTCGAAGACCCGCCTCCAGTGCTCTAACTTGCCCATCTGGGCCTATGTAAATCGACCTCTGTATCTGAACACATAAGGTCTGCTGGGTGGTCTATCTGCAACCGAAAATGGTCGAGCAATAGCAAAATTCTCCCATACCCCCACTTGTAACAGGGTCATCCCTGTTGATAAGCTCCACGCTTTGAGGTACACAACTGAATGAAGATCATGATAGAGATGTGCCAACATGCACATCCCCCATGCATATCTGGTACCATGTACCATCATGCTCTCTAGAGTCCTGCCCCAACCAACGAGGAATCCCTTTGACCTATGATCAGGGCAAAGGAAACCTCCAATGAATCTAGTTAGCACTGCTAGTAGTGTCGCATACGAATCGGCAATCCTTCGCCATCGAACTCTCGGACCCACAATGTCTTGATCCTGAAATACTCTGCGAAGAGCATCTCTACCACCGGTCCCATGGGAATCATATACTACGATCTCCCCCATAAATGGAATATGCAGAATCTGCCACACATCCTCTAGTGTGACTATCATCTTGCTAGTGGGTAGGTGAAAAGTGTTGTGGTCACTGTGCCACCTTTCAGCCAAAGCAGTCAACAAACCCCGATTAATCCTAATATGAGGCATATTAAGTAGGCTGCTGGTCAAACCACATCGACCTATCACCTGAAGCTCATCTGGTGTCAAATGAGGAATCAAGTCGGTGGTCCATGGAAACCTCTCTCGCATCTGGAGAGTACCCAAATCCTCCTATCATCATAACAAAAAATCCACAATCAGTGAACTATGTCAAGAAATAAAAAAAGTCATTCTACTATCGAGTCTATTCCAAAAAGTTTTGGTATGAATTTTTGATCAAAATTCATGGGCGAACATCAACAAACCTCACCTATCATGAGGTTCATCAAACAATATCTAATTTCGCCTATCATACGAGTTATCAAATATTGAATCATTTCCTCGCCTATCATGAGGATCATCACAAATAGGATTTTCTTCTCGCCTATCATAAGAAGTTAGTCTTATTCAAATCATCAATCTAACACATCAAGAATTTGGATTATCAATCATACCAATCCAAAGAATGGATGTGATCAAAATTGACAAAAATTAGGATTCCCTAAGTCAAAATCTTCAATTCTGACATAAAAGCGCTAAATCAGGCTTCCAAAGCGCTAAAACCCAGAAGCGCTACTTTATCGGTCAAAAGCGCTAAATTAGGCACCCAAAGTGCTAAATCTCGAAAGCGCTATTTCAGCACTCTGATGCACTATAACAGGCATCTGAAGCACTAAAAGTATCGAAGCGCTACTTTACCGCATCAAAGAGCTACAATAGTCCATCAAAGCGCCGCTTAACCAGAAGCACTAAGACAGACCATGAAAGCGCTAATCCACCAAATCAAAGCACTAAAAGTCTCAAAGCGCTAAAATCCAACATCAAAGCACTAAATTTCATATCCTAAGCGCTATATCAATGAAAGCGCTACATTATCCTATGGAAGCACTAGAGTTTTTAACGCAAGCACTAAAACTCAAAGCGCTAATTTACCTACTGGAAGCACTACATCGGAGTGTAAGCCCTACAACGCAGCTTGAAAGCACTAAAACAAATAAATTACGCCTAAAGCTATAAAATGCATGAAAAACAATATTTCATGAATTACGAGGAGGTTAAGGGGTACATACTGGAGGTCCATACGCGATCGACTGTCGGTGATGTCGAACGCGCTTGAAATGGTGAGTGTGGTAGGGGATAGGCATCTTGCTCCAACTAGCAGAAAAGTCTTTATCACAAAGGTTTTTAATCTCAAATAGTTCAAATGAATTGGAAAATAACCTTTTTGCGCTATATATAATTTTTGAAAAGGTATTTTGGGTGGGTTTTATTATCTTTTGATTAATTTTATCTAGGAAATTAATTAAAACTCATCTGCGGGCTAGATTTCTTCATCATTTTTGTTGGGAGAATTATTTCATCATCAAATCATCATTAAAACATCAGAAAATCATAAATTTTCAAAAAATTCTAAAAATCATCAAATCATCAATTTATCTTCCGAGGGGACATATTATCATCCATCATCTGAAAATCAATGTCTGGGGCACGTCTAGGGCATACAAAATTCTTTTTCTTCATCATTGATCCTGGCAGTAGCAGCAAAAATTTCTTTGAAGCAACGCGTAAACACATCACTTCGAAGAGGGGAAAAATGTATACACCTAAAATTGGTCTGGAGCATCCGATTAATTAAATACAAATTATTTGATTAATTATCCTAATTTCCTCTACTATTGAATAAATAGAAATATTTATTTATATAGTTCACATTTAAATTCATCTTAATTAAATAAACAAAATTAAATACTTTGTTCGATTTAATTATCAAATCCCTATTTCAATCTATCACATCCATCTTAAATTAATTAAATAAAGATCAAAACACTTTATTGATTAATTGCCATATTCTTCTGTCTAATTTAATAAACAACTATCCTATAACTCGTTTTATTGAATTATTTATCCCTCTTTTGCTAATTTAAATAAATCAAAATATTTGAATTAAAGCACAAAGAATATTCCATCTATATTCTCTCAAAAATGAATTAGATATCCTATGTCTAAACCATGTCTAAAATTTGTCAAAATTAATTGATTGAAACTTCATGGGAAGTTTTGGAGACAAATTGGAGACAAATTTGGAATTTGATCCATCAATCCTTCCTCTTCTCTTGCCCGGTGTTTTCATGGGTAGAGACAATCTCCATCTTTCTCTCAATCTCCTCCATCTTTCACCATTCAATCCTCCAGATTGAATCCAAGCCTCTCAATGTCTTCCTTGTGCATTTCTATAGCCAATAAATCTATAAATAAAGTCTCATTGAACCAAGAAAAAGATCCAGATAATCAAGTTTATGCACTCTTACTCTA
Organism: Sequoiadendron giganteum; assembly: GCA_007115665.2. Lineage (NCBI taxonomy): Eukaryota > Viridiplantae > Streptophyta > Pinopsida > Cupressales > Cupressaceae > Sequoiadendron > Sequoiadendron giganteum. Next base: position 28,505,991 of record CM021108.1, on the reverse strand, counting down.
CAGGAATTCAAGCATCAAGCATTCAAACATCCAAGCATCAAGCAATCAAGTTTTAATACCATGGCTGCCTCCTATAGCTGCAATTATCTGTTTCATGTCAATTCATGCTAGTTTAATTCATTTCTCATCTAGTATTATCATATTTAGTTCCATATCACTGCATTATCATCCATCTCATTCTTTCAATTGTCATTTTAACAATCATAGTGCACTCATGATCTGAGAGCCATTTTGATTTAATAAATCTTTGAGGATAGAGAACAATATGATGCTTTCAATTGATTATTGCTTTGAATTAGTTCAATTTGATTTATCTTTGATATAATGTCCTATTAAGAAGTGTTTTGTGCTTTACACCTCATTCCACACTTACAAATACAAGTTGTCTTAAAGATGAGACAATGAATAGAATTCTAAAGGCTCAACTCTGAACCTTGAGGATTGTCGGTATTGTCTATTGAGAGGCACTTGTGAGAAAAGAGAAACAGAGAGACCCTTTGTATCATTTTATTTTCTATAAACATAAAAGGGGTTGGTGCTCCTTGAAATTGGTGTTTCAAAATGAGGGGTTGGTGCTCCTTAAGTTGGTGCTCAGAAATCAACCTATAAGGCATTGTTAAAAGTGGTTGTTTTAATATAAGCCTAAAAAGACAGTAGTTTTGGAGTGGTTTTTCTACCCCAGGAGGGTTTTCCACTCGACATATCTTGTGTCACTTTGCTCATTTGTGGTTCCTCTAATTTATTGTGTGAATGATTTATTATGCAATGCTTCACTGTCATACTTCTCATTTCAGTTATATGTGATTGCATTCAATATATGGATGAGTTAATCATTGATAAATGAGAGCATAAATCTGCTATGTTTCAATTTTAGTAAAATTTGTCAAATTAGTTCATGAAATTGATTCACCCCCTCCCGCCCCCCCCTCTTCTCAGTGTCTTTTTCACTCTAACACCTAATGATGTGGTGCTCGGTGTGTGAGTTGGTACATGGAGCTTGAGAGTTATAAGGAGAAATATTATTTTTTGCAAACATATATTCACCTTTTAATATATATTGTAAAGTTGTGTTCAATATCATTAAGTACAATATTATCAATTGTTTTTAATGATTTTTAAAATGACTATTAACAAAAGGGGGAAATACTATAAATTTTCACTCACATGCATGTGAAATGGAATAATTGTGCATGATTTGAAACTATCCCATGCATGAGGCATTTTGAGTTACATCTTTAGTTGGAGGAGTGTTTTTCAAGTTCTCTTTGGTCAACATGCATGCAAGTCCATTTTGAGACAATGGGAGTGCAGTTTTCTTCAGTTATGAGCCATTTTTCTATGGATTTTTGTGTTTGCTTGTCAATAGGGATTTACATTTTTAGTTCACTTCCATTGCCACCTCCATGCACATTGGAGTCATTTTTGAGTCACATTTCAGTCATACATGATATGAGATGGAGTTTTCTACTATTCGAGTTCAGTTCACAGCAGTGGTGGGCCCTCTTATCGAGGCTTTTTCTTTTTGCTCATGAGAGGACACTTCGAGATATCTTCTCACTTTTAGTTCACATAGAGTTTCATCTCTTGGATGCTTTATGCATGCCATTTTTTTGTATATATTGGAAAAAGTTATTCTTTTTCCTTAGTTCATGTTTTTTGCCTTTGCCTTCAACAAAGAGTCTTTTGTAGCTCATTTTTCATAGTTTAATAGATTAGGCAAAAAAATTTACAGGTTAATCAAGTTTTTTAATTTGTAAAGAATTCCTTTTAATTTCCAGTATTATCAAGTTTTTCCTTCAAGGTTTCAAGCATCATCATTGTGTTAGATCTGATTGAGAGATTATTGTGTTTCAATTTCAGAACCTCTAATATTTTTGTCTCTTTCATAAATATATGTATGTAGTTAAGTTTAAGCTCACTGGTTATACATTGTGTATGTAATTGATTAGTTAGTTTAGTTGTGAAAACCAAGTTTCCCTCAAAATTGACATTCAGCCAAAGCCTTTGTATAAAACATTTAGGTGATTAGGCTATCAAATTAGGTTGTACAAATAGAGGTACTGAGTAATCATTTGTGAATTAAGTTGTAATTTAGATTTACAATTAGGTGCATCACTTAGTTTTATTTTCAATTTATGCATCCATTTTAGCACTTTCTTCCCTTTTCCCAACCAGTTTCATTAAATTATCAGAAAATAAAAAGGAAGCCGACCTATAATTCGGAGGTCTACTTTCGAATAGGGTACCCACAACCTGAAAGTACTCCCATGTTTCATAGGATTTTTGATCATCTCAACTTTGCACTCAGGTGCTAATCCTCATGATAACACTAATGTTAGTGAATATTCGCTATAATATTCTCTTCTCTAAGAAATTTTGTTGGTCGCCTGAAAATACTAGATTCATCAAAATATACCTAGAATCTTGACTACATGTGCCAAAGTTTAGATGGAAAAAATATCCTTTTTCAAGGGGAATATTCCCCTAGTCAACTGCTGAATTCTTTTTTTGCCGCTTGGAAAGTTTGTCAGTAGGTAAAAATATGGTTCTCAATTCTATATGTCTCATTAAGAACTTTAGGCCTGTCAGGCATTGGTAGAAGCTACCACCAGTGGTGTATGCAAAAATCGATAGGGTAAGTGGTCCTACCATACTTTGGTAGGCTTGCATAAAGTACAAACCCTTACATAGGCTTTCAAGGCCTTTTTTTGGTTTTTTATATTTTTTTGATAAAAAGATTGGAAAGGAAAATAAAACCAGAATAAAAAAATTGATAACCCTATACTTGTGCACAAAAATTAATTACAGGGGTACAAATCCATACCACGATCGTACGGATCGTACAAAATTTACCTTGGATCTTGTGCCCCTAAAAAAAAATATTTTTTGCAATTGCTCGAATTTGAGCAATTCAACAAGTGTTCATTACATTTTTTACCATTCTAGATGCAATGGTGATGCCTATTTTTCCCTAGGATGAGATGATTTTTCCCTCAAGGCCAAATCTCTTAGAATTCAAACAAGAAGTCATGGATTTGGTGCTCTCATACCATGCTAGAGTTGATAGTGAACCCCACAACTCCTAGTGATCCTTTGCAACCAAAATTCCCATCACAAACATGAGATCAAAGCAACTAATTTTTTATGTAGCCACAAGAGAAAATATTGAATCCAGAAAAGCAACTGATATATGCAATGTATTAATTTGGATTTCTAGATTAATGATTACAATGTACTACGAATTCTTATAAAGCATAAAAGTAAACCATATAAGAGAATTGAATTAGATTGTGACAAGTGTCTTAATCTCATTCAATGAGACAAATAGACCTATAGCCCAACCTAATAATAAAAAAACACTCATAATCTTATCTTGAGTAATTAAAGTAATAAGGGACTTGATTAATTAACTAATTATTAAGTGATTATCCTAATTGCTCCAGCTACCAGAGTCTTTCTCTTCCTCTCTATTTTAGACAAAAAATTTCAATCCAAAGGAGGTGTGGTCATTTTTAACCCATTAATGACCGAGAATTTTATCAAGCCACGATGGGTGAGATATTTCTCTCACCCATTCTAGACATATTTGCAAACTTGTCTTAGGGAATGAAACAAAAAATAGGGCACATTTACTAGAAGTGCATTGTGTAAATGTAACATGAGCCGAAAATGATGAGCAAATACAAACGCATACCTTCCCTCACAAGTAATAAGCTATATAATAAATTTGGTGACATCATTTCCAGGTTTAGGAAGCAAAGCTCATCTAGTTTCTTACCCATGTATCATCTCAACTAATTCACCCCTTTGTAAAAATTGTTTACATATGGGTTTGAGGTCTTTTACCTTGTTGGACCCAGTGGGGAAGAAAGATTCGCTTGTTTGTGGGAGTTTGGTAACTTTGACAACAATTTCAATGGTGATAGAGAATGAAATACCCCTCAAATAGCTTGGTTATTGTGGAATCCCATTGTAAATCCCTTAGTAATGTCATCATTATACCCACATAACTTTCAACAATAAAAATGTCAATGGGTTTGCTTAAATATTTTGTATGCTTCCTTACTGGCTCTTAATTCTTTCATGGATGTTGGTTCTCGACGAGTATGGGTTCCTCCCATGGTTGTGGTAGGAAGTTTGTAAGCTATGACAGGCTTGGTTATGGCAATTGCTACATGCTAAAATTAGCTTATGGTGGTTTATCACAAATAATAAGAAAAGAAAATGGTTATTGTTCACCAATCATGATTATGGATAATCTAAATGGTATAAGGAAAGGTATTGATGAATATGCATATGGAAGATTTGGCATATCCCATAAAGTGTTGATGTGATAGGAAGTTAACTCTCACATACTCTATAATGAAGACAGAGTAAGGTAAGCGATTATCTGTATAATATGGAATGACATCACAACCCCCAGATGGATCATGAAATTGTCTTCGGTCATGCCAATAATTAATAAAGAAAATAAATGTATTTAAGATGAATAAAATAAATAAAAATAATACCTTGTTACCAATCAATGGGAAACAACTCAATGTTGAAGTGGCAGCGAGTGTAGAAATGAGGAATAGAATACACGACTAAGAAATAATGAGAGATTTTGATGGTTCTCCATATGTGTGTCAATGTATAGGTCACCATCAAATGAAATGGTGGTGAAAATCGTCCATAAACATGATGTTGGAAAGAAGACAAGCTGAAAAAGGCACACACAAATCATTGAATCGATAAAAAAATGTGACACGTGTGTAGTGCTTAGCCAAGCTGAAAAGAATGAAACCTCCTATAAAAATGGTGATAGGAACTATAAGGTTCCTATCGCATACTTGCCAAAAGAGAAAATTTCATGAAAGATAGATTGATTTTTTTAATTTTTAATTTATTTTTCAATACGCAATCGTTGGAAATATAGTTTTTAGTCACATACCGCCTAGGGGCATCGAAAACCTGATTTTCACCTCTAGGTTATTTATACCCATTATAACCTGTTAGAAAACCTGGTTTTCAAATTGTAATGGTTTAGCAACACTCGAAGGTTTTCATGGCTAGATTTTATTTTATTTATTTATTTTAGAAGAAGCACCTAAACCGTAATTAAAGAGGCAACAAGAACTCTCGCAAGGACATTGAGTTCCTTGTCCAGATTGGAAATGAGGCTTTCTTTGGTGATGGGTTGCTTATACAATTTGAGACGATGGTCGTTGACAAAAAATGTTGTGCAATTGGATTCTACGATGTGAAGCTTGACCACACCATTATCATAAATAGTCTCAATCTCATATGGTCCTAGCCATCTAGTGTGAAATTTTCCTTTGAAATCTTAGAACTTGGAGTTATACAAAAGTGTCGAGTCTCTTGGCTGAACAAATCACTTACAAATGAAATGATCATGCCAAAGAGCACATTATTGTTTCACTACTTCTGTATGAAAGAGAGCTTGTTGACACATATCACCAAGAGAATGGAGTTGCTAAATTTTGGCTTTTGAGCACCAATAAGATCTAATCCAATTCCAAAGTAGTACGCAAAGTTTTAATTTCAAACTCAATAGGAAATACACTTTATCATAAACAAGTTCATAAGGTGTAAGACTAGTGGTGTTCTTCCATGTTGTCTGATAAGCCCATATTGCTTTAGGAAGTTGGTCGACCCAATCTTTGTGATGAAGAGCTACTATTTTGGTAAGAATTTTTTCAAGTTCTCTATTGGTTACCTTAACTTGGCCATTGGCTTGTGGGTGATAGGGAGATGACTTGCAATTTTGAATCTCATATTCATGAACTAGAGAAAAATTATCTTAGATGTGAACTGTGGTCCTTGATCTATTATAATCTCCTTTGGTACCCTAAACCTTATGAATTTTTTGTGTACAAAAAATCAACAACCTTGGTATCTTGTATATGCTTTAGTGTGACGACCTCAACTGATTTGGTAACATAATCAATACAAACTAAAATGTATTCTTTATTTATGGATGGGCGATTGATAGTCCCCATAAATTCTAAACCCCATTTTTCAAAGGGTTCAATAGATAATTGAGGTTGCAAAGGAATTTCATCTAAACATGTGGGTTGAACCATGCATTAAAATTGTCACAGTGTTGAACATACCATTGAACACACTCAAATACTGAGAGGGGGGTGAATCATTATCTTCAAAAACTTAAACCCTTGAAATCTTAAACCCTCCAAAAATATGTAGATTCAAACTTTTAACAAGATCAACAACTTATAAACAACTCAGTAGACTTTCAATAGGATCAAAAACTTATAAACATATCAACAATACATAATCAAATTGGCAGCAATGAAAGATACAACAATGAACACACATGCGCAAGATAACACCAGATTTATATGAAAAACCCAAGGGAAATACCATGGTGAGAAATATCACAATATAGGAAGCTCATTTCTTACATAATTACACTTTATTAAGTCTCACTACCTAAAGAAATATACTTCTCCCTGAAGGAATTTCAAGCTAAGGTGCACAACCTTAAGGCAAGATACAAATGACTTGCAGTACTAAGGTGCACAACCACATGGCAAGATAAAAATTACAAGGACCTACTAAAGAGACTCACTATCTAATAGCATGATACATGAAGATTTAGAATTACAACATGCATCGACAGTACACTCTGTTGACTGAGGCATTAAAGCTCATCTAAATCTTATTTTCACAACTCACCACATTATTCCATATTTGCACATTACCACACTCTTGCTTAACTTGCAACTAATTTGTTCTTCCATTTATATCCTCCACAAGATCACAAAACACCAATTAGGTTGGCTAGGATAGAAGATAAACAATATTTTTAACAAGTTGGCCACAAAATATAATGTGGTCCTATCTAGGAGATAAAGAGGATCCCAAACAACACACACGTTGGCGCACATCAATCTAAGTTGGCAACAAGGAAATGTGTAGATAAAACATGTAACACATTACTAGTCGACCCAAAAACATATTTTTAACTGAATTTACTCAGTTTGATTCACAACAAGATAGGTTAGGACCCAAATACATCTTAACACAACCTCAAATGTTGGTGCAAACCCCTAAGCACATAGCACAAGAAAGAGAACAAGCCTTGTCGGCTAGATATCCAAAAATTTCTCAGAAAACCAACTCAAAACAATATGTGGTACCAAAGAGATCAACAATTGATGTGCAGAACACAAAGGTACTTTCCATGAACATCCAACAACACTTCCATATAGTTCTTTCACACTGTCATGCAACAAATAACCACCACAAACCAAACATTAACATAATACTTCATCCCAGAATCACAAAAGACACAACCATGAGATAAAACATTAATAAACTAACTTGTAGTAAATACCATTACATGAAAACTAAATTGAGACACTACACAAACACTGAGAGCATGTCCACCAAGTTGTAGGAGTAGAAGCATCAATACAAAGAAATGTAGAGCATTTTTTGAACCAATCCTGACAAGCAACAAAATTGCCAACCCATTGCAATTACCAAAAACCTCCTCAACAACACAGGTGACCTGAAAATATAGGAGTACAACATCCAAAGAGAATGATTTTTGAATCCCAAATTGCAAGACCACATCTTGAAAGGTAGAGGAATGCAAATCATTCTCTTAAATAGTCTTCAAAGCAACTTCTAGTAGCAAAAACTTTCACCAACATGAGGAGACCAACACTTCCTTGTAGCAACACATACTTCCTTAGAAACAACAGAAGAGAGCATACAACATACTAGAGACCATCAAAAATATCTCTCCAACTTCACCATTACTTCTAATCCTCATCTTAATGCTTATAATCCTCAACTTAATGCTTCTAATCCTCATCTTAATGTATCATCATGATATCATCTCTTCTGAAAACAACCATACTCAATACATCTTTACTTGTCATCAAATAAGGAATGACATCCAACCATGAACATCAACAAGATCAAAGGCATGACATCCAACCATGAACATATCATTGAGAGTATCAACAACATACAACTGTAAGCACCAATGATAGCCAATGCCAAACAACAATCTCACATATGTGCAACAAACTCCCCTAAGTGTTGACACCAATGACAACCAATGCCAACACATACTGCTTACAATCTTTGTGAATTGCGGGCTAGTAATATTCAATAGTAAGAATCTTGTTGGTGATCTTTTGGACTGCAAAATTTCCTCCACATGGTCCAGTAATCATCTTCAACTACACAACGCCACATAACATTATCAATGTTGGTGTGAAAGAGAAGTCCATTTATCCATGTATACTAACCACTTAGCCCAAAAAGTTTCTAATGATCTCTAGAAGAGAAATGTGAGGGAAACTTGCAAGTGACTAAATAGTTTGCAATATTTGCAAACCATGGAATTTTGATCAAAATTACACAAAGGTGCTCATTTGGAAAAGCATCATCAATTGGTACAGGTTCATCCTCATGTTATAACCTAGATAAGAAATCTGCAACAACATTCTCGTGACTAGGCTTATCAAGTACAGTAATTCCAAAATGTTGTAATAATAATAGCCATCTAATAACTATACCAGTAACAATAGGTTAATTCATTAAAAATCATATTATCAAATGATCACAATGAATAAACACTTTGTATCCAGTAATATAATGACAATTTATTAACTGCATATACAACCATTGAGAATTCACTTTCAATAACCATATAATTTACCTTAGTACTTGTAATTTTTTTACTAATGTAATAAATAGAATAGAAGAATGTATCCTCTTTTTGGCCTAGTACAACTCCCATTGAAGTATTTGAAGCATTTGTATGAATGTGAAATGTTAATCCCCAATTTGGTCCACGTAACACTAGTGTAGTAACAAGATTTTCCTTAATTATTTCAAAGGAATGTTGACATTCTATTGTCCATGAGAAGGTATTATCTTTACCTAACAAGACAAAAATTGGTGAGGCAATTTTACTAAAATTTTAAATAAACCTTCGATAATATCTTGCATGTCCTAAGAAACTAAAAAAATCTTTTTGACAAGAAGGTGTAAGTAAATCTTGAATTATTTGTACATTTTTAGGTTCAACCTAAATTCCTTTAAAAGAGATGTAATGACCTAACACTATACCTTTTCTCATTAGAATATGATATTTTTCATGATTGAGGGATGGATTAGTATCTTCACATCGTTGCAATTTTTTTTCAAGATTTCCTTTAGCTTCTTCATAAGCGTTACCATATATAGTAAAATTATCTATATAAAATTCTACACAATCATGAATAAGATTAGAAAATATACTCAAAACTGCCCTCTAAAAAGTGGCAGGGGCATTACATAAGTCAAAAGGTAGAACATTGTATGAAAATGTTCCCCAAGGACAAGTAAAAGTAGTTTTATCCTGATCTTCAAGTGCTATTTGAATCTGGTTGTAACCACTGAAACCATCCAAAAAGGAAAAGAACTTTTTACTTGCAAGCGTGTCAAGAACTTGATCAATAAATGGAAATGGAAAGTGATCCTTTTTAGTTGTTTTATTAAGAGCTCTATAATTTATAAAAAATCACCATTTACCATTATTTTTAGGTACCACAACTAAAGGAGAGACCCATTGACTATCTGAGATTGCATAAATAAAGCCTACATTTAATATTTTTTGCAATTCCTCTTTAAAAAATTCATGCAAAATGAGATTTAATTGTCTTTGTGGTTGTTTGATTGGATGCCAACCTTCTTCTATATATATGTGGTGTGTGCAAGTGTTTGGATGTATACCACATATATCTTGGCATTCCCATACAAATGCAACTTTATGAATTTGTAACATGGCAATTAGGTCTTGAATTTGTGCAGTGCTCAAATGTGGATTGATATTAAGTGTACGACTTGGAAAAAAATCCATTGCTTGTGATTATGCAAGTAAATTTATAGCAAGAAATTGTGATGGTGGAGATGTGTTAGTAAACAAAATAGACTATATAAATACTCATGTGGTAGTAATTGGTGCAATGTGATAAAATGTTGAAGAGACAGTGAATCACTTAGTAAAGGAAATTTTCCAAATGGAAAATTTTCTTCTATACATGAATGAAGAACTGATCTTTCCAAGATATCATTAGATGAATACCGATTTTGAAATAAATTATCAAGGATAATATCTTAAGATGGTTCATCAATATCAAGACTTTGATCAATTGTTAAAATGGGAAGTGATTCATCCAAGTCACTATCAACCCATAAAGGATCCTTAGTCTCCAACAAAGGTTGTGCTGGTGGGTATAGTGTTAGTTGCTTTATTTGTTCTCCATTGAAGATAACCATATTACCTAATTGATAATTAATGAAAGCATCAACTGCAACTAACCAAGGTCTTCCTAGAATCATAAGGTATCTTCCAACTTTATTTTAGGCTATAAAGTCATAAATTTAGTTGGATACTCCCAAGAATCAACATAAATAATTACATCTTCAATCATACCTTCAGGCTTAACTAAAGAATGATATTCCATTTGTAGGGTTGTAGGTATAGGCCTAAGTCCTTGTAGACATAAATTTTCCTTGGTTTCATTTGTCATAATATTTATAGAAACACCTAAATCAATCAATGTATTTGGAATAAGAATATGAACAATACATACCTATATTACGGGACTCCCTAGATCATCCGAATATTTAGGAATTAAGATATTTCCTAACATAAGATCAATAAGTTGTCCAATAACTTGAACAAGTGTTGGATATTGTTCCTTCTTCGACTTTTGAGTACACAAATCTCACATTGTCTTTATGTATATAGGAATATCCTTAATTTCCTACAAAAGAGGAATTTTAATATTGGAATTCCTTAACTCATTAACAAGATCAAATTCAAGTTGAGGTATTTCCTTTTTTATTGGTTGGGATTGAAATCGGTCAGGATATAGAGGCAACCTTGGTGACATATTTTTCTTATCTTGGATTTCTTCAAAATCTCTTGTGAATCATCTACTTTAGTAATTGTAGGTCCTTGAAGACCTTTTCTCGACCTTAATTGTACTCCATTAATATCTTTTATATTAATAAGATAAGTTGGATATCCTGCCACCTCATTATTATAGACAAGTTGCACACCTTATTATTTGGATTTGGTGATGGTTGAGCAGGCATTAGGGTTGCCTTTGGTGATGGTTTAGCAGAAACTGGGGTTGCCTTCAGTGACTATGATTGATTGAATAATGGATTATTAGATGTGGGAGGTATTGATGGTAATAATTGTTGCGGTTGTTGATAAAAAGTTATCATAGGTGGTGTTGGATACAATGGGTATTGTGTAAATTGTTGTGGTGATGCCCTCCATGCTTGTTGCGATAATTGTGGAGGATGTTGGCATGAATTTGGCCACTGTGGATAACGGGGAGGTTGTTTCCAATCTCCATACCATCCAAATTGGTTCGAAAAAGGACTAGGTTGACTACTAGGCCCTATATTGTAAGGTGCGTAAAAGTCATTCATCATTCCTAGGGGAATAGCTTATGGAGGCCAAGACCTTCGCTAAGCCATATAATAAACTGGTTCTTTGGGATATTCAAGATCTTCCACATCTATTGGAAGAGTTCATAAGGTGGTATTTCTACTAGCATCTTCTAAAGAAGAAAGTTTTGTTTTATTATAAGGACACTCTTCCCTAGTGTTCTTCTTATGACATATTGGATGAAAAATGACAAGTGCTTTTTCAGCTTCTTCCTACTTTTTACGTGTATACACGTTATCAATTTATTTTCCCATATAACTCAAAAGATCAAATTTTCAAGTTATCAAGTAACATACCTAGTTCACATTTAGTGATACCTATTGTACTTCTGGAATAGACATGCTTTCTAGAATAGCCTCTTATAGTTTTATTAGATCTTGATTAATTCTTGAAAATATCACAAATGCTGTCAAATTTTAATTTAGAAATGTGTCCACCACCTATAAGATTCAAAAAATTAATACATTCATCACAAATTCCTTTAAGAAAAATCATTTTAATAGCCTCATTATTTAATCATGTTTGTCTCATTCTTTAGAGACTAAATAAAAATCGTTTAAGGTAATCTTCCAAAGTTTCTTTTTCTCATTGCATCATACGAAAGATCTCATATCGAACCTCATTTGTCTTGAAATACTCTTGATACTTTGTAAAAAATCGTTCCTTCATATTTTCCCATGTGTGAATAGTCTATGGTCCTAAGCCCATAAACCATCGTAATGTTGTATCCTTCAATGTAGCTGGAAATAACTTAATCTTTTGAGCATCACTTTGGTATTCATAATTGTGACATAGGACATAAAACTCAAACAAAAACATATCAATATCTTCCATAGAAATTCCTCTAAAAATTGGTAAGGTAGAATGAGGTATGTTTTTTATAGGAGCCTCTTCCATTGGATGAGCAATAGGAAATTCAAAAGTAACAAGATTATTATTGGCCAAAGCTTGATCATTATTGTTTTTTTTATTGTTGTTATTTTCGGCCATAATTTTAAATTCCCAAGGCGTATAAAAAGATGAAAATAACTTAGATTGCTTACTTTCTACAGACTTACCACTTCAAATTTTATAAGAATCTTTAACTTGTTTGGCAAGCTCAAGAGTGATGATATTAAAAGAATCTTTTGAAGTCTCGAGTAATTCTTGTTGTGTATTGGATGGTGATTCAAAATTAGACTCAAAGTAATGGATTCAATCACACACTTCTCAAGATCAAGTTCAACTACTTCCTTTTTCGATGGTTTTCTCATAAATAGTGGCTTTAATCCTTTTTTTGGTAATCTTGTTTTGTTGAGCTACTTCGTATATTTTGTTTGACAAATCTACCTTTTTGATCTCTAACATGACTCATGCATCTATATGAATTAATACAATGCAAACTGAGGGTAATTTCCTAAGCAAGGTTAAAAATTGTGTGGAATTTCTCCTTAATGCACTAGTCCTAACTTAACTTGACTATTAGGCCTTTAATGCATTTCCCCAGAAATGGCACCAAAATATTGGGATAAAACTAAAAACCTTAATTCTTTGTTTGGATATGTGGTTGTTGTGTTTTGTAATTCAGCTCACCCTTATGTCAATCTAGGATGTAGACTTATGAAAGACATAGTGGCAATCTGATCAAGGGCTGGAGGTATTAAGCTAAGTGTAATAAAATACAAAAACTCCTAGTATCAGAGATAAAAAAATCATAAACCTAAATACCCGATTCACAAAAAATCAGAAAACAATTTTGTTGTTGGTTCTATTAGTTCTACAACAAGAACAAAGTGATAGGAAAAGTGCGAGAGAAACAAACCAATAAGTTTTTTTTTGTCAATTGTAACTTTTAAATCACTCAAAATATCAAAAGGTATTCTTACACAAGAAAACAAAGGTAATTTAGTAACTGAAGTAGAAACTACATACACTCCTCAAACCACTCTTATCATAAACATAAGCATAAAATTAAAATAATAACCATGATAATTAAATTGATTAAAATAATAATAGAATAGAAGATCATCAAGTTTCTTGAGGAGTGGACCCTTCCTCTTGGTCTACAAGGTGATTAGAAAATGCTACTGTAATGCTCCTTACTTTATAACTTTGATCATAATACTAAATAAGTTTTTAAATTAAGAAAGAGAGAGTTTACAACTAAAATACTAGAGATAACCAATTTGGTTATGTGGCCTATAACCCATAACTATAACAAGAGTCTTCAAATTACAACCAAATATATTATAGTAAACAAAACAACTTTATGGCTATGCAAATATCAAATTAAGATCAACTTCAACTCGCATCCTTGGCTTGAGATCATCCCTACATCATAAATATTTTCCTTTAATTCCTTCTTGTCATTATCCATTGAATGAAGATTAGTATCCCTATAAATTAGCAACATAAAGTATCTTTTTATCCTTTAAATATATTAAATAATTTCATTCTTTATGGTAATTAATGGTGTAAAATGGGAAGTAAAAGGTAAATGGGAATAGTCATGGGAAATGATAGAAGGGATTAGAATAGGGGTAAATGCATGAATTTGGGTCCACTTCTTGTGGAAGTTTCAATCTTAGGAAAAAAATGCCTAATCAAATAGAGAAAAACAGGATCCCATTATTTATGAAACGGGATCCCGTTTTGCTTGGGGATCTCGAGCTGAAATTTAAAATGGGATCCTGTTTCATGGCAAAATCTCATGCCAAGTACCATGAAACATGATCACGTTTTCTAATAAACAAGATCCCTTTTTCTACTAAATGGGATCTCATTTCGAAAAAGTATTAATTTTTGTAGAAAATGACTATAGGGTCATTTTATTCTAACAATGACTAAGAGAGCAAACAAGATGCCAATTTGTAGAGCTCACATTTCGGGCACCACCCACTCCATGCTATTTTTTCTATTTTTTATTTATATTCATTTTTTGTATATTGTATGTTGTATTTATATTTGATATATATGGATATGGTTTAATTTTTATATAGACAAGATTAAATGTTGATTTTACTTGATTCCTTTATCCCAAGATGGAAAGAAAACATTAATTTCCTAATAGCATTCATCACACTTTCATCCAAACTAAAATAAATTTCACTTGAAATTTTTAATCAACTATTACATTTATAAAAACCCTAGTAAGGACAAAATAAATGAGGGTTGTTAAGGAAAAAATATTGACACATGAATATCCTAACACTCATACAAAGACATAATAAATATAAGGAATAACCTTAATTATTTAAGATTATCATAGTGATGCAAGAAGTGTTCATAAACCAAAAGACCATCATCACAAACTTGGGGCTATTCTTTTTGAGTTCATGACATTATAAATGTCACATTGATACAATAATGATGCTAAAACCATATCATAACATGCTAAAGTGGTACTCCTATCACTAAATAAAATAACACCTACAAAAATTAGTCATACTATACCCATACTAGTCTTACAATCAAACTAGTCATATCATACCATGGTAGTCTAACGCAAAAAAATTATCATTGTCACTTTTAAGGATTACCATTAAAAATTGTCAAGAACAATTATTTCATTAAGGATGGTTATGGGGGAAAGGAAATTTTAAGGCCATTCCAAGAATACCCCATGTTGTTATAAGCTTCTTACCATACTCATATAGGCCTAGAAAAAAAGAGGATAACTAGTTGTTTATAAGGGAAGTGATTAGCGCTATCAACATCCAAAATTTAAATCACATTACCAAAGTTGATAACATAATATTTGTAAAGCCCTTTAAGATTAAAAAATCTAGTAATATCATGAGGATGGGTAATTATGACTGTCATTGATATGCTAGGAGCTAGTTGGTGAGTGTATGTGCATGAAGACTTACAAAGTTATACAAATAGTTATTTAAGATGATGTGTTTTGTTTATTTATGCCACATGCGAGGTGAAATTCTATCATCAATCCATAAATAATGTAATTACCAAAAGGAAAAACCATAACAAAGATGTTCCCACACAACAAGGGATATTAATTATAACAAGAAGAGTGTCATCCTAAATTCTAGCATATTATAAATTTAGTAGGACTATCACATAAACTATCCCATCATTATAATGATAAATCAAATATTGTAAAGTCTACCACATCTCACAAGATATTTTCATATCTCAAAAAGGGGTCATCACAAACAATAACACCATAAGAATCCAAAGGATATACAATGGTGTACCAATTAGGAGGTTTGTATCACTAATAAAGATAGTCACTATCCAAGACTAAAATCCTATCATAGCACCTACCCAATATTGTCATAAACTTAGAACATTACTATAAGGTTAAAGATTTCCTTTAGCTAATAAAAGGCGAGAAAAGGTTGTGAATGAGGGAAGAACAATTTTAGCAAGAAAAGAGACAATCATATCACTAAGAAATATTTAATATCAACCTAAATATTTAATATCGCATGTCTATATTAATTCATAAGAATAATCTCAGTTTGATTTTAAATTTCTACACTAAATTTATATTCTATGGATAAGGGAGTTTAAAAGCTAACTTTAATATTCATATTTTTAATCATATAATATGTACTTATCAATGTTAGGAAATTGTAAGGAGTTTTTATTATATTGTAGTACACATTATACTTTAGATATAAATCTTTATGCATAATGCTATTTTCTTGTGGGGTGAGGTGTTTCTAGTATATTGTACTATAAGTATATTCGTTAGTTTGGAGATCTTTTGGATTTTAATGCTATGGACTAGTCTAATTGGCAAGTCATTAAGGGTAACCTTTGTCTAAGTAATAAGTTTCAAGGCTTTGTGATCTTTCTAGAAGCTTTGGTTCCTATGGATCTAGTTATAAATTTATGCACTCCTTTACAATGTAATGTCTTCAAGGATTGGTGGTGGTTGTCTAGGTTTCAGTTTCATTGTTTTCCTTTAAAAATACATATTTAAGCCTTATACATTCCTTGTTTTAAATCCTAGGCTAAATTAGAAATGGAAATGTAAGTTTAAAGAAAAACATTGAGAAGATTGAGTGCCCAAATATGGAGATCAAAAGTTGAATCTAATGCTCAGATTTTGGCTTGGAAATTTTTGCATTTCAAATTTTCCTGTTGGTGACAGATTGAAATACTTTGTGGTGCAGTTAGCTAAATGTCCCTTCTGCCAACATAGGGAAAGTCTAAAACATGTCTTTTGGGAATGTTCGTGGGCTAAAATAAAATGGAATGCTATTCTCAAATTCCTTCCTAATATTTTTAGGCATACATTAAAATGGAAAGAAGTTATTTTGGGTTTTGGTTTTCAAAATAATTGTGTGGCTGATTCTATGAGGCAAACTATTTTGCATAACATATGGAAAAGTAGATGTTTATCAATTTTTTCAAAGCATAATGTTCATCAGGAAGGATAAATGATAAAGTTTTACTCTGATGTTATTTTTCAAATTGTCTTTTTGTGCTCTCATATGCAAGGGGTATCCAAAGAGAATGTGAAGATTGACAATCACTTGGACAAGATAAAAGTTTCAATTACTGTAGTTACATGGAAAAGATTTCTTGTATTCCAAACAACTTCAATGTATGGTTAAATTTAGTCTGTAAGGTTGCATCTATGTGATGTATGGGGTCTTTGTTCTTACCCCAATCTTGTATTGGTTTAATTGGAATGCTAGTTTTTTTTTTTGTAACATCCTGCTGGTTTCATTTTCTTCTATGTAATTTATTTGCATTGTTTCAATATAAAAAAATATTGTACTCTAAATGATATACTAAGTATAAATATTAATTTAGATTCTTATGGGTGCACTTTAAACCTGTTGTAAATCTCCCCAAAATGATATTTATCTTTTCAATTATGATTCATTCTTTCCAACATAGATTTGGGAGTTTGTGAGGAGTGTTGCAAATTTGATAGAAATTCCAAATATATTACTATGAATCCTAAAATCAAAACATACAAAAATGATATACAAGTTATGTTGCATATTTGATAGAATATTTAATTATTCTATGGTGTATAAAATTGTTTACCTTAAAAATTTCACATTATGTTGTGTCCCCCTAATTTATTGGACTTAATTAAGCTTCTAATGTTCCAAATTATGCATTCCAAAGCCTAATTTTTACTGTTTTTCGAAGCAGGACAAACATTAAACAAATGCATCCAATCATTAAATTGTCCTCGATTTTGAGTGTTCTAAAAATTTGGGCTAGGACCTAGTCGCCCATGGGTAATTGAGTTACTCTTCTTAGTCGGGGCCTAAATTTAAATATGTTATTGGCAGGATTTTAACATCCAAAATTCAAATATGAAGTGTCAGATTTTGGAATCTAATTTTTGGGAAATTAGAATAATTACTTATAAATACCTAGTCTTATTATCTTATTATCATGGGAAATTAGAATAATTTTTGGGTAATTGAGTCACTCTTCTTAGTCGGGGCCTAAATTTAAATATGTTATTGACAGGATTTTAACATCTAAAATTCAAATATGAAGTGTCAGATTTTGGAATCTAATTTTTGGGAAATTAGAATAATTACTTATAAATACCTAGTCTTATTATCATTTGAAATATAACAAGCATTATCAAGAAATTATTGGCAAGCTTATGATCACAAGCACTATTGAGCATGTCAAGAGCATCATTTCAAAGCATTATTACAACAATTCAAGATCCAACATCATGTCAATTTCTATGTGTGTTCATGTTCATGTTTTGTGAAGGATAACATTTTTGTAGGTCTTCAAACATTCAATAAAATCTATCAAGTGAAATCAAAGATCCTTGAAGTGATGTGCATGACTTCAGTCCTTCAAGGAAGCCATTGAAGGGTGGTGAGTTGCAACATTCTATTCATTCACCATTTCCTTCCTTTTCGTTATCAGATTATCATTGAAATTACCATTGTGGAAGTGGGAACACTTACACGGGGTTTGAATGAGGTAAGCCCTATATGGAACAACATTTTATCTCTTTGTAAACATGCAGGTTACAAGTCTGAAGAGGATTGAAGGGAGTTTTAAGATCTATTTTGTATTATTGCATTTGTTGCCATCAACCTTGTCAAGACACAAAAACTCACCTACATAATTTATTTATGATATTTCAACAAATTTGTAGGTGTAATCAGAAGCTCATATCCAACACCAGAGGATCCCAAAATTTGAGCAAGACACCTTAAAAAAGACTCAGTAGCCATTGGGAAACCCGGTCCTTGTAGGCACAATCAAAATAATTTTTCTGGGTAGGTACACATCAATCTGCACTTTCTAGATCCACTTGCAAATTACTGTTTCAGTTTGTTTACTTTCATGAAATTGCATTTATCATATTAGGTCATATAGTTTAATTAGGACAATAATTCCAAATCATTTCTGATTCATTCTTAAGACTCAAATAGATGTAGATCCAGGTCGGATTGAATCACCTAAGAGGTTGTAAGTCAATCTAGGAACCTTGTTGATTTTCATCTTAATGAAATACTAGAAATGATGACCCAATGACCTTAAGTTTTAGATATTAAATTTAAGGTCACCACATTTTCATGTTTCATTTTGGTGAACTTGACATTTGACATCATAGCTTTTTGATTAGGAAATATTTCAAACCCTAGATCTTGGTTTTGCGTCATTGTGTTTTGTATTTCTCATTTGTGGTTGCATATTGTATCATACAAAATCATAAAAATATTGCATTCATATTGCATCATAACTTGCATTACAATGTGTTTCAGTCATTTAGATAAGATTTCATTTCAAAATTGCATACAAAAAAGTGTCATTTTGTTCCAAAATTATCATACATTTGCATTAACATTACATTGAGTTTTTTGGAAAACAATCATTGTTAAACATATTTGTAGATAGGAATAGTACCCTTAAATAACAACTTAGACATTCAGGCTTTTGGTTTTCAGAACCCTGATCAAGGACTCAGATGCCATTGGGTGACCCTGTCCTTGTACAGGTGCATCAACATACTTTTTCACAATAGTCTGTCTTTGTTTGCTTAGTTTCACTATACTTACATATCTCTGTTTTGGAATCCATAATTGCATGTTTTTAGGAATTTTACATTTAGTTCAATTAGTGAAAGAAATTGCATTGTTTAAGATCAAAATTTGCATTCAAAATCATCACTTTTAGGTCTCTGCATATTGCAATCAGTCAATTACTACATTTTAGATTTGAGAATTGTATGCAAATTTGTTTAAAAATATTCAACATCATTTTATACTTGCATTTTGCATCAAATGGAGATACATTAAGAAAATTCTAGAAATTTATTTACTATTTCAATTATCTGCAAGTAGAATGAGAATTCTTAAGTAGTGTAGTCTTCAGTCAAACTTTGAACTTTCAGAACCCTTGACCAAGACCCATGCGCCCTTGGGTGACCCTATCTTGTTTCTCTTAGCCAAAAAATTTGTTTCTAAGACCTTTGTTAGCGTGGTTCCTATTTGCTTATGCTTCATACCTTCTATTTTTGAGTGTTTGTTGTACTTATTTAACAATTGGTGTTCATCTTGGGTGCATTTTTAGTGTTGTGAAACTTGCATGAGTTTCACAACCTAGTATCCTATTGTCAATACTTCAATGAGGCGTAGTTCGAGACTTATGTCATCCCACGTTGTTGGTACATCCGTTGTGGATCTTGAGTTCTCCAACCCTTTCACAACAAGTGTTGTCAATACACAACCCATTTTGGACTCTTTTCCTAATGTTACCATTCCAATGACAACATTCCAAGCACCTACCTTTACCGATGTTGAGACTTTGGTTTCCCATGTTCTTGAAGACAAAATAAGAAAACCGGATAAAGACCTCAAAAAAATTCAAGAATATGTAAGTACTGAACACTTTTCTAGTACCACAATTCCTATAATTGACAACATGAGGAAGTTGCTTAATGATGATCATGGATTATAGGTTGTGCATAGTGATGAGTCTAGTTTTTGGGTTAGTTATGGGTAGAATCTATAGTCTATTTGCTAAATTTACCATGGACTTTGATATTGCATGCTGACATTTTTATATGGTTTCTCTCAAAACATAAAACATTTGGGTTTAATTCTATTTCTACCAAGTTTAATGATATTTACCTATTATGTGGACTATCTATATTAATATTGCATGTGGTTAATGAATGTTCTTTAAGGTGGTTATAACTATGCAATTATTATGTGTACTGACATTTCCATGCAGAAACGATTGGAAATGCTAAGTTGAGAAATGTAGCCATCAGCTGGTCACACAGAGGAAACACACGAAGGTCAACCAAGGACGATGACAAGAGATTCCCATGTTAGCCGCATGTAACCGCCTTATGCCGATCTTTAATGATATTGAGCAATGTAGGCACTATCGCAGTGGTCGAGTCCATGTGTGGGCATGCATGTCTAAATGAATTCCCCTGCATGTGTAACCACTCTTCCGCTCTCTTTTCTGATTTCCCTAAATGGCGTCCTCTCAGTTAGTGGGAGTTGACTGCCCTGTCTGCCCTGTTTAGTTGGTATAAATAAGGTTTGGATCCTCCTTCTTCATGGGTTGATAACCAAGCTATTGTACAAGCTTAGAACACTATCAAACATATTATTTTGTATTTGCACTTTCCAATGAATAAAATAAGATTCTGAGTTGAGTATCTAAGTGTAATCTAAGTTTGCATTAGTTTTAGAGGATACTCATCCAAGGGGGCCCACTTCGTGAGTAATCCATTCCTTTAGTTTAGATAGATTAATATTAGCTTATGTTTAGTACTTAGTTAAGAATCTGGCACCGACTATTCCTGCAACCACTAGAATTCCATTTTGTGACTGTTCCTACAGCCAAAGTGGGCAGAGTAGTTTCTTGTTTGCTACTTAGATTTTTATTTTTGTTATGCATGTTCAGTTCAAGCTTTATTGTTGAGTGATGTTCAACATTTTCTTTATTTCTTTCTTTGTAATTTACTTTCAATATTGGTCTCTCTTAGTTGTAGAATGAAAATGACTACTTTGAAGTTCCTAGTGCACATACTGTGCTGACCCATTTCAAGTTCATGTCCCTGGATTGACAATTTAAATGTACCTTCATGATGGTTAAGATAACTATTTAGGTTATATGTTCAATCTCTGAATCGTGGTTGTAATGGCTTAGTTATTGAAATCATTGTAGGAGGCTGACATTTTTGGAACCGTTGTCGGGGATGGTGTCAAACTAGGGAGTCCTTTGGAGTCATTGATAGTTTTTCTATTCTAGTACTTCTAGAATTTTCTCTTAGTGTTAGAAGTTATGATCCACTATTTTTTTCCCTACCCATTTTTTGTGTGAGTTGGCTAATACCAAGTTGATACTGCATACATAGAAGAAGAAGAAGAGATGCTTATGGGAGATTCCTTCCTAATAATCCAAAGCCATTTCATCTAGTAGAGCTTCCAAATCTTCCTAGAAATGAAGAAGAAGAAGAGCGACACCCCTTTGCTGATATATTCCCTGACTTGACTAGTTTTGAAGTTTCCCTTGAAGATCAAAATCCTGTTGAAGAAAATTTTCTGGAATTCCATCAAGTAGGCATGGCTGATGCAAATGGAGACAAGCCTAACACGCAAAACCAACTAGCTTTTCCTTTTCCCATTGCTAAATAGAATGAAGTAGATAACCTCAAGAATATCCTTGCTTTAGTCCTTCCTAAGTTCTATGGACTTGTAACAAAAGATCCTGATACATTTTTGTTTGAGTTTGATATACTCTGTAGAAGTTATGACTATACCACTAATGCCCATAGACTTAAGCTATTTCCTACCACTTTGAAAGAAGTCGCATTGAGATGGTTTATGGGCCTTGGCAAAAACACTGTGGCGACTTGGGAAGATATGAAGACAAATTTCCTTGAGAAATATACGGAGTATTGCAGGGGTAGTGACATGAGAGGAGGTGACATTTTTAGAATGCAACAAAAGGAAGATGAGAGCCCAGAGGATTTCATTTCAAGGTTTTTGTTTTGTTTGCAGAAATATCCACATCATGCACTCAATGAAGACTCACAAAAGTTTCTTTTTTTGAGAGGAATTAGTGAAAGCTACATTGATGCCTTGGACCTAATGGCAAGAGGGGATATAACTCAAGTCCCTTGGGAGGATATCAATAATTTATGCCATAAATATTCTAGGGCAACTTCAAAGAAAGGAAGAGCCTACAATTCCTCTCTGGGTAAGTCATCCACCAGTGGAGTCTCAAGGATGGAGATTACTAGTTTTTTGGAAGATTTCAAGCAGGATATTATCAACAATCTAGCTACTTAGTTGGATACACTTCAAGCTAAGAAGAGACATGAGGAGGCAGAGGCAATGCTGACAAAATATTGCCCTCATTGTAGATAAAAGAAGAAGGACTGTAGATGCAAGGTGATAGCTAACATTGACAGTAAGCAGATTCCACCTGAGTTCAAACCAATTCAGACTGAGGAAGACCAAGTCTAATTTGTTTCATAGAAGAGGCCATGGGCTTCAAGAAAAGGTATGCCACCAGACCCACTATCTTTTGTTGGGCCATATTTTAATTCTTTTTCATTTGGTAACTAGTGGCAACCCCCTTATCCATACGACTATGGAGGATATCCACCATAGTCTTGGAGTAACCCTCTAGATTCTTGGTCCAATTATCAAAATTCCTCACCTCAGTGGTAGCAACCTCAAGGGAATTGGCAGTAGTTTCAAGGACCTTGGCAACCCCCTCTAGGAAAATAGTAGCAAACATCTCAATGGAGAGGTGGCCAATAATGGCCAAACTAGACAACCAACTATATGCATCCATCTTCTCAACCCCAAAAATCTGTTATAATGCCTCCTCCTGCTAATCCAAGTTCAAATGTTCCCAAGCCTACTTAGTTACCAGCCCAACCCACACCTAATCCAAATAATAAACCACAACAATAGCCTGTATATTCTACTGATCCAAATTAATTTCCTACATATGTTGTGATTTTAAGTGACATACGTCTACGTTCAGGGACTACCTTGTCAGCTCCTTCCACCCCCATTATCACCGAGCTTCCTGTGGAAGAGCAAGAAGAATTTCTGACTAATCCTATTCAGCCTTGTGCGCTTAAAAATCTTGAACTAGTTCTAGCCAAGCAAACAACACAAGAGCCACAGTTCCCCCAAAGATTGGAAGTTTCCAAGCAAAAATAAGACAAGGAGGAAACCACTTTTGATATTATAGACCAGCTAAATCATATTTGTGTCCAAATACCCCTATTCTAGGCCATAAAAGATGTTCCTATATATGACAAGGCAATTAAAGAAGCATGCCTTAAGAAACTAGGAAGGAAAAATAAAGACCCAACTATAGTTCATGTAGTGGGGCAGCTTGCTAATATTGTGCTTGGAAAAGTAACTATTCCCAAGTACAATGATCCATGTAGTCCTATGGTTGAAGTTATTATAAATGGGATAAACATAAATAATACTTTGATTGACCTGGGTGAAGTAATCGATGTGATGAATAAAGAAATCCTACAACAACTGAATATTGCAAGTATGAGATCCACTCCTACTGTCCTGCAGCTTGCTGATAGTTCCACTGTTAAGCCTAATGGTATAGGAGAAGACCTTGTGGTAATTATAGAATATTGGGAATATCCAAATAACTTCATGGTGCTTTCTCCCAAAGCTACACTTGGAGGGTATCCCATTATCCTTGGTAGGCCATGGTTAGCAATTGCAGATGCTTATATTGGATGTCAGTCTGGTGACATGATCATTTCTGATGGAAGGAACACCAAAAATCTTGTTATTTATCCTCCTACTTAGCCATCCCATGATGAAGATAATTATGTATGGCCACATGTTGGTGAAGAGGTCGAAGAAGTTAACTCAGTGGTGCAGATCATGATGCTAGGGAGATGTCCTTTCCTGTAGCTTCAAGATGGGTATGAAGTGTTATCTAGTATCATTCAAAACCATTGTCAGATAGAAGAGACATCACCCATTCATGCATCTGGTTCTGCGAACCTCGTACAAACACTTTTGTCATTTCTGCCTAATATTCTTGTAGCCACTGTCTCTACAGACAGACTTCCTATAGCCACTCTTCCTGCAACCACTATCTCTGTAGATAGACTTCCTGCAACCACTCTTCCAACAAACAAACTTCCTGCAACAACAAGTATGTTCCACACAATTCTGCCACATGAACTTAAGGTACCATGTATTAATGAAGCAACTATGATAGAGTTAGTTACACAAGTACAAGTGTCCGAAGGAAAATATTTGAATATCAATAGTAAATTGAGTGAGGGATAACAATTGACATCGACAAATTTGCTAAAAATCCATCAATTTTTTTTTGCCTGGGATTATCATGATATGAAGGGACTAGATCCAAAGCTCTGCACTCATACAATATATATCAAAGATGATTGTACACCTGTAAGGAAGCCACAAAAGAGACCGTGCATTAAGAGAAATTGTCAAAACAAAGCTGCAAAAGTTACTAGATGCAAGATTTATCTACCCTATTTTAGAAAGCCAGTGGGTGTCTCCATTGGTGATTGTGCCCAAGAAGGGAGGAAAATGGCAAGTTTGTGTTGACTATAGGGAGCTCAATGATGCTACTAAGAAGGACCATTTTCCCTTGCCTTTTGTAGATCAAGTCCTAGACTCTCTTGCCTGAAAGTAGTATTTTTCTTTCCTTGATGGATTTAGTGGTTACAATCAGATTCAAATTGCACCAGAAGATTAGGAGAAGAAAAAAATCACATGTCCATGGGGGACATATGCCTATTTAGTACTTCCCTTTGGGTTATGCAATGCACCTGCAACTTTTTAGAGAGCAATCATCAACATATTTTTAGACATCTCCCTTGACTGCATGGAAATCTATATGGATGATTTTACCACCTACGATGCTGATTTTGATGAAGCATTGGAAAATTTGAAGAAAGTCCTACAGAGATGTGAAGACCAAAATATATCTCTAAATAGTGAGAAATAATTCATGATGATGCAAGGTGTAGTTTTTGGTCACTATATTTCACACCACGATATTCAAGTTGACCCTGTAAAAATTGAGGTAATTGTTAATCTATCCACACATGTAAAACAAAAGGATGTTAGGAGTTTCTTGGGCCATGCAAGATATTATAGGTATTTCATCAAAGATTTTAGCAAAATGGCAGCACCACTATATAGTCTCCTGACTAACTATGTTGAGTTCCAATGGACAAACGAATGTGATAAAGCATTTTCTAATTTAAAGACAACCCTGACACATGCTCCCATACTTAAGGGACCTAATTTGGAAATTCCATTTCACATCCATATAGATGCCTCAGATTATGCCATATGATAAGTCTTAGGATAGAAAGAAGGAGCCATTGAAAATTCCATTTATTTTGTCAGCAAAAACTTGCAAGGAGCTGAATTCAATTACATAGTAACAAAGAAAGAAATGCTGACAATAATCTATGCCCTGAACAAACTTAAGCACTATATAATAGGTTACCAAATATTTGTGCACACTGATCATGTAGCCATTAGATATCTCATGAATAAACCCCTGATCTCAGGAAGGTTAGCCAGATGGTTGCTGCTACTGTAGGAGTTTGACATAACTATTATGGACAAACCAGGGAAGGCCAACATTGTTACAGATTTTATTTCAAGGCTGACCACATCTGAAGATAGTCAAGCCATAGATGATTCCTTTCCTAATGAGAATATATTCTCCATTAGTGTGCACACCCCCTGGTATGCTGACATAGCCAATTACCTTGTAACAGGGGGAGTTCCTCCTCACTTCTCTCCAAAAGAGAGAAGAGTGCTGATTGAAATTTTTTTCCCTTTTTCATGGATAGTTGGATGCTTATTTTATACTGGACTAGATCATGTTATGAGAAGATGTTTAAGGGAAGATGAGACCTATAATATTCTACATGCATGCCATGATGAACCATGTGGAGGACATTTTGCAACCAAGAGGACAACAATGAAAATTTTGAACACAACATACTATTGACCTACACCCCACAAAGATGCTAGAAGATATACAAGGAAATGTGATAGGTGCCAAAGGATGGGTAGGCCAAAAAATTTAGATGAGATTCCACTCTATCCCCAAGTAGTAGTCACTCCCTTTGACAAGTGGGGATTGGATTTTGTGAGACCCATTGACCCCCCATCAAATGGTAAGTTTTATATTTTGGTATGCACTGATTATGTAACTAAATGGGTAGAAGTTAAAGCCATTAAGCATGCCAGAGACAACAAAGTTGTAGAATTTATTTATGAAGAAAATTTCACATGGTATGGAGTCCCCAGAGAAATAGTAACTGATCAAGGAGCTCAGTTACCTCAACACTTGTTACAATACTAGTTAATGAATATAACATAAGGCACAAAAATTCCACTCTTTATCACCCTCAAGCAAATGGATAGGTTGAGGTGACAAATAGAGAGATTGAGGCCATCCTAACCAAAATAGTGAATATTCATAGAAAGGATTGGACAAATAGATTATCAGAAGCGGTTTGGGCTTACAAAACCACATGGAAGAAAACTACAGGCTTCACACCATTTGAGCTACTGTATGGGAAGACAACCATGATGCCATTGAGTTCAAGCACAAGACTCTCAAAACTGCATTTGAATTGGGAATGGAAATTTCTAAGGCATAGAAAGAAAGGATCATGCAGCTGAATGCATTAGATGAAATGAGGAAATCAGCCTCATACCATACTAAAGTTGTGCAGAGTCAAAGAATTAAATGGCATGATAAATTTATCAAAGAAAATAAATTTCAGCCAAGCAACCGGGCATTGCTTTATGACTCATGATATCAGGATAATACAAGAAAATTGCAGACAAGGTGGCTAGGGCCATATGAAGTTTCTGAGGTATTTCCTAATGGAGCTGTGCAACTCACCACCATTGAACCTGTCAGATTCAAATTACTAGTCAATGGGCATCGTCTCAGATTGTATCAAAAGCCAACTTCCAAAGAAGAGTTCTTGCAATAGTTCATCCAACATGCAACACCCGAGCATAGTTCCTGTAGCCGAAGGCAGTGGACCTAGTGTCCCTCCTTCCGTCTAACTAAGGTACGTACTTGCCATAATAAAGACTTCTACTTTTGTATAAGTCCATTTTTTCACCCATCCGCCCATCTATCCATCCGTACCACCCTTCTCTCTCTTCCATTATTTCATTCCACCTCACACCATTCCACCTCATCATCATTAATTACTCAATTATTTCTTGAAAAGGCAAGTGGTTCTTTCTCCACGATTGTTGCAATGAATCCTCTATGCCATCATGTTTGTACACACTCAAGTATGTGCACATTAATTGTATTCTTAATTATCTTTTAGAGCATTTCATTTAATCATTGTATGTTAGTATGGACGTTCACATAATTGTCATAACTCCCCTCTCAAATCATTGCTGCCATGTCGCATGTGTGGACACATGTCCAAATTTAGGTTGGGGGGAGGGGTAAGAAAAATGAAAATATATTGTCACATGTCAATCCATGATTGTTTGTGTCAACAAATCTTACTGTGTTGATTTGAAATTTCAAATAAAAGATGGCTCGCATATGTGATGTGACACTAAATTGCCGCCACCATTTCCTTTCATCATAACTCCCTTTTATTACCATTTCTTGCCATTATTAACCCTATCATAATCTTGAAATGCAAATGGTAATTGCTAAAAGCTGAGTAAATGAAAAATTTAGTCAACAACTCAGCTAACAGGTGAGCAGAAAGGAATTTGCTTACAAACGAGAGTTACAGAAGGAAATTTTGCAGAGTAACAGATTGATTACAGACAATGAGAGGTGAACTCATTCAAAATGAGCCCTCAGTTCATGATACTTTTTTGCAGGATGCATAGTGCCTAACCAAATTTTAGAATTGTGGCTGGTTGGATTATTTTATGAAACTAGACGGTTTTGACGAAGGTATTGCATTGGAGTTTGCCTGGACATTTTTCAGATGGAAAATCCATAGTAAAAGGGCTTAAGGTCATAGTAACCGAGGAACGAATTACAAAATTTTCAGGGTTACCAGCTGATGACGAGCCTTACCCTGTTTCTAAGGACACCAGGACAACCAGGGCTATATTCATGATACATGGTGACCCTCCGCTCGCTATTGAAAAATAGGGTGCTAAAAGACTCTCTATGCCCAAGCCATGGAAGCATGCAACCATCTACATTATCAAATATATCACTTTGGAGGGTCAATTATCGAACTTTCATTCAGGGCATTTCAAACTATTGAGTCATATGAGGTACGAGAGGAGGATGAATGTGCCCAATGTATTGTAAAACCTTCTCTCCATCATGGCAATAGAAACTTAGAAAGGTAGAGACAAATCTGTATCCCACTATTGTATCATTAAATTGTTGGTTGTAAAATATCTGCATGATACAACACCTAGAATTACTTGGGAGGATTTTGTAAACATTGATCAATATAGACTTGAGCAGTTGCAACCTAGGGTTTCACCTCATAAACATAGGTCTATCAAAAAATTGAGCATGGCTAAAGACACCCTTGGTGCTGACTCTAGTGTGAATCCTCCTACTAAAAAAAATACTATAAATGTTAGTTCCTCTGATACTGAGCAAGAGAAAGAAAATTCTCCATCAACTTCTGATGATGATGGTTTTCCACTTGAAATTGTAATAAGAACAAGGGAACAAAAGAGGGAAGCCAAAGCAAGGAAAGGAAAAACACATCTTGTGCAAAAAGAGGCACCAAGTCCTAAGAAAAGGAAGGTTGGCAGTATTTGTCCTGCAGCCAAAGAAAAATGTAAGAGCCCTCTCAAGAAAGAATAAAAGGTTGTTGATATGCCTTCGCAAAAAAAACCTGAGCTTGGTGGAACATCATGTGAAGGCACTAAAGCTCCAATGGAGCAAGAAAATGTAGAAGAAGAAAATATATTCGATCAGGCAGCAAAAATGACCCTGATAGATATTGCTGCCATTGCAAAAGAAGTTGAGATTTAAGAACATGAAGAAAGTCGGGAGTTCTTGTAGCAAAACGAGGAAATAGATCAGGAGTTCCTATAACAACTGCAAGAATGAGAAGAAGAGGCCCTGCAACAAGAGGAAGAAAGATAGATTATACCTCCATAGCCTGAACTAGTGGGAAATCCTGAATCTATGTAGATAGTTACATGTGGGGAGTAACCATCCACAAAAATCCTGGTAGGAATCTATAACCCTCCTAATTTTTTAGTGCATACAACAATTTTGAATTTGTGGAAAGAAATTCAAATAAGAGAGGAGGAATGGAAAGAGGAAAATAAAAGATTGAAAAAGGAAATCCAAGAGAGGGATGAGATCATTGAAGAAAAGAATGAAGAGATTGTCTTTTTGAAGGAGAGGGTGAGCGACATTGCAACCCTGGTGCCACAAATCCTAGAATGCAAAACCCCTCCAAGGGTTTATGCTCTACACCTCAAAAAGAAGTATCTCTCCTTTAATTTTTCAAGAATTATATCAAGTTTGAACCCCTCCATTGAAACTCCTACATAATTTTTCAATGGTTACAGAATTGCCTCCCTTGAGATGAAAAAATTATTATGTGAATTCTATTTACACAAATTTTTGTAACTAAAGACCAAGATTGGAACCCATTGTTGTATGTGGGGGACATCCAATTGAGAGCATTCATGTCATGGGTACAAAATGAGATTAGCTGGGGTGAACAATATAATGCCTATAAAGGAAAGGAATCCAATATTCCCTTAGCCATTGGAGTTGAATTAGGAAACCCCAAGGGAATTTACACATAATGGAATATAATGCTTTTTAGGGCGAGCTATGGTAACAAGATTATGCATTGGATTGAGGCACTTTACAGTGAGTATGAGGTGAAAACAACAAAAGAAGAGGATACTATGAGAAGATACCTATCCCAAAGATGGAACCTATTAATTGATGAGCTGAAAAAAGCTGAACCACATTCCATCCAAAACTATGTTACTGCAATCAAAATAATTGATAGGTATATCTAGATTGGGATAACAAAGGGGTGAGATTGGCTTCCCCTGACTTTTTAGCTGCCTACCCTCATGTGGCCTATACCAAATTTCATACTCTTTTGGTATAACATTGTTGAGGAACAACAAAGATGGAGAAGACTCGACAAGTTGGGAGGATTCTATTGGAACCCTTGACCAAGCAGAAGCATAACTCTTCCCCTGCCGGAGGACCAAAAAAATGTTAGGTTGGGGGGAGTGATGAGTCTAGTTTTTGGGTTAGTTATGGGTAGAATCTATAGTCTATTTGTTGAAGTTACCATGGACTTTGATATTGCATGCTGACACTTTTATATAGTTTTTCTCAAAATATAAGACTTTTGGGTTTAATTCCATTTCTGCCAAGTTTAATGATATTTACCTATTATGTGGACTATCTATATTAATCTTTCATGTGGTTAATGAATGTTCTTTAAGGTGGTTATAACTATGCAATTATTATGTGTACTGACATTGCCATGCAGACATGATTGGAAATGCTAAGATGAGAAATGCAGTCGACATCTGGTCAAGCAGAGGAAACACACGAAGGTCAACTGAGGATGATGACAAGAGATTCCCATGGTAGCCGCATGTAACCACCTTATGCTGGTCTTTAATGATATTGAGCAATGCAAGCGTTACCGCAGTGGTCAAGTCCATGTTTGGGCATGCATGTTTGAAAAGATTCCCCTGCATGTGTAACCACTATTTCTCTCTCTTTTTTGCTTTCCCTAAATGGCGTCCTCTCAGTTAGTGGGAGTTGATTGCCCTGTTTAGTTGGTATAAATAAGGTTCAGATCCTCCTTCTTTAGGGGTTGATCACCAAGCTATTATACAAGCTGAGAATACTATCAAACATATTATTTTGTATTTTCACTTTCCAATGGATGAAATAAGATTATGAGTTGAGTATCTAAGTTTAATCTAAGTTTGCATTAGTTTTAGAGGATACTCATCCAAGGGGGGCCACTTGGTGAGTAATCCCTTCCTTTAGTTTAGATAGATTAATATTAGCTTTTGTTTAGTACTTAGTTAAGAATCTAGCACTGACTGTTCCTGTAGCCACTAGAATTCCATTCTGTGACTGTTCCTACAACCAAAGTGGGCATAGTAGTTTCTTGTTTGCTGCTCAGATGTTCATTTATGTTATGCATGTTCACTAAGCTTTATTATTGAGTGATGTTCAACATTTTATTTATTTCTTTCCATAAAATTTACTTTTAGCATTAGTCTCTCTTAGTTGTAGAATGAAAATGACTACTTTAAAGTTCCTAGTGCACATACTGTGCTGACCTATTTCAAGTTCACATCCCTAGGTTGACAATTTAAATGTACCTTCATGATGGTTAAGATGGCTATTCAGTTTAGATGTTCAATCTCTAAATTGTGGTTGTAATGACTTAGTTATTGGAATCATTGTAGGAGGCCGACACATAGTCTAGCCCATATAGTTGATGATAATATACCTACAATGGTTAGTTTTCTCAAGCTTTGGGATACACTCAAAGTTAAAGAGGAAATCAAGTTTCCCTCCCTACCACTATAACCTCTATTCCTACATAGTCAAATCTAATTGTTGCTTCAACGATACAACCAAGCATTGGGATAACCTCAACAATAGGTTTTTCCATTAGAAATCATTATGGTTGAAACATAAGAATGTGGTTATTCTAAGTTTAATACTCATGACCTAGGGTACTGTTGATGGTTTTTTTTACGCACTTTACAACACAGGTAATGCACAGGTGCGTTACCTCTCTTGAAAGACAATCTTCCATAATCAAATTGCAGAACACTATCCCAAGGTCTCTCGGATGTCAGGTCTTGACAGGGCTTGGAATATTTTAGTTGTTTATGTGATTTGCTGGAATCACAAGGTGGACTTACGGATTAAAGCTGTAGGGAAATTGCGTCAACCAACAGAGTCCTATAGATCTGGAATTACATGCTTTGCTGCAGGTTCAGGCAATAGTTTTGGACTCTAGTATTTCGTATAGTTTGGATTTTACAATGCACAACGAACCTTGATACGAACAGTTTCTAAAAAAAAGGAAAAAGGGGAAAGGGGCGAAGAAGAAAGATGTTTCCTAAACCTACAACTACCGATGAACAGTGACCATGGAGATTCTTGCTGTGGACAGTTTCCCTAAACGGGATTTCACTTAACCAAAATTCTCACAATATCATGAAATCTGTGCTATCTTCTAGGGACTGCAAATATTCATTGTTCATTCACTATGGAAGCATGGATGAAGATGAAATTCAATGAGTAGCAATGGAATAGGAGTCCAGACTAACTTTACATAGTCATCTACTCTCAGCAGATGACCAAAAGTATGGACAAGGAAAGCATACACACAACAATTATTTCCAAGATCAGAAATATCATATCAAATCTATCTAACTCAAAGCAAAGATGCTAGAACAACAGAGTAACTTAAAAAAATTTATAACTAAAAGGGAGAAGAATCATGAAACTTATTGAGAAACTCAGAAAATACACCAAAATTGACTGTATTTGCTATTTATAATTTCTGCAGCAAGTCTTTACAACAACTCAACTCTCTAAAATGAGAGGAGGAGAGCTCTATTTATAGATTCAAATAACAAAATGTATGGCCAAGATTTGATTCTATTATGTGGCCAAGATTCATCTTACATCAGGGTCTCACCTACCCCCCAAATATTACAATTAAGAGCTCATTTTGTCTCTTCCCAATCTCGTCATCTAGTGACAACACTGTAGCAGATTTATCTTTCAGCTGTTTACTCTTGGCTGCAGCTACTCTTTAAGGTACTATTCTTCAATGACCGGATTGCCTTCCTGCTTCCTTAGTGCTGCATACTCCATGAAGCTCAGGATCAAGGTTTGGAGCTTTTCTACCTCCATGATATCAGACTTTAAGATCTGATAACTCCATTCTTGAGAGTTGTTGTTGAGCTTCTCCCAGTCTGCTTCATATTTGGTGCTATTTTCCTTGCAGACCTCTGATTGTGCGAATGCTCGAGTAGCAAAACTCATGAATTCAGTGGTGACCTCAGCAGACATTCCATCCTCCATGGTCTTCAAAAAGTGGGGTTTGAGGTTCTCAGGATTGATCTCGGCGGCAGGAACCTCATACCCTGTCATCAATTTAAGGTATTGGGTGCACTCCTCCCTGGATTCCCTCGCCCATTCAATATCTGGAGCAATTCGCTCCAAGACCTGCTCCAGCCTCCTTTTTCTATGGTTGTAGTCCCTCTTCCAGGTATCCACTAGCCAGTGGTCGTCATCCTTGAGGGCGAGATCCTTCTCCCATACATCTCTTGGCAATGCGAGGATAGCCTCAATTTTTGGGTAGGCTACGTCGTACTTCCCTGGGAACTTTTCATAGATTCTTCTTATGTCCTCAAGAGTTTTTTGGACCTCTAGAAACCGATTTGCTGATCGAATAGCTATGTTGATACCTGTGTTCCCTATATCCAGAACTTGACAGAACCAACTTTCTGTGGCTTTATCCAGGTTTCGTCTCCTCTCAAGTTTCTTAATTTGTTCATGGGAAAGCAGCTGAGGCGGGGCTGACGAGGTTGTAGGTTGCTCATCCGGAGACGACCACTGCTGGATGTAAGCTGTTAGATCCGCAACCTGCTCTTTTAACTCGTCTTTTGAGCTTTTGTCTTGCCGGATGAGGTGTATGACCGTGGCAACCGACTCTTGGAGGTGCTCGACCTTTTGATCCCTCGTGGCCACTCCCAGATCAATGGTGGAGACGTTGTAGGTTGTGCCTTGTTCCCCAACCACCGGCGTTGCTAACTGTACTACTCTTGATCCCGAGGCGTCCATAGTTATCTTTGACCCGAACTTTGGCTTCTTCTCCTTTCGGGTGCTGATATGCACCCTGGCCATGATGGCTTCCAGCCCCGCCTTGGGATCCTTTGAAGTGGAAGTCTTTGGCTTTAGTTGTCTTTGCAGCCAATCAGGCGTTTGGGAGTCCTTTCCTGATCCCTCATCTACTGTTCCACTGTCCTCCTTTTCTAACCCAATAGTTCGGATGATGATGGCCCTTTTACTGGTTTCTATATCTTCCTTCTCTTCAGTGAGAACATGCTTGGACATCTCATGTTTAGCCGGGGACTCGGCGTGTGACTGTCCTTCTGGAGAATCCTCCTTTCTTGCATCCTCTTCCTCGCTTGAGATATTCAGATATTTCTCTGGACTTTCTATTTGTTGGTCCTCGGGGAAGAGGGTTTCTTTATCGTGCTCTGGAGTATGGCCACGTTTCTCAGCTAGAGATCTATCTCTTTTTGCCTCTGTAGCAACAGTCTCCTCTTCCTGTGCGAGCTGATCCTCCGCTTCCTTGTCCTCGATTTCTTTGAGCTGCCGTCCCCATTCTTCATTGAGCCCGGGATCATTTGATTCCCGGATTAGCTCAGCATTACGGTCTCTGCTGTCCTCACTGTCACTGCTTGAAGCCTCATAAGCTACCGTGTCAAACTGCTGATGCTCAAATGGGGGATTCTCAGGACCCTAAAACTCTGCGGGCTCTGGCACCTTTTCAGCTTCTAGCTGTTGTCGTTCCCGCTCGTCCGATATTTGCATCGTTGCTTTCATTCTTGGTGACTCGGTAGAGGGGGATGCTACTGGGGTGGAGGTCATAGCTTGAGCTATTGCAGCCTAGACCATTGGATTGGCTAGCATCCCTGAAAGCTCTGATGGAACATTCTGCATGTATTTTTCCAAGGACTCTGGAAGGCTTGAGGTTAGCGTTGTGGCAGTGGGAACGGAGGGAAATGAAGGAGACATGGAAGGAGAGGTCAAGGGTGAGGTGGCAGCAGATGGTGAGTCTATATGAATAACCTGCGTCCCTTGAGAAGTAGGAGGGAGGTGAACAGAAATATCCACCGCAGGTGGGGAGGATGCTGAAGCTGGGATCGAGGTAAGTGGAGTGGCGGGTGTGATGACGATATGTGGAGATCCAAATGAGATGGATCTTTTGCTGGCAATCCCAAAGGGTGAATCCTTGGACATCATAACCGTCACCATGCCTCCTGCTATTTTCCTTTTCTTCTTCGAAGGTTCCAACTCAGATGACTTGCGGACATAAGTCTTTGGCTTTGGGAGTTGTTGGCCAATGCCCTTCCTTTTCTTGGACTTTGGAGAGGGTGGGGCTTGCGATGTCTCCCCAACTGCAGCAGTGGCTTCTCCACCTTCGGAACCGCTTGGTTCACTAACGTGTTCGCTGGCAAGCTCGATGTACGTTAGTGTGACCCCTTGTTGTTTTAGTTGGGCAACCTTGCTATTTATCCATCCCCTTATCCTGGCCTCGACGGACCTAGTGAGTACACTGACATCACTGAGTTCTGGGGTATCCCAGTTGATTGTAGGTAGCGACAGGTTGGACACTGTATCATAGATCGGGTCTAGAATTGCCCCCTCATCCTCCTCTACCTGATCAGGAACCGAGCATAAGTTTACCCTTCGCACATGGACTACGGTCATACGCATATAATAACACATCCGTACCTCAAGATCATCTTTGCAATTAGCCCAGAAGTCTTCGATGTTGTGGAGGTGGGCATAACCGCGTCCCAACGCCTTGCAGACATGGCCATAAGGATCCATCCGTGGCCTTGCTGTGTATTGCTCGAAGTTGCACTCGGCCAGCTCCTTCTTAGAGTATCCTGCACACTGGGATGTATGAACCTTATACATTCCCTAACCCAGATTCATTGGATAGACAGGGCCTGCCAGATGTTTCTCGCCTAAGAGGCTATGGATGGATCGCAGTTGCCGAGTCAGCTCCAAGAGGATAATTCGGTCGTTTGGATACCGAGGCAACTTATTTGGCTTATCCAAAAAGCCCTCTACACAGATGTAGGTGAATCTGGGGAATTGGATGTACTAGAAGGCATACTGCCTAAGGAGGGCTCTGGCACTGTGGGACATCCTCCTATGGAAATCCCCGCCTATCGACCTGATTATGTGGGCAATGAATGTATCATTCACCCTGCAGTAGCTGCTTTTGAAGTTCTTGAATTGCAGCTGGGGGTACCTGTCGTAGGGCTTTAGCTCCGGCCCTGATGGATCACTGGGCATCTGTGTCAATCCCTGGTAGTGCCTCTGATTGGCAAGAGAGTACACCAAGTAAGACATCATGAAGAATTGATTAGTCTTCTTTACTGTGGTGAACTGCTCATGGAAGCAGTCGCTGATTATCTCTCCCCAGTAGAAGACGGTTCCTTTCCCTCG
Source organism: Sequoiadendron giganteum (assembly GCA_007115665.2). Lineage (NCBI taxonomy): Eukaryota > Viridiplantae > Streptophyta > Pinopsida > Cupressales > Cupressaceae > Sequoiadendron > Sequoiadendron giganteum. The sequence continues at coordinate 28,469,276 of CM021108.1, read as the reverse complement.
GAGAATCTGTTCTATGAAGTAGAACATCCATTCTTGGAAGAACATTGCACCAGGCAGGCCCATGACTCTACTAAGCAAAGTCACCAGATCATGGTAGTCCTCGTGGAAATCACTACGGAAAAGCTCATGGGGAACTTTCTCGGCGCTGCCCCATTTATCCTTTAGCCAACGCTGATTAATGAGTCTTTTGCAGTCCAACGGGTTGTGTTCCCATATACTGATACAGTCTTCCTTGGTAGGGACCTCCATGCTCTCGAAGGTGGGAATGTGGAAGGTCTTGGTAATGCTTGACGGAGACATATTTGCGAGGAGATTTCCCTCGTGGTCCACGATAGTTCTAGTGTCGGGCTGATACGCCTCGACACACGCCATTACCAGCTCTGGGGCCACTAAGGCTGGTGGGAAACCTGCTGCCTTGGTGAGTCCACTGCTTTTGATAGTTCTTGCATTTGCTATTTTTGGGTTCATCCTAACCCTTTGAATGAACTCATCAACATCGACCTGTCCGATGTTGGTATCTGAAACATCCCTCCAAAGGGAGGTAATCCGAGATTGGATGGGGACTCCCTGGAATTTGTACTTCATTAGATCCCGATCTTCTTTGCCCCTTGGTGGCTTTGCGGTTCCTTTTCCTTTCCTGGTAGCACTGGAAGTTTCTAGGCTAGATTCCATGAATTCTACACAAAGGGTAAGAGTCAATAGTGAAGAACCTGTCATAAGAACTATTGACGAATCCCTGCACATCAAGATTAGTCCGACAATCATAGTAGATATTTAATAAGCACTTGAAGTTAAATACTTTATAACCCTAGAAGTTTGTACAATCAATCCGGGGTTCTCAGGCCGGAAATCCCCTGGCAGAATGTCGTTTGGAGAGGCAAAACGAGAATGGAATTCCCATATGCACTTCCCGGGGTTGGATTTCAAGTTTGAAGGTTGGAAATAGAAGACAACAAAAATTTAGCAAGTGGGTCGAAGTCTGTTTCGAATTTGGAGGTCATTTGACCCCCCATTTGAAGGTTTGGGTATCAGTGGCAGGCAGGCCATCTGAAAACGGTGCAGAAGAAATGGAAATCCGGGAAACGGAATCCGAGTCTCGAAATTCCGTTATCGGGAAGCGGTCATCGTTCGGCCGTGAGGAACGGCGGGACGCAGGAGGAAATCCGAGAAGGGAAATCCGGAGGCGGATTTCCGGAGAAGGAAATCCAAAGGGGGAAATCCGAACAAGGAAACCCGTAACGGAATCCGGAAGAAATGTGGAAGAAAATGGAAGTTTGAGTTTTGACAAAAATTCCATGGCCGGGAAACGGGATCCGGGAAGCTGCCAGTTGGATACCGTGCAAAAGGCGGAAAACGGACGGATTCTTGAAAAGAGAAGTCCGAAAGGGGAATTCCGGGAACGGGATCCCGAAGAAGGAAATCCGGACGAGGATGGGGTCAAACAACAGACGGAAACATAGGTTCCGGGATCCGAGGGTCGGGAAGACGTTCGAGCGACGCCGTGAAGAACAACGGCAAGATGACGAAATTCCGGAGACAGAAATTTGAGAAAGGAACTCCGACAGGGGAAGAAGGCCACGGGGAAACATCGTTCGGAATGCCCGGTGATGGAAGCCGTTTAAAACGGCAAAGAGGAAATGGATTCTCGGAAATGGGATCCCGGAAAAGGAATCCCAAAAAGAGAAATCCGGAGGAAAAGATGGAACTTACGAGCGAACTTATGAAATTTTGATAAAGGTTCCGAGGAAAGGCACCCGGAAAGCCGCTCGGTCGGGGCCGTTAAAAACGGCGAAAAGGAAACGGAGTTCCAGAGAAGGAAATCCGGACGAGGAATCTCGACAAAGGAATTCCGAAGAGAGAAAATTAGTAGGAGAAGAAAGGGCGGCCGCGGGAAGACCCGGGCCCAGAAGATGCCAGCGCCGTTCCGAAGAACGGTCGCGACACAGAAAAGTTCCGGATCGATCCGGAGGTCGATAGAAAGTGGATTTTTGATTTCCAAGAAATGGGTTTTGTGCACAGTGAGGATATCTACTAGGTTCGAACTTCATTTTTTATTTATTCTTAGCAAAATCTCAAAAAAATTTGAAAAGAACTTAGGGCGCGGGACGAAAAACCTACCTCAAAAACCCGAGGAACAGGCTGGTCGGATGCACGGACGTCATCGAAAAAAACAGCTTGAAAATCGTTAGAAAGGAAGCTAAATCACCGGGAGCTCTGGAATGCGTTTCTGTTAGTCGAAAATTTGATAATGACAGCCGGAAAAAATGCTTTTATAGCAGAAAATGCCATTAGTACAGCAATAAATGCTCCGTACGGTTGCAGGTGGGTTGGTGAACTCCGAAAAAAGAAAGGCGGTGGGACATCCGGAATCGGATGTCTGAAAAGCCGTTCCCGGGAAGACGTTGCCTGGACACCGTGAAGAACGGCGAAACCTGAAAGGAAACCCAGAAGGGGAAACCCGACGAAGGAAACCCGAAAGGGGAAATTCGAATAAGGAAACTCGAAAACAGAAATCCGGACAAGGAAACCCGAAAATTTCAGAAGATGTAAAAAAACTTTTGATGCGAAGTTTCCGGTCAAGGCGAGACTTTTTTTTAAAATATAACATTGGGAAACGTGCTAGCCTTGTTGAAGGGAAAAAAGAGTGTCCCCATTCCGAACGGGGCGTGTGTGCAAAAAGGGGCACAACAAATGGCGACTCCACTGGGAGAACGCTCTCGGCGTTCAAGGGATAAATATTCATTCCGAACCCAAAATCTCTGGTTTCGCTGACCAGATACAATTTTGAAAGCTAAACTGAGGGCACTTAAAGGAAGGCATGATTGTATTGGACTGCAGACTTATCATGGGAGTGTGTGCATGATGAATTCATTTTCTTTCCTCGAAAAGAGTATGAATAACCGATAGGTGGAGAAGATAAACTACGTAGTTTGTCAAATCCCAAAAGTAACCCGGACATCGCTCCGCTCCCAGTCAAGCGTCCATAGCCCTGACAGAGTTGTCGCCACGATCCCATGAACATAGCTCTACTGCCAGCCAGGCGTCTATAGCCCCGGTAGAGATATTCATACACCCATACGATTGTTTTTGCAATTTAGTTATTGCTTATTTCTCTCCTTTTTTTTTTTTTAGCACTTTCGCTTATCTTTGTGTCAACCGTGTAAACAGCGAAGTTCACCATGGGTTTGAGAATCGCAGTGGTCACTGGAATAGACTTTAGATTTTTCATTTATCTTTGCCCCCCGGGTGATCACCATACCATTCCTTAGAGATATTGTCCTTAAATTTGATTCGTGTACATCATGATAATAGCAGGGATTCAAACAACTAGCCATCTTAGGTTAGCACAAAGTTCAAAAGTTGAAAACCGGTACCCAGGAGCTGTCAGAGAGTAGAAGTAGGGAATGATGGCTTATCCAAAGAACAACATGGAAGTGGGCAGCATGGTAACCATTTACTGGATCTAGCACAGCCACCGCGGAAGAACAGGGGAGACATCCCACAAAAACATGACAACGCGGCAGAAAGGCAAGCCAAACCAAAAGATAAAGCAGGGAAACTACTTAACCTATGTACAAAGTGCCCGCATTGGCAGCGCGAGAGCTCAGGCCTGGAAGTAGTGCTTGAGGTGTTGCCCATTGATGGGGAGCGGGACGTCTTCACCAGTAAGGGTCTTTAGGCAGAAAGCATGATCCCCAAGGATCTCAACAATTTGAAAGGGGCCGAGCCAAAGCTTGTCGAATTTATTGTGTCCCCCTTTCTTTTCATGGGCCTTGTCCCAGTAGAGGACTAGATCAGAGATGCGGAAGGCCTTAACTTTGGCTCGACGATCGAACTATCTTTTAACTACGCCCTGATGTTTGGTGAAATTTTCTATTGCACGGTCTCGTACTTCTTCAAGGTGTAACAGCTCGGCGAGGCGAGCCTCTCTGCGGTCCCCTCCCTCATAAAAGTCGTTGATGAACTGGAGGGTTGAGATTTTTAAATGTATGGGAAAGACGGGCTCCAAGCCGTAAACTGGATGGTATGGGGAATCCCCCAAAGCGGCCTTGTGGCGGGTACGATCTGCCCATAAGGCAAAATGAAGTTGGGTATGCCAATCCTTGGGATTCCTATCTAGCAATTTTTTAATTACCGTAATCAAGTTTTTATTGGTGGACTCAGCAAGGCCATTGCCTTGAGTGTAATAGTTGGACGAGAATTTAAGGGCGATACCATAATCGAAGGCCCAACTTGTAAATTTGAGGAAGGCGAAGGCGGGCCCGTTATCACATACTAGGGCATACGGACAACCAAAACGATTTAAAATAAAACTTTCTAAAAAATTTATTACGACTTCAGTTTTACACTGCCTACATGTTATTGCTTCTGTCCATCTAGTACAATAATCGGAAGCGGTTAGAATGTACCTATGTCCAGCAGATGATGGAGGGCTTACCGGACCAACGAAATCGAGACCCCATTGCACGAAAGGCCTTACCTCCAGAACAGGTTGTAACTGGGCAACAGCATTCCTTTCTCTGGCCGCAGCAGTCTAGCATACGTGGCAGGCACGGACATGACCGTGAGCATCCTTGAAGATGGTGGGCCAGTAGTACCCAGCCCTCAGTACTTGATGTGTAGTCGATAGGCCTGAGCCATGGCCAATTCCGAATTTGTCATGGAACTCCCTAAGGACGCGATGAGCTTCCTCCTTTCCTAGGCATCGCAGGTAGATACCTTCATGATTTTTCTTGTATAAAATAAAGCCCTATAGCATATAGCTACTGCTTTTCAATCTCAGAGTTCATCTTTGGATGCCCTGCAAATGGGGTGGACATCTGTGGTTCAGTAGGTAGTACACTACGTGATCATACCATTCCCCTGGGGAGATGTCCTCTAACTGATACTGTTGCACGGTGAGCTCAGGTACAACATCCATAACTACCTCAACCATCATTTGGGTGAGTGCCTGTCCTCTTACTAGCCTCATTGGCTGAATTTCCATGTCGTATTCTTGTAGGACTGCGATCCATTTCGCTTTGCGTTCGCCCAACTCATTCTGCATAAGTAGTATTTTTACGACGGGGTCAGGAACTATGGCAAAGATTTTATTGCGCAAGATATAGTGCCGAAATTTCTTCACTCCTTTAATAAGGGCGTAGGCCTGTTTTTCAATATTATGATAGCGTAGTTCAACATCCTTCAAGGGGGTACTCATGAAGGCGATTGGATGCTCACTTCCCTCACTATCCTTTTGGGTGAGGATGCTAGCATAGGAGTGATCTGAAGTGAAGGAGTAAATATAAAAGGGCTTAAGGTAGTTCGGACTAACCAGTACCGGGGCGTTAGCAATGACCTTCTTGATTTCCCCGAAGGCTTGCTTTGCTTCGGGGGTCCACTCGACCTTGGCATCCTTTTTGAGCATGGTGTTGAGCGGTTTGACTATCTCTGCAAAGCCCGTGATGAACTTGCGAACAAAGTTGATCTTCCCGAAGAAAGACTTCAACTCTTTCTTGCTGCCTGGCAGCTGAATTTTCATAATTGATTGAATACGCTCGGGATCAATAGAAATTCCCTGATCAGAGAGCACATGCCTGAGGAGTTTCCCTTCCGTGACTTCAAAGATACACTTCCTCGGATTAAGGGATACCCCAAATGCACGACACCTCTCAAAGACCTTGCATAAGTCGGTGACATGATTGCTCCGTTGTTTTGAAAACACCGTTAGGTCATCCATGTAGATGATGATGCACTTGCCAATGAGATCCTTGAATGCAATGTCCATTCCACGCTGAAAGGTGGCGCCGGCGTTGATGAGCCCAAAAGGCATCCTTCTATATGCGAATGTTCCCCATTTGGTGGTAAACGCCGTCTTGTGTCGATCTTCGTACTGCACCATGACTTGATTGTACCCCGAATATCCATCTAGGAAAGACATCATCTGAGATCCACTTACTATTTGTAGTACCTCGTCCAAAGAAGGAACAGGGTAGTTGTCTTTTTCAGACGCCCGATTAAGGTTGCGATAGTCCACACACAGTCTGATTTCTCCATTTTTCTTTCTAACAGGGACCAAATTTGCCACCCAGGTAGAGTGTCTGACCGAAAAGATGATCCTGGCTGATAGCAACTTCTGGACTTCTTTATGAATGATTGGTTCTAACAAAGCATTGACAGGTCGCTGCCGTTGGCGGAACGGCTTTGTATCGGGTCTGAGAGGGATGGTGTGTGTAATGATCGACGTGTCGTAGGTTTTGAGGTCATCATTGCTCTAGGCTATGACATCGTGGTACTTTTGTAATGCCTCAATGATCCCCCGTCTTTCTTCGGGACCACATACCTTTCCTATGAACGCGCTCTTAGCCTCGCTAGTTGTTCCTAGGTTGTAAGTGTCACACTGACCATTGATGGTATCCTTTTGGGCCCACTGATCCTGTTCCTTGATCTGATCTAGGTCAAAGATTCACTCCAGTTCCACCATGCCCCTAGGGATGGTGTTGGTCTTCAGGTTAATGATTCCCTCTATATCTAAGTCAGCCTCTTGAGGTTCAATTTCATCGATTATTTGGGAAACAAACACATCTAAACTGGTGATAAAATCCAGGATATATTTATCATCAGTAAATACCTGAAAATTGGCTACATTGCCCAGCACCGATGGGATAGAAGTGAGTTCTACGGTGAATCGCTTGAGGCCGGATAGGGAAAAAGGATGTAGCGTACCTACTGCTTGCGCCAAAGCATTGGCAGTAAAGTTCTGAGCGCGCGGGATCAACTGGATGTTGAAAGCGTCCAACCCTTCCAGCAGGTCCCATACGCGGTGCCGGTAGTTAGTGAGTCTTCGGTCATAACAGGAATATAACTTCCTGACTTGTTTTATGACCAACTCGGAATCCTCGTATACTTGAAGCATCTTTACATTCTTTCTTAATGCCAGCAAGAGGCCCAAGACCAAGGCCTCATATTCCGCCACGTTGTTAGTACAATAAAATTGCAGTCTATGCGCGGAAAAATAAGACTTACCTCTCGGGTTGATTAGTTCGAAACCCGCCCCAGCTCCGTGCTTGGATTTAGAACCGTCAAAGCGTAGTGTCTAGAACTCGGGAGAATTCTCGGATGCGGGGGTAACGGGAACTGCCTTAGCATTTGGTGGGGGCAACATCTGAGTGACCGCTTTGGGAACTATAGAGGCAGACCTCGCCTGTCCGTCAGGCACGAATCTTGCACCGTGTAGAGGGATGGCCTGTTTTTGTGCATGTTTAATTGCTTCTTGACATAAGCAGCAGTCGAATTCTGAATGAGCGGCATTGTGTACCTGGCACCAATTGGGGAGCAGGAGCTCTTGAAGGTTCATCCGATTTCCAAGGCTGAGCTGGTCACGTACGCACTGGGCCATAAAATCTTGGAAACCATCGAGCAGGCCTTGATCGCTACCATCTCCCAGCTCTTCGTCATCAGACTCTGTGAGCCTTTCAGTGTGCGGAAGAGTGTTTGCCAAATTAGCGGGTGGGCTACATAGTACGAGTAAGACCTCGCTCGTTGATTCGCCCTCATAATCTTCCTGCTCATTTAGGTATGCTACCGGGGAATAGTTTCCAAGACTGGTTTCCACATATAACACCTCATTGGTGTTGTTATATTTAGTGATCATAAATTTCATTCGGGGTTCCCTGTCAATTCGGATCTGATTAGGCATTCCTTTCCATGGGAGCCATATGTGAGAGTAATCCGTGGCAGCGTACCCATTTAGTGCCCTCATGAAATCCCTACCTAGGATTATACCGTAGGTATCCGGGATGTCAGCTACCTGTATGTCAATAGTTTGTTGAATCCTGGGATCAGTAGCAAGTTGCATTTGGATCCTGTTGATCTCTCCAACTATGCTGATTTCGGTTTTATCGAGCTGCATTACCTTGCGATGTGAAGGGGTAGGTGTTACTCCTAGTGCCTTGCATACAGACAGAGGCATGACATTGGCTGAAGCTCTGGAGTCCAGCAAGCAATTGTGAAGGTTTTTTTCGAACATGCGGATGGTGGTTAGGAAGGGAGGGGTCTCGAATTTTCCTTGGAACAATCCTCCCGAAACATCCACCTGAGCGACCTGGGCCCTTTCCCTCTCACTGCATCTGTTTTGGGTTGTCGCCGGGGTAGTTGCCCTTTCGGGCTACTTGTCCGCTTGCTGAGCTGGTGGCGGGTCTGTCTTGCTGCTGAAAATCTGCCTGATAACCGGCTCATTCATCTGATCACCAAAAAAAACCTTCTTTGCCGGGACTTCTTCTGGGGTTTTCCACTATGACGGGGTCCCATTTATCATTCGAAAGAAGGCACTCCTAACTACAGACACCTTTAGGAGTTCGAAAGTAGACACGCTTAACTTTACCTTTTTAAATTCCTCAGCAATATACTCTCCCATCCGGTCAATCTCTTGGTCATTAGAAACGTTCTGGGAGGGGTTAGGGGCTTGACTTGGGCTGGTACCTTGATGTTTATTTTTGCTGAGGTATCGCGCGGATGTAAGCGGGAAACCCGGGTTATTGCTTGCACTCGGATCGGGAGGGGTACTGAAATTATTTGGCGGCGTGGAGGTTGTGAAAGGTCCTCCAGCATGGCCTCCTGCTTGCCTATTCCTAAGGTTATAAGGAGCAGTCCGTTGGTGAAACATTTGGACCTCGTCCTCCCGTTCTTCCCCTTCGTCGTCCTCAGGATCATTATCTACTGAATTGAAAAGCTGAGCCAAAGGACTTTCAGAACTTACCTCTCATGGGGAGACGTTTTCCAATTCAGGAGCGTTGCATTCGGCCTTTGGGAAAGTGGCCTGATTTAATACCAGCACCGAAGCGTCGTATGGGTCGGATGGAACGATGTCTCGGCATCCCGAATTGTCGACCGCATTCTGAACTTCCACTTAGAAAATTTCGGCTGCCATTTGAAACTCTGGACAATCCAACTCGGAATGACGGCTGGTCTTGTGTATGCGACACCAACCGGATAGGGCAGCTTCTGCTAAGTAAACTCCATTCGCGGGGCTGTCGTTGTTACTATTATTTGGCTGATCAAGAGGGGTAGGAACACCGCCGTTATTGGGGCATGTATTCCACGTACGGTTCTGCCTTTGGAAGGGCCTCCTGTCCAAGCTTTGACGTGGGTTCTGATTCCTGTCGTAATGCTGTCCTGACGATATGCCCACATCCCGATTGTCCCGATGATCACGATTTTCCCTATTAAAGCTAGCCTGGATGTTTTTCTGTGATGTCTGCAGTTGATTGTTCTGATTCCTGAGATACATCATCTCGGTTGACATTTTCTTGACCATCTCAGTGAGCTCATCAATCTTGTCCCTTTCGGAACTACTTGGTTGTGGTGCGCTATTTTGAAGGAATACCGGCTGTGCGGCTGGTTGATTCTGATGAGCGGGAGGGCACTCTGTTGCTTGAAGGTACGAGGGTACCTGGGGTGCCTGCGGGTGTAACAGTTGCTGCTGGGGTGATAGGTACTGAGGCATAGGGTACGCCTAATTCATTGGCTGCCTAGGATGCAGAACCATAGGCAACTGTAGAACTAGATTTAGTAGAGGCGTTTGATGCTGCAATGCTTGCGTTAGTCCCTGAATCTGTGCCGGGTGCGCGATTTGCCCAAGGGATGGTAACGGACCAGATATATTTTGCCCCAGATCCGTACTGGCAATAATGGCCTCAGAATACACATCCACCAATCTAGTGGGTGGCGGCCTCATCCTTTTTACCAATGCCGAAGTAAGGTTGTCCAACGCAGCATAATAGACTGGTAGGACAGCGGCATCATTGAAGACATATGGTGCTTGTAGCCGAGTGTACGCTCTGTGGAAGCGATCGTTGAAGGTGCTGATTGGTTCATTGATTTCCCTTTGAACCGCCATGAAATGCCGGTATGAATCTGTTAGGCTGACTGGGGTCTTAAACTTCTGTAGGAACGCACTCTTCAAGAGATCCCACGTGGTGATAGTTCCGACTGGTAAGTTGACATACCAGTAAAAGGCCTCTTCCCCCAAGGAATAAGGGAAGAGCCTACAAGCCACATCCTCGTACATGATCTGCATAGTTTTTAACGCAATTTCAAAGATCTTGATATGCTCCTCTGCTATCCTGTGCGGATTTCAGGAGTTGAACTTTGTGCAGAAATTCTCAGGATTTTTTGGCATATCATGGTAGAGGTTGAATGCAAGGGGAGACGGGTTATTGCCCAGCCATGCCATTGGAAGAGGTGGCGGAGGTGGTCACGTCAGGTTGTTCTGTATTTGAACAGGAACAGCAACAGCTGGTGAGGCAGCGACTAGGCTGGGGGATGCGTTTAGTTGGGATGAATTGGCAGCTTGGAAAATCTCGGTGGCGGTACGAGCGGAAGGTGGATTTGTGAGTGAAGATGAAGGGGGCAGGGATGAAGGGATGATGAGCTGCTCCCTGGAATTGGTAACGGATGGTCCCCTTCATTTAGCTCTCTTAGCTCGGATGGGTGGCTGTAATACCTGCAATTCTCCCCTCTGTGGTGTAGATCTCAATACACGGTGGAACCTTTCAGGGGAGAATGACTCAATTCGATCCAGCTTTATGATCCAGAAGCTACCCTCCTTCTAGCGCCAATTCTGTTGATGGTGTTTTTTACGCACTTTACAACATAGGTAATGCAAAAGTGCGTTACCTCTCTTGAAAGACAATCTTCCACAATCAAATTGCAGAACACTATCCCAAGGTCTCTCGGATGTCAGGTCTTGACAGGGCTTGGAATATTTTAGTTGTTTATGTGATTTGCTGGAATCACAAGGTGGACTTACGGATTAAAGCTGTAGGGAAATTGCGTCAACCAACAGAGTCCTATAGATCTGGAATTACATGCTTTGCTGCAGGTTCAGGCAGCAGTCTTGGACTCTAGTATTTCGTCTAGTTTGGCTTTTACAATGCACAACGAACCTTGATACGAACAGTTTCTAAAAAAAGGAAAAAGGGGAAAGGGGTGAAGAAGAAAGATGTTTCCTAAACCTGCAACTACCGATGAACAGTGACCATGGAGATTCTTGCCGTGGACAGTTTCCTTAAACGGGATTTCACTTAACCAGAATTCTCACAATATCATGAAATCTGTGCTATCTTCTAGGGACTGCAAATATTCATTATTCATTCACTATGGAAGCATGGATGAAGATGAAATTCAATGAGCAGCAATGGAATAGGAGTCCAGACTAACTTTACATAGTCATCTACTCTCAGCAGATGACCAAAAGTATGGACAAGGAAAGCATACACACAACAATTATTTCCAAGATCAGAAATATCATATCAAATCTATCTAACTCAAAGCAAAGATGCTAGAACAACAGAGTAACTTAAAAAAATTTATAACTAAAAGGGAGAAGAATCATGAAACTTATTGAGAAACTCAGAAAATACACCAAAATTGACTGTATTTGCTATTTATAATTTCTGCAGCAAGTCTTTACAACAACTCAACTCTCTAAAATGAGAGGAGGAGAGCTCTATTTATAGATTCAAATAACAAAATGTATGGCCAAGATTTGATTCTATTATGTGGCCAAGATTCATCTTACATCAGGGTCTCACCTACCCCCCAAATATTACAATTAAGAGCTCATTTTGTCTCTTCCCAATCTCGTCATCTAGTGACAACACTGTAGCAGATTTATCTTTCAGCTGTTTACTCTTGGCTGCAGCTACTCTTTAAGGTACTATTCTTCAATGACCGGATTGCCTTCCTACTTCCTTAGTGCTGCATACTCCATGAAGCTCAGGATCAAGGTTTGGAGCTTTTCTACCTCCATGATATCAGACTTTAAGATCTGATAACTCCATTCTTGAGAGTTGTTGTTGAGCTTCTCCCAGTCTGCTTCATATTTGGTGCTATTTTCCTTGCAGACCTCTGATTGTGCGAATGCTCGAGCAGCAAAACTCATGAATTCAGTGGTGACCTCAGCAGACATTCCATCCTCCATGGTCTTCAAAAAGTGGGGTTTGAGGTTCTCAGGATTGATCTCGGCGGCAGGAACCTCATACCCTGTCATCAATTTAAGGTATTGGGTGCACTCCTCCTTGGATTCCCTCGCCCATTCAATATCTGGAGCAATTCGCTCCAAGACCTGCTCCAGCCTCCTTTTTCTATGGTTGTAGTCCCTCTTCCAGGTATCCACTAGCCAGTGGTCGTCATCCTTGAGGGCGAGATCCTTCTCCCATACATCTCTTGGCAATGCGAGGATAGCCTCAATTTTTGGGTAGGCTACGTCGTACTTCCCTGGGAACTTTTCATAGATTCTTCTTATGTCCTCAAGAGTTTTTTGGACCTCTAGAAACCGATTTGCTGATCGAATAGCTATGTTGATACCTGTGTTCCCTATATCCAGAACTTGACAGAACCAACTTTCTGTGGCTTTATCCAGGTTTCGTCTCCTCTCAAGTTTCTTAATTTGTTCATGGGAAAGCAACTGAGGTGGGGCTGATGAGGTTGTAGGTTGCTCATCTGGAGATGACCACTACTAGATGTAAGCTGTTAGATCCGCAACCTGATCTTTTAACTCATCTTTTGAGCTTTTGTCTTGCCGGATGAGGTGTACGACCGTGGAGACCGACTCTTGGAGGTGCTCGACCTTTTGATCCCTCGTGGCCACTCCTAGATCAATGGTGGAGACGTTGTAGGTTGTACCTTGTTCCCCAACCACCGGCGTTGCTAACTGTACTGCTCTTGATCCCAAGGCGTCCATAGTTATCTTTGACATGACCTTTGGCTTCTTCTCCTTTCGGGTGCTGTGCCCTGGCCATGATGGCTTCCAGCCTCGCCTTGGGATCCTTTGAAGTGGGAGTCTTTGGATTTAGTTGTCTTTGCAGCCAATCGGGCATTTGGGAGTCCTTTCCTGATCCCTCATCTACGGTTCCACTATCCTCCTTTTCTAACCCAATAGTGCGGACGATGATGGCCCTTTTACTGGTTTTTATATCTTCCTTCTCTTCAGTGAGAACCTGCTTGGACGTCTCATGTTTAGCCGGGGACTCGGTGTGTGACTGTCCTTCTAGAGAATCCTCCTTTCTTGCATCCTCTTCCTCGCTTGAGATATTCAGATATTTCTCTGGACTTTCTATCTGTTGGTCCTCGGGGAAGAGGGTTTCTTTATCGTGCTCTGGAGTATGGCCATGTTCCTTAGTTGGAGATCTATCTCTTTCTGCCTCTGTAGCAACAGTCTCCTCTTCCTGTGCCAGCCGATCCTCAGCTTCCTTGTCCTCGATTTCTTTGAGCTGCCGTCCCCATTCTTCATTGAGCCCGGGATCATTTGATTCCCAGATTAGCTTAGCATTACGGTCTTTGCTGTCCTCACTCTCATCGCTTGAAGCCTCATAAGCTACCGTGTCAAACTGCTGACGCTCAAATGGGGGATTCTTAGGACCCTGAAACTCTGCAGGCTCTGGCGCCTTTTCAGCTTCTAGCTGTTGTCGTTCCCGCTCGTCCGATATTTGCATCGTTTCTTTCATTCTTGGTGACTCGGTAGAGGGGGATGCTACTGGGGTGGAGGTCATAGCTTGAGCTATTGCAGCCTGGACCATTGGATTGGCTAGCATCCCTAAAAGCTCTGATGGAAAATTCTGCATGTATTTTGCCAAGGACTTTGGAAGGCTTAAGGTTGGCGTTGTGGCAGTGGGAACGGAAGGAAAGGAAGGAGACATGGAAGGAGAGGTCAAGGGTCAGGTGGCAGCAGATGGTGAGTCTATATGAATAACCTATATCCCTTGAGAAGTAGGAGGGAGGTGAACAGAGATAACCACCGCAGGTGGGGAGGATGCTGAAGCTAGGATCGAGGTAAGTGGAGTGGCGGGTGTGATGATGATATGTGGAGATCCAAATGAGATGGATCTTTTTCTGGCGATCCGAAAGGGTGAATCCTTGGACATCATAACCATCGCCATGCCTCCTGCTATTTTCCTTTTCTTTTTCGAAGGTTCCAACTCAGATGACTTGCGGACATAAGTCTTTGGCTTTGGGAGTTGTTGGCCAACGCCCTTCCTTTTCTTGGACTTTGGAGAGGGTGGGGCTTGCGATGTCTCCCCAGCTGCAGCAGTGGCTTCTCCACCTTCGGAACCGCTTGGTTCACTAACGTGTTCGCTGGCAAGGTCGGTGTACGTTAGCGCGACCCCTTGTTGTTTTAGTTGGGCAACCTTGCTGTTTATCCATCCCCTTGTCTTGGCCTCGACGGACCTAGTGAGTACACTAACATCACTGAGTTCTGGGGTATCCCAGTTGATTGTAGGCAGCAGCAGGTTGGACACTGTATCATAGATCGGGTCTAGAATTGTCCCCTCATCCTCCTCTACCTGATCAGGAACCGGGCATAAGTTTACCCTTCGCACATGGACTACGGTCATATGCATATAATAACGCATCCGTACCTCAAGATCGTCTTTGCACTTAGCCCAGAAGTCCTCGATGTTGTGGAGGTGGGCATACCCGCGTCCCAACGCCTTGCAGACATGGCCATAAGGATCCATCTGTGGCCTTGCTGTGTATTGCTCGAAGTTGTACTCAGCCAGCTCCTTCTCGGAGTATCCTGCACACTGGGATGTATGAACCTTATACATTCCCTGACCCAGATTCATTGGATAGACAGGGCCTGCCAGATGTTTCTCGCCTAAGAGGCTATGGATGGATCACATTTGCCGAGTCAGCTCCAAGAGGATAATTCGTTCGTTTGGATACCGAGGCAACTTATTTGGCTTATCCGAAAAGCCCTCTGCACGGATGTAGGTGAATCTGGGGAACTGGAAGTACCAGAAGGCATACTGCCTAAGGAGGGCTCTGGCACTATGGGACATCCTCCTATGGAAATCCCCGCCTATCGACCTGATTATGTGGGCAATGAATGCATCATTCACCCTGTAGTAGCTGCTTTTGAAGTTCTTGAATTGCAGCTGGGGGTACCTGTCGTAGGGCTTTAGCTCTGGCCCTGATGGATCACTGGGCATCTGTGTCAATCCCTGGTAGTGCCTCTGATTGGCAAGAGAGTACACCAAGTAAGACATCATGAAGAATTGATTAGTCTTCTTTACTGTGGTGAACTGCTCATGGAAGCAGTCGCTGATTATCTCTCCCCAGTAGAAGACGGTTCCTTTCCCTCGGAGAATCTGTTCTATGAAGTAGAACATCCATTTCTGGAAGAACATTGCACCAGGCAGGCCCATGACTCTACTGAGCAAAGTCACCAGATCATGGTAGTCCTCGTGGAAATCACTACGGAAAAGCTCATGGGGAACTTTCCCGACGCTGCCCCATTTATCCTTTAGCCAACGCTGATTAATGAGTATTTTGTAGTCCAACGGGTCATGTTCCCATATATTGATACAGTCTTCCTTGGTAGGGACCTCCATGCTCTCGAAGGTAGGAATGTGGAAGGTCTTGGTAATTCCTGACGGAGACATATCTGCGAGGAGATTTCCCTCGTGGTCCACGATAGTTCTAGTGTCGGGCTGATACGCCTCGACACACACCATTACCAGCTCTGGGGCCACTAAGGCTGGTGGGAAACCTGCTGCCTTGGCGAGTCCACTGCTTTTGATAGCTCTTGCATTTGCCATTTTGGGGTTCATCCTAACCCTCTGAATGAACTCATCAACATCAACCTATCCGATGTTGGTATCTGAAACATCCCTCCAAAGGAAGGTAATCCGGGATTGGATGGGGACTCCCTGGAATTTGTACTTCATTAGATCCTGATCTTCTTTGCCCCTTGGTGGCTTTGCGGTTCCTTTTGCTTTCTTGGCAGCACTGGAAGTTTCTGGGCTAGATTCCATGAATTCTGCACAAAGGGCAAGAGTCAATAGTGAAGAACCTATCATAAGAACTATTGATGAATCCCTACACGTCAAGATTAGTCTGACAATCATAGTAGATATTTAATAAGCACTTGAAGTTAACTACTTTATAACCCTAGAAGTTTGTACAATCAATCCAGGGTTTTCAGGTCGAAAATCCCTTGGTAGAATGCCGTTTAGAGAGGCAAAACGAGAATGGAATTCCCATATGCACTTCCCAGGGTTGGATTTCAAGTTTGCAGGTTGGAAATAGAACACAACGGAAATTTAACAAGTGGGTCGAAGTTCCGGATCGATCCGGAGGTCGATAGAAAGCGGATTTTTGATTTCCAAGAAATGGGTTTTGTGCGCAGTGAGGATATCTACTAGGTTCGAACTTCATTTTTTATTTATCCTTAGCAAAATCTCAAAAAAATGTGAAAAGAACTTAGGGCGCGGGACGGAAAACCTACCTCAAAAACCCGAAGAACAGGCTGGTCAGATGCGCGGACGTCGTCGGAAAAAACAGCTTGAAAATCATCAGAAAGGAAGCTAAATCGTCGAGAGCTCTGGAATGCGTTTTTGTTAGTCAAAAATTTGATAATGACAGCCGAAAAAAATGCTTTTATAGCAGAAAACGCCATTAGTACAGCAATAAATGCTCCGTATGGTTGCAGGTGGGTTGGTGAACTCCGGAAAAAGAAAGGCGGTGGGACGTCCGGAATCGGATGTCCGGAAAGCCGTTCCCTGGACGCCGTGAAGAACGGCGAAACCTGAAAGGAAACCCGGAAGGGGAAACTCGACGAAGGAAACCCGAAAGGGGAAATCCGAACAAGGAAACCCGAAAATGGAAATCTGGACAAGGAAACCCGAAAATTTCAGAAGATGTAAAAAAACTTTTGATGCGAAGTTTCCGGTCAAGGCGAGATTTTTTTTTAAAATATAACATTGAGAAACGTGCCACCCTTGTTGAAGGGAAAAAAGAGGGTCCCCGTTCTGAACGGGGCGTGTGTGCAAAAAGGGGCACAACAGGTACATGTTCCATCATTTTTATAGTTTTATTAGGATATAGATCAACAAGGTGTATAGATTGACTATCAACCTCAATGGTGAGCCAATCAGACCTAGATCTGTATCCTTTTGAGGATAGGAATGATTTAGAAATGATTGTTATTGGTTATCCTACTTAAAATATATGACCTAATGCAATAAATATAATTATCTGATAATTCATAAACAAAAACAGTCAAATTCTAACAGATCTGGAAGGTGTAGATTCATATGTAATTACCCAAAAAAAATGGTTTTGTTAGGTCTACAAGGACAGGGTTACCATGTGGCTGTTAAGTCCTTGTAAGGGTGTCTTGCTCACATTTTGAGGTCCTCCGATGTCAAATCTAAGCTTTTGTTTTATGTCTATCCTATAGTTGGAATGTCGTAAAAAAATCATGTAGGTGAGTTTTCATGACTCGACAAGGTTGATGACGACAAATGAAACAATACAAAATGGATCTTCAAGCTCTCTTTTATCCACTTCAAACCTACAACTTGCACATTCACAAAGAGTGGAAATGTTGTGCCATATAGGAGCTTGCCTCAGTCAAACCCCGTGTTAGTGTTTCCACTTCCATAATGATAATGTCAATGATAAAACCTTGAATGGAAAGGAGGGAAATGGTGAATGAACATAATGTTGCACCTCACTACCCTTCAATTTCTTCCTTGAAGGACTGAAGACATACACATCTCTTCAAGGGTCTTGTATCTTGCTTGCATGATTTTCTTGAATGCTTGAATGCTTGAATCTATGAATGCTTGAAGACCTGCAACAATGTTAGCCTCCACATAGCATGAACATGAACACACATAGAATTTTACATGATGTTGGATCTTGAATTGCTATAATAATGCTCTAATACGTTGCTCTTGACAATAGTATTTTCTCTTGAATTGCTAGATCATGTTGCTCATATTTCAAATGATAATATAACTATGTATTTATAGGTGTTTATCTAATCTCCCAAAAATTAGATTCTAAAAGATGACACTTCATATTTGAATTTTGGATATTAAAATACTACCAATAACATATTTGAATTTGGGTCTTGGCTAAGAAGGGGGACCCATTCACCCTTGGGCGAATGGTTCCTAGCCTAAACTTCTAGGACACATTTGATCCAAGGTGATTTAGTTTATTTGTTTAATATTGGTTCACCTACGAAAAATGGTAAAAATAAGGCTTTGAAATGCATAATTTGGAAAATTAGAAGCTTAATAAGTCAAATAAATTAGGGGACCAAAAACATAATGTGAAATTGTAAAGGTATACAATTTTTTACACTACATTTAGCCCCCACTTTAGTGAGAGTATGAACTCACGCTCAAACTCACACTAAAGTAGAGAAATATATGTCAAAAGGGGTTCGATTGTACACCTGTTAGAGAGATAAGATAACTAAGGATCAAGGAGGGTGATCAATCCCTCGGTATCAAAGTGTGAACCCCAATCCTATTCCTGCATAAACATGACAAACAAACACATTAGTTAGTTGATATGCAAGATAAAAAAGGGATTCCCCATGAAATCCATTTACAAAGATTAAACTAGAAAAATAAAGAACAAGATATGAAAGACAAGTAAAATCCTAATTAATCATGTAAACTCTTGATCACATGGGGGAGTTGGTGCCAATTGGTGTGTCAAAATTGGCCCTTTCCCAACTCCTTTGTAAGTTTGATGATGATTGATGAGTGATTGATCCACTTTGTTGATGAAGAACAAGATGAGTTCTTGATAAAACCTGTAATAACCTAGCTAAGATTTTGCAATTGAGGATGAAGTTGAGTAGAGTAAGTTTACTCAAGTTGTGGATGATAGAATGAGAGGAAGAGTCTCTCATTTATAGATTTCAAATTGGAAGAATGAGCAATATTTGAGCAATGTGGGACAAAAGACCAACCAATGAGAGAAGGCCACTTGTCCACATGTGATTGGAGGAGGAATGAGCACATTTTGGTCAATGTGCATGATAAATGCTATGAGATTCAAATTTAAAATTTGAATATGACATGTTAGAGGGAGAAAGAAATGGAGTTAATGTCACTTGGCTCAAGGCCAAGGACATGTAAGAGGCATTAAATGCCTTGTTGGAAGGACCAAGCCTGTTGAATTTGAATTCAAATTTGAGGGAATATTCCCCTTTTATTCCATGTTGAGAGAAAATAGAGATTTAATAAATGAATTAAATCTATTTTCATGTGCAAGTTGCATTCTCTAGAGAATTTTAGTGATAGGGATTAACTTAATCAAGATTTGATTAATTTAATGAGAGGTTAGATGATTTGACCATTTTGACTTAGATTTTAGGATTGATTTAAATAAAAAATGAGAGGAAAGATGATTAAATACTTAATTAGATAAATATTTGATTTATTTAATTAAAGAGGGATGATATTGGATTTAAACCAAATGAAGATTTATTTAATTTAAATGAGATGACTTTAGGGATTAATTAAATAAAATGATTTATTTAATTAAAAGGGGGATTACATAATTAATTAAATAAAATTGATTTATTTAATTAACAAGAGATGATGACTTAATTAGATAAAGTTGATTTATTTAATTAAGAGATGAAAAATGATAAATTTAATCAAATATAGATTATTCGATTAAATGACTAACAAAGGAGATGATTCAAGATGAAATGGTGTTAGTAAATTAGGATCTAGTGTATTGGATCGAATTATATATTTTCCATGTCTACATTTTGCCCCTCTTTGAAACAATGTACTTGTTGCATTGATTCAAAGAATAAACTATTGTGATCAAATTTCAAAATTTTTAGTATTTTTTGAATGCCCCACTGCTGCCCCAGTGAGAAGGATTACGCTGGTATATTGCCCCCTCAAGAGATCAAGTGGAAATGCTAATTTTTTGATCAATATCGCAATACAATGCGAGAGGAGTGGTTCTATTGATTAGAGGATGAAAGATAATTCTTTGATGTAGACAATTCTGATGATATGCAGACAGTCATTGGCCATGGGTAGCCTCATGTATATTTTGAGATCTCACACCTAATTTAGATAGAAATGTTAGTAAAGATAGAAGAATAAGAAGAATACGATGGATGGAAAGAAGATCCCACAAGCCTACGTGATGATGATGATTTGCTTACCAGGAGTTGGGATTTTCAAAGGGCCAATTACTTTATGCTTGATAACATACATAGGTACGATGCATCAAGGTATAAAGAACCAGGATGGCATTGTACCTAGTGTGATGGACTTTGACTCGACAATCAGATAGGAGTGCTCTTGTTCACACTTGACATACGAAAAACCTTGCTAGGACGAACCTAACAAAGCAAGTTTTTGCCAAGTTATTTTACAAGAATATCCAATAAGCATAATAGACAAAAAGATAATGATCATTGCCCCATTCCTTTCTCTCTAAACCTGTTTTTGTTTGGGCATCATCGAGAGGTCCTTGGAATGAGCGCAATAAGATAAGTCAAAAAGACCAAGACAAAGTAAACAAAAAAGCTAATGTTCTTCATATCGCTAGCCAAGGCTAAACTACTGCGAGGTACCTGATGCTTATGTCCATCGTGGGAAGGATACATCATAGGACATGTTGTGATCAAGGTTTTGGTGAGATTGATTGGGTGATAAGCTACTGATACTCCAAGTTGATCAACTTGCTTGCTTATTGACTTAGACTTAAGACTCTGACGATTAGGGTGTTCACTTTGGAACCTACTATACTTGCTTTTGATTGCTTCACCAAAGGATGAAGGTGATGATTGATTTTATTATGAGATGATAATCGCGGGTGAAAGCGAGATGAGATGAAAGCACCATTTTGGATTTTTCAAATATTTTGAGGCTATTTTTGCTATTTTTGAATTTTTTTCAATGTTTTTGGATTTTTGAGATTTTATGAATGTTTTTGGTATTTTGTGTCTCGGGGGCCGATCAAGGATGGCCTTGCCTACGTTTAAGCTCATAGATGACATAGTTTGGCTGAAAATTGATTTGATTACATGATGAGATGGAAGGGAAACATATTGCCAAATTGCGACGGATGCCTAAAGGATTGGCCTAGGGTGTGAAATAGATGGGCAAATGGATTTCCATTGCGACAGACGCCTAAAAGACTGACCTAAAATGTGAAAAATATGGGCAAATGGATTGTCATTGTGATGGACATCTAAAGGACTTACCTAAAATGTGAAATAAGTGAGAAAATAAATTGCCATTGTGACAGACGCCTAAAGGAATGACCTTAAATGTGAAATAAATGGGCAAATGGATTGCCATTGCGACGGATGCCTAAAGGATTGACCTAAAATGTGAAATAAATGGGCAAATGGATTGCCATTGCGATAGACACCTAAAGGACTGACCTAAATATGAAATAAATGGGCAAACGAATTTACACTACGACAGACGCTTAAAGGACTGACCTAAATTGTCTCGGGGGATGATCAAAGATCAATCTTGCCTACGTTCAAGCTCAGAGATGACGTAGTTTGGAAAGACAACTCTATTTTTGATTTTTCTAATTTTGACATGTTTTCAATTTTGAATGATTTGGATGTTTTTGGATTTTCGCATGATTTTGATGATTTGGATATGGATATATGATGATATCAGTGCTTTGTTTTGGGATTTTGTTGAAAACAAAGCTAAGATTGATCGATTAGATTGATGGATTGATAGTTTGACTAAGTGTGTTAAGTCAAATAAAAGTGATAATGCACTCGAAAACTCTAGGAAGTTATGTTATCCTAGAGTAAACTCATACACAGGAGGCTAGTTTGACTAAGTGTGTTAAGTCAAACAGGTTGATGATGGATTGGATAATTTGACTAAGTGTGTTAAGTCAAATAAGATGATAATGCACTTGTAAACTCTAGGAAGTTGTGTTATCCTAGAGTAAATTCGTACACAAGAGGGTTGTTTGACTAAGTGTGTTAAGTCAAACAAGGTGATAATTGATTGGATTCGATTGATCAAGATTGATGAAGCTTGTTTTGGAACAAAATTGTTTTGATGATTTAATTTGACGCTGACACACAAGTTAGATGCGACTGATATGAATTGTTGGATTGATGTTCGACAAAAGATAAGGCTTGATAAGGAATGTCATCTTGTCAAAATATGCCATGGGCTAGTGATTTGGATCTTTGGCTCACAAATGCTTTAACCAATTTGATTTCAAGTTTTCCAATGTTCTGATCACCACATAAATTGGAGGATATATATCAAGATTTATTCCTAAAGCAAGATACAAATATTTGCCCCCAGTGTCTAGCAATGTATGGAAGGCCATGGGTAGATTCTTGGATAGATAGATGGAAAAATGGATAGGTATGGATCATCTTGTGATAAGATAAGGTGTTCAAGTAGTGGATGCACATTTGGATAGTGTTTCATGGCTCAGATAATGTTGGATTGGATAGGATCAATGAAAATGACCCATGTCAAGATGACTACCATAAGGAAGTGTAAAGTGTGCACCAAAATTTCATCAAGATTAAGATACCTTGGAGTATGGATGCAAATGGATGAAAATGGATTGGATAAACGGTTCATAGATGAACAAATGATATGGCTGGAATGTTGGATTTATTATGGATGCGATAAGATGCTTTCTCCTGAAAGAAATGACACACGCAGATGCTCAATTCTACACATGACGCCTGTTTGCTAGGTTTTCATCATAGTACCTGTCCAAAGTGCCAACGAAGTGGTTTTCACTAGAGGATGATTTTTTTCTTTACTGTTTTCAATCATTTTTCTATTTTTTTTGGATTTTTATATTTTTTGATTTTTTTTTGTAATTTTTTGAGAGATTTTAAGTCGATGTTGAATCATCTGGTACTACTGACATTGGTGCTTCTGTCATAACATGCCATCGGTATCCTACTTGAAGAAGCTACTTTGCCAAGATACGTGCACTTGAAAACATTTTTTGAGATTCTTGATCTGCTTTGCTGATACTAGAGTTAACTTTGTCTTTGTGCGCACATCGCGATAGAGTGCCTTTTGAATCCTTATGATGAAGGGTTGCTGCCAACACATGGTTAATATGAGGATTGGATATAATGCATGGAGGCGTGGATGGCAGAGTGTGTTTAGGAATAAAAGATGGATTGGTTGACAGTTTGGAACCTTTGACTCTCCAAACTTGGGAAGATGAGAAATGATGGGTGGATACGGAAGTGTGTGTGGAATTAAGGCCAACTGCTTGATATACTTTGTACGTTGCTTGAGAAGCATGCTTTTTTCTTTGTGGACATCTTTGATGGATACTTGTCCCTTTTTTGTTTTACCCATAGTTTCTTTGACTAATGGAGTTTGATAGGGATAATATTTCTTTTTATTCTTTGGAATCCATATGTATTTGATTTTTCCGATATGATTCTTAGCTTCTTTTTCTTTGATAATGTTCTTCATGCTTTGATTCAAATCTTTCTTTTGATGTTGGTCCCAATTCGTGGATGTGGTGATGGGTGGATGGAGATTCATGACGTGGATGGTTGTAGTATTGGCATTGGTTTCATCATAAGGATCCTTCATGCCCCCTATGATGACATTTTCTTGAGATGAAGTTGCCCCTAGTATGGTGGTAGTAACACCTTTGTTCTTTGATTCTCCTTGTTTTGAGATGCCTTGTTCAAAATGCATTCTCTTACAAATGACCACTGTAGATGATGTCATTTCAATTTGTTGCTCTGCTGACTTTGGAATATCATGTTCTATCTGACCTGTTTCCTTGAGTGGATAATGCTAGATATATTCATACATGATGTCCTCAGTTTGAATTTGGGATATATCTGATCCTGATGTTGACAACTTAGTTTGATTGTAGGAATCAATAACCTACTCTTTTTGTGTAATAATGTCAAGAGTAAAGGAATCCTGTTTTGAATGAAGATCATCTACGTTTCCATCCAAGGAAAGCATCTCATGGGTAGATGGAGGATTATGTGTTATGTGGATGTGATAATCTTGTATAGATTGGAGGGTGTCCATTATATCATTTTAGTATCTTGGAGATGTAAATTCTTGATCTCGAATGATTTCAAAATTTCCTTCGACATGCTTTGGATCAAGTTCTTGACATGGGTCAATTTCAAAGAATGGTTTGCTTTCTTGGATATCTTCATTAGGCATAGGAATTTTCTCAAATGTCATGAGGTCAAAGGATGTCCATATATTTTGGAAAGGATCATTGCTAAACCTTGGTGAAAGATGTTGATCATGCTTTGGAATAAATTCTTGAGATATGTCCTCTAGCTCATTAGCTGATGTAGAGACATTTTCAACATGATCATTGGTCGAAGGATCTTGATCATCATTTTCAATGATTGTGGTGGGAATCTATTGCAAGCTCTACTGTGGGAGTAAGGCCTGCATTTGCTGCTGAGCCAACAACGCTTGTTGTTGGTCGTGTTGTTGTTGTGCCAACAATGCTTTTTGTTGGGCTTGTTGTTGTGCTACTTAATGATACACTTGTTGATGGATTGCTTGCAATAGTGCCCAAAATTTTTCTTGCGCCTATCGAGCCTGGTGTTGGGCTTGAGCTTGAGCCTGTGCTTGTTGGGCTACTTGAGCCGCTTGCGCATCTTGTGTGGCTTGTTGGGCGACTAATTGCACGTGCGCTTGCTGAGCAGCTAGTTGTATTGCTTGTTGGTTTTTGAGTGCCTTTTGGTGGGCAGCTTGTTGAGTGGCTTGCAACATGATGGAGAATGAATTTTTCATGTTGTGTTTTGGTGGTGGCGGTGGTGGTGGCAGTGGCGGTGGATTGGGAATGGTGTTGACCATTGTGGTGAATGGAGCGATTGTATTGATAATTGGGGTTGCTTGGATGGTTGTCATCTGTTGTTGCGATATCAATGGAAAAATGGGAGGATTTGATATGATGCTTTGGTTTATGATTGGAGTGTTGCTCAGATTTGGTTGATTGATGGATGGTAAAGGGGGAAGGCTCATGCCTTGATTGTTTGGTTGATAGATTTTTAAGTTTTGAATTTGATTTAAATCTACCAAAGGGAAAGGTGTTCCAAAATTTAGATTGGGAAAACTCACATTTTTTGTACCATTGAGGTTTGTAGGAGATAATGATCCCATGTATGGATTGTACAAATGCAAGTTTTGAAAATCAATTGGCATTGTAAGACTTGGATAGTTTGGTTGAATTGGATTACTCATGATGGATGAATCAAGTTTATATTCCATGTTCCTCTTGTTTTTTGACCTTGTTGACCTTTGAGGGGTTTAAGACCAATGATGAGATGAAGGATGAAAGGGGTGAATGATATGGGTGTTTGAATTTTTAGGAACTTTGGATCGATGCTAGACTTTAAGACTTGGTTTGATTTTATTTTGATTGAGGATATTTTGATTAAGTGTGTTAATCCAAACAAGGTGAGAATGGATAATGAACTTGTAAAACACTAGGAAGTTGTGTTATCCTAGAGTGAACTCATACACAAAAGGATAATTTGGCTAGGTGTGTTAAGCCAAACAAGGTGATTATTTTTTCCTAAAATTCTAGCATAAGTGATTGTTTTCAAAGTTCCCAAGAATTTGTTGGTGAGATGGGATTTTGATAAATTTTTGGATGGGGTGAAGTGTTTGACTTGATAATAGATGACCCTACAAGGACCTTCTTACAAGATGAAGGTAATAAAGAACATGTTTCTCCCTAAAAGTGGTTCAAACCAAAAGACCAGTGTACGCATGAAAACCCAATGACCCAAAAGAGACCAAGCACATGTGTGGTTCAATTTATTTTATATTGCTTAGGTTTGGTTCTTTTTACCACAAACACTTTCTTGATTATGTTTCAAACTGAATGTCCAATGTCCTAATTTTCTTTCATCCCACAAAGTGCATTATGTGGAAATCAAGGAAATCAAGGCAAAGGTTTCCTAGTGTTGACTTTGGTGAAAACAAATGATGATTAAACCTAATTACTTAGAAACCTCTAAGGATATAATCCATAGGGAAAGCAAGAGCACTTAGATTCGTCAAAGGATATTTGTTTCCTCAAAGGGTTTGAAATTTCAAAGATTTTGTGAATGTTTGTTTCTCAATGTTTTAGAACCAAGCAAGGTGTTTTGATTTCAATAAAATGCACAACCCTAGGTTGAAAAGAAAATATTTGTTGGGTTCCCACTTGGATGAATCTAGCTACGCATATTCAATGTGAATGAATAGATGCTTGACCACACAGGCTCCCCCTTACAGTGCACTCACTTCTTGGGTCAGCCAAGCATCAGTACCCATGAATCTCTAATGGCATACTTTTCATCTCTACAATAGAATGACATGTATAATGTGGGGCGGCTTCAAAGGACATGACCTTTTGCACCAACAAATAGATAGGATTTGGCCTTTTCTAAACAAGAGGTTTTAATTCGGACATTCTATTCATGGGGGAGTATCCATGCGGTGAGAGACCATTGCTGCCCTTCTTGTTGGAAGTCACTTGGCTTTAGCGTGTTCCCTGTTGGGTCGTTCCCTTGGGTGAGTACTTTTTCCCACAAGGGAGACCTTCTAAGATAAAAAATAGCAAGCTAGCATATTCTGTAGCTCAATTAACCTTCATTGAAAAACAAAGGGAGAACACTCACAATATATCGTGCTCACACTCGCATGTTTGGTTCAATTTTAATTCCAAAAGAGAAATGTGGAGGCAATTATTTTATTCAACTTAAGATCACCAAAATAACTTTTGATTCTCAAGATCGCCATGAGGCACAAGAGAAGTGCATATGCCCTTTTGATGATATTAACTTGAATAAATAATTACAAGACAAAATAACACTTGTTCATTTTAATCCCATAAAGCAATATGAATTATTTTTAGAGCACCAAATTTAAGTGTGGAAGTTGCCTTGTTCAATTTTTAAACCTTAAACCAAATCTAGTAGATTGTTTCTAAGGTTCTTTTTAAGCCTTTTTGCAAACTTTTGAAAAATAAATTTGTTTGTTCTTTTTAAAACCCAAAAGAAAAATTAGTGTTTTCTAAGGCATGAAAGTAAAAAAATTCCTTTTAAAACATAATTAAAGATCCTCTAAAAGTGTTAAAAAAAACTATAGTGTTTAAAAACACTTTGTATATGATGAAACCTCCTATTTCGCTTTCTCCCTTATTCTAACCTGCAAGATGACAAAAACCAGAGAGTACTGAACCAACAAACAGGTCAATGATTAAAAAATCTAAAAACCCAAAAGGCACATGTTAAAATTTGAATTTCTGACTGTTTTTAGCGGTGCAATTTGGAACAGAAGCAATGCTATATAGTGCTATGCATTTGACTAGGTGCGGCGCTTTGCAGAAATAGAGAGCGTGGGTGCACAGAGTTTTGCAGGCGGTGCAATTTGTAACTCAAAATTCGTGGCAGAGTTAGATATTTTTGAAAAATTTTGAGCGAGAAAGTAGGTGCGGCGTGGTTTAGAAAAAAAATGTGGTGTGATATAGCACCGCGCCTGCAAATGTGGTGCAGTATAGAGCCGTGGGACTGGGTGTGGCGAAGTTTGGATAGAAAGGTCCGCGACATAGTTTGAAGATTTGAAAAACTGGTGCGGGAAACAAGTGCGGTGTAGTTTGGATTGTGAGCGGTGCGATATAGTGCCGCACCTACAAATGTGGCACAATATAGAGCCGTGAGACTGTATGCGGTGCAGTTTCCTGGAATCTACAAAAGAAACAAAAAAAACATAGAATTTTGCAAAAAACGTGATTAGAAATTGCTCAAGCCCTCCTTCTAGTGCCAAAATGTGAACCCCAATCCTATTCCTGCATAAACATGACAAACAAACACATTAGTTAGTTGATATGTAAGATTAAAAAGGGATTCCCCATGAAATCCATTTACAAAGATTAAACTAGGAAAATAAAGAACAAGATATGAAAGACAAGTAAAATCCTAATTAATTATGTAAACTCTTGATCCCATGGGGTAGTTGGTGCCATTGGTGTGTTGAAATTGGCCCTTTCCCAACTCCTTTGTAAGTTTGATGATGATTGATGAGTGATTGATTCACTTTGTTGATGAAGAACAATCTGAGTTCTTGAGAAAACCTGCAATAACCTAGCTAAGATCTTGCAATTGAGGATGAAGTTGAGTAGAGTAAGTTTACTCAAGTTGTGGATGATAGAATGAGAGGAAGAGTCTCTCATTTATAGATTTCAAATTGGAAGAATGAGCAAGATTTGAGCAATGTGGGACAAAAGACCAACCAATGAGAGAAGACCACTTGTCCACATGTGATTGGAGGAGGAATGAGCACATTTTGGTCAATGTCCATGATAAATGCTATGAGATTCAAATTTAAAATTTGAATATGACATGTTGGAGGGAGAAAGAAATGGAGTTAATGTCACTTGGCTCAAGGCCAAGGACATGTAAGAGGCATTAAATGCTTTGTTGGAAGGACCAAGCCCGCTGAATTTGAATTCAAATTTGAGGGAATATTCCCCTTTTATTCCATGTTGAGAGAAAATAGAGATTTAATAAATGAATTAGATCTATTTTCATGTGCAAGTTGCATTCTCTAGAGGATTTTAGTGATAGGGATTAACTTAATCAATATTTGATTAATGTAATGAGAGGTTAGATGATTTGACCATTTTGACTTAGGTTTTAGGATTGATTTAAATAAAAAATGAGAGGAAAGATGATTAAAGACTTAATTAAATAAATATTTGATTTATTTAATTAAAGAGGGATGATATTGGATTTAAACCAAATAAATATTTATTTAATTTAAATGAGATGACTTTAGGGATTAATTAAATAAAATGATTTATTTAATTAAAAGGGGCCTTACATAATTAATTAAATAAAATTGATTTATTTAATTAATAGGAGATGATGACTTAATTAGATAAAGTTGATTTATTTAATTAAGAGATGAAGAGTTATGAATTTAATCAAATATAGATTATTCGATTAAATGAATAGCAAAGGAGATGATTCAGGATGAAATGGTGTTAATAAATCAGGATCCAGTGTGTCAGATCGAATTGTATAATTTCCATGTCTACACAAAGATCCCATGGAAAACCAACATAGGCACAAAGGAACACACATGTATCATATGATATGCAACAAGACAAGATGCATAAACATTCAATGTCAAAACTAATGCAAAAAGAAAAAGAGATGGAATAGCAAGTTGTATTATGCTATGTGTCGATGAAATACATTACTCACAAGGGCTAGTGAAGTCTGATATTCACTAGGTGAGCCCTCAAGTCAAAGTAAAATGTGAGACATACACTAGGTCTACAAAGTGTGCCCTTGACAAGGTGGCAAAATGGGAAGGATGCACCAAGTGCATAGGTATGTACCCATTTGTCAAACCATACCAAGAGTTATATTCCCTAATAACCTTGTGCCACAAAAATGATCAAAATGCTTTGCTAATGCTTACACTAGGTTCAACCTGTGAACAAAGTGAAGCCAAGAAAATGTCAAAATGCTTACATTAGGTCGAGCCTCTACACAAATTGAAACAAAAATAATGCTAATGTATGCCCCCACTTTAAAGAAATTACAAAACACCATGTTGTGAGCAATTACTTTAAAGTAGAAAGATGATAAATATCATATAAGAAAATATCACAAGAGCTTTTTTGGAAAGCCCTATATCAAAGATATGTTTCCAAATAAACTACATCATGATAAGGGGTTTCCCCCATAATATAATGCCATAAATAACATAAAAAGGTACACTGAGGGATCCATGGCTCTAGGATCAGTATATATCTTTGATATAATAGAGCTCGAAATTGACATCATTCCCCAAATACTCGTGGAAGAAAGAACACAGTGGAGGAATGACACATAAAGAGAATACCAAGAAGCTCTTGGGTCAACATGGAAGAGACCTAAATGTCTCGATGCTTTGTATCATCCCCAAAAGGAAAACACAAGACAAAGATAAAGTTTACGACATATAGAAGAATTGAGATACAAATAGATGAATACCATGACAAATTCATTTCCTTTGTATCCCTACGCCAACGGATCAACCAAGGTCATCCAAAGAAAACTCACAAAAATTAAGACATTCCAAGCAACACGATACAAGAGATCACTATTGGAAAAACAAGGATAGACAACTGAGAGGTGGGGGTGAATCAGTTGTCACAAATTATTCAAACTTGTTAAAATTTATCCAACTTAATCTCATAACTAATGTAAGAACATTAAGCATAAACAATCACAACATCAGAGACACAAAAGAACACCAAGATTTTATACGTAGAAACCTTGTTAAGGGAGAAAACCACGGTGGATGTTAATTCACAATATTATACCCTGTTAAAAGTATAAAGATGAATAATGGGAATGCACATACATTTAGGCACACTGCCTAGAGTTCACTGCTCAAGAAGACACACTATCTTACAAAAACATTCAGATTAAAACCATTTGAATGATTTGAACTGAGAAATTAGCTTTTGCAAAAGCCTCATTACAGTTCCAGTTAAGCACAAAAATACTTCTTCACACTTCACTCAATCTTCTTCACACTTTGCTTGGCAATCGAATGATCTGATCTTTATTCACACATATACTTCACATAAAAAATTCTCGCATCCACAACACACCTTCCAAAATTAAGAAATTGTGAAGTAGAATAGATGGGAATCTGCACAGATAGATGATTAAATCTAATCTAACAAATATTAATCTAAATCAAACAACTAAGAATGAGTAAAAATGAACAAAACAATTAAAACTATAACTAGAACAGTCTCACCGAATATGCGTCCACTTCTTTGAATTATCTTGATTGTCCTCCTCCATTTTGTTGTCTCAGTATTCTTGCCCTCAGATTTTTCAGTATTGATGCAAGCATAACCTGGATGTATTGTCTCAGCAAAATATCGAAGATAATAGGTTCTTCTCAAAAGTATTGATTTCAGGAGCAGGAATAATGACAATGATAGGTCAATTTATAGATTTTGGGTTTTCGAATGATCAACTCAGATTTGAAAGAGAGATCAATGATTGAGATTGATGAATGCCATGCAATGTGAGTTATGTGTCAGTTAGAACGTGAGTTAGGAAATTATGCAGGATATAGATTAAGTTAGAACAATAACTTAATCTTGTGTCAAGACTATTTGAAAATAGAAAGAACGCGAGTTCCAGATTAAATAAACAATTTAATCTTCAGTTAAGAGTTCAAAAATAAAAGAAATAGACTTTGAATGAAAAAGACAAAGTTAGAACTCGAAGAATAATCCGTTTGAATGCACACATGACTTAATTAATTAAATAAAGATATTTAATTAATAAACACATTCATGCTTATGAGTTAGAACTAGTTAACTTACTGGTTGTGATAGAGAGTCCTTTCACAAAGATGATTAGATATCGAATCCAGAGATAACTGATGGATTTAAAATAGATCTCAAGTCAGAAGGTGAGTGAATGATTAGATAACTGGATGACAGAAGAATTTGATAGAAATAATTAATTATGAATTAAATGTTAATTTAATTCAACATTCAAAATTGAAATTAATTAATTAAATAAATAATGTAATTTATTTAATTAACTGTTGAAAATGATTAATTGAATAATTAAATAATAAATATTTAATTATAGTTGAAATATGACAAAGGGGTAATTAAATAATAAACTATTTAATTAAGAAGGAGAATTAATTAGTTAGCGACATAATTAAATAAATGCGATTTATTTAATTAATCAAAGTTGAATAAAGGGTCATAATGAATTAATTAAATAATTAAAAGGTTATCTAATTAATAGAGGAAAGATGTGTTTAGAAAGGTAATTAAATAATAAACATTATTTAATCATGACCATGGACATTAGAAAATTATGTTGAAAGTGGTACTCGCAGGCCTAGACCATTTTTCGGTGTCTACAGTTTGCCCCTCTTTGATACAATGTCGTTTCGGCATTGTGTCCAAGAAAATATGCCTCGATCATGCCCCAGTATGAAATAGGTTAGGGTATGCTCCCTCGGGAAAATTGACAAATTTCTGAAAAATTTCTGAAAAATTAGGAAATATTATTGATAAGTCAATTTGATGGTCATAAATGCTAGGGAGTTGACATAATTGAATTTGGAAGTGTTAGGGATGTGTACAGGTAATTAGAAGTTGGAAGTTTAAGTGGCCAATAGACAAGGTCAAAAGAAATTCCACCCAAACCCTAGGTATAAATAGAAATTAGGTTGAAAACCAATTCATTTGCACCCGAAAGAGTTGAAGAATTGAGAAGTTTTCTCTAAGTACTGGATGAAGATGTCTCCAGTTCCCTATGCTGTACATCGTGGATATCAAATCCAGACATTCAAATAGCCAACTGATGCAGGACCCCCAGTATGTACCCTAAACCGAGCTCTTGAAATTTCATTTTGCACGTAGATTTAGGCACTTAAAAAGTAATTTTGCACATGCGGTCTTTCGCGTTCAACACATATGCTTTTGTGCGCAACACATCTACTTGTGGAATGACGCATTTGCAAAAAGACGTCTAGGCTCATTTAGGCTAGCTAGGAATTCAACACAAATAAATTTTAATGCACCGTATTTGATACTCTGCATCGCATTTGTGTTTTGGATAGGCGCATGTAGGATAATGAAACGCATGTGTTACTTCGAAACACATATGCATACAAGTAGGCAAATAGATTTTGCATCGCATTTGATATTTTTGAAATGCATTTTCTTGGGTGTGAATTTGAGTTATTTTTGTAATGCATTTGAGATAAGCAACGCAAATTCTTTGTTGTGCAACACAAGTTTCAAATAGCACCGCATGTGATTCTGTGAACCGCATTTGGTTGGTAAATTTTTTTGATAAAAACTTGAAAATTTTGACATTTGACATCATGGTGGAAATGCATTTGCAGGTTATTTTAGACCCCATATATACCCGGGAGACACGACCCGATACATTTGAGCTGAGAGAGCGATTGGTTAGCGTGGAGTCACGATTACTATGGAGATTGGGACTACATCATGTACTGACTATGCCCATGATTCAGGCAAATAGAGGTATGCTGACTACTTTATGTGAGCGATGGAATTCTGAGACTTCATCGTTTCATTTTCTGACTGGTGAGGTGACTGTGACTTTAGAGGATGTATATAGGATCCTTCGTCTACCCATTAGAGGAGAGAGGGTTATGTACAACACATAGTGTGGGTACAACGAGATTACTAGATTATATGTTTATGACGACATTAGGAAACTAAGGATAGAGCATTATGAGATCAGATGGCAGGTTCTAGCGGATAGGTATGAGCGGATAGATTATATTTTATGTACATTGATTGGGGGGATAGTTCTTCCTGACCGATGGGGTCATGGATTTCTTATCGGGTGGGGAGAGATGCTTGTTGGGATGTTGGAGAGAGAGGTTGTGTATGCTTGGGGTCCCTATCTATTAGGCATGCTATACTTTCACTTACATGATATACTGTACAAAGATGCATAGTCTATGAGCTACGGTACCACTCTTCTCATGGTTTGGGCATGGGAGCGTATTGTTGTATGTCATCCTCCTGTTACAACAGAGTGAGAGGCTAGATCTCCGTATGTTTTTTGATATACGAGAAACATTACTTAGAGTCATGTAGGAGACACAGGCTACTGGAGACATGCACTAGACACATTGGTTCAGTTCTTGTGGAGGCCATACATGGATTGTGAGAGATGGTCAGATGAGGACATGCATTTGACCTATTATCGGCAGACATAGTACTTGATTGGTAGGACTGTTTCAAGTGTACATATCACTGAGAGACACCTGCCAGACCGTGTATTGAGATAGTTTGGAGAGGTTCAAGATGAGCCTAGAGGGAGAGCAAAGTTTTCTCGATCTTCCAGAGAGGTTCCTTACTGGGGGACTATGATACCGATGGCTACTGCAGAGGCAGAGATTCAGGCTTTAGAACCTTTATAGTGGGGATGGAGAGGTGGAGTAGCAGATCCAGGGACTACAACTGCTTATGACACTTGGTGGGCAGAGCATCGTCCTGTTCCATATACATATCTGGATCAACCGACACTAGTAGAGAGATGAGGTACAGGGCCGAGAGGGTGGCACAAAGGTAGAGGTGGTGGTAGGGGTGGTGGTGGTGATGGCAGAGGTGGTTGTGGTAGATGAGGATGATGGGGACAAAGAGGTGGTTAGGTAGGTGGATTATCACCTATCTGAGAGGCGGAGGTGGAGGATGTACCTATGTTGATCCTCAGAGGTGGAGCAAAGGCATAGGTTGGAGGTCAGCATGCAGGGGTAGAGATTGGCGGAGAGGACCTTGCAGAAGAGCAGGAGGCTGATATGGATATTGATCCTATTGGTATTCTGGCAGGTTATGGGGAGGATGATGTTGAGGAGGAGGCACCCATGGAGGAGTAGGAGAGAGAGCTCCGGGATCGGATAATAGAGGGGTGACAGGATGATGATACTCCCAGAGATAGTGATAGGGAGGCTTTGGAGGAGAGGCTTAGAGTGGTTACTCCAAAGTGAGATGCTTTACAGATGGAGAGAGATCAGGCAGTAGCCTAGAGGTAGGAGATAGAGCAATGGTTCATAGAGGTCAGATGTCTGTGTAGTGGTACTCCATATGATGGGTTGATGCATGAGCTATTCAGATCAATAGAGAGGGCTTCATATTATAAAGATCTAAATGAGTCAGTGGTGCCAGTGGAGAGATGAGCTCCTAGATTTTTAGAGGTTCGCAGTCATAGATCACAAAGTAGGAGTCAGACTAGGACTCACATCATAGAGGGTGTAGTAGGACCACCAAGATCAGGTCTGTGTGACAGGCCTTCCACCTCATAGAGAGTACCTCCGAGTTAGTTTCCTCCACCTTCACCACGCGATAGTAGTGGTAGTGGGACACGTTGACACTTTATATTTGTGGACATTGTATTTTGATCATAGAGCCTGCAAGTTCATTTTATTTATGGATACATTCTGACATTGTACTGTGACATGTTATTTTGAGTGAGATATATATGATTTTTGGCAGCTTCTATATGATATGCAGTTCTATTTGATGTATTGCTTCTATATGATTATGTCTCCTAGATGATGTATGTACATGTGTTATGAATGGATGTTTCTACATGTGATGAGTTTATGCAGTTTATAATGTTATGATGATTCTATTTACTTATGATAATGGAATGCAATGTTTTATATGATGTTATTTACATGTGATGGTTTTATGTACATGTAATGTTTTCATTATGTATCTTATGATGATGGAATGCCTATTATGCCATGATTTTGTAGATATGCAATGAAGATTTCTAATGTTCCTATCTATATGATGTACTATATATAGACATACGACCTTGTTTACATAGTGCTTATAGAATGTATGCATATGCAGATTATCTAATTTTTTTTGTGTCACAGGACTCTATCATTATGTTGGAAAAGAGAAATGTAAGCACAAATGATTTCAGAATGTTAGTAAGAAACAACGAAGGTTGATTGAAAAACATATGATCTTCGATATTTTTCCATATATGCTAAGCTTGCATTTTTATCATCATTGGGCAGAACATGACACAAATGGATAGTACACACCATGATATGAGATAGAACATAGTGTACAAAGTCATCCATCTGCGAGAAAAAGACAGTCGCAGACAAGGAGTGTCTTAACTCATACTAAGGACAAGATTGTCCCAGTCGTTTTGTCGAGACAAACCATAGACATCAAACAAATAAAAGATGGGTCATGAGACGTCATTGCTCCTCTAAATCCTTGATAGGACATCCTTGAGGAAACTAGTAACATGATTCAAAATACAAAGTTAAAAAGATAGTTGATAGACAACAACCAAAGAAAAAGAGTCTTGAGACATCCTTGCTTCTCTAAATCCTTTAAGGGACATCCTTGAGAAAGCTAGTAATTGGACTTATTCACAAATCAATAGAAAGATAAGAAAAAATAAGATATAAAGTCATAAAGCCAAATAAAAGTATTCACCAAAAATTGATCTTGTGGGATTGTTTGATTGTTTGATTGTTTGATTGTTTGATGTTTGACATAGTGTAATGTGAGGGATGAAACATACCGCATAAGACGTTGAGTCTAGTTTCGACTTGGTGACTATTTGTGTAAGGCATGAAAAAGCCTGGTTTTAGAAAGACATGTGTCATATAAGATGTTTGGTGCCTAATGATGTTGATGTGACAAGCTACATGAGGCTATGACAATTTGACAATGTCCATTGACAAGAAAGACATATCTTGCTTAAGACATAAGTTGATCATTTTGACAATGTGATTGATTTTGACTTGATGATAGTTTTGAGATGTTTTCCTTGTTGATGCATGACTTGTTTTGATTCCTTAGTTGTTATGAGTGTGTATGTGTTGACAGTGTATGACTTGAGATGATATACCCTAAAGGACTGACCTAATGCGGCCTTGGGGGCTCATCAATTGATAGCCTTGCCTACATTGTACATGCAGAGACCTCGTAGTTCGAGAAAAATTTAATTGACATAACTAACTAAAAATATGTACTTAAGTTGATGATATGCAATGTGTGTGATAGTGAATATGATAAACCCTATTGGACTGACCTAGTATAGTCTCGGGGGCTCATCGATTGATTAGCCTTGCCTACATTGTACATGCAGAGACCTCATAGTTGACATGACCAATGACTTTGAATGTATAAAGAGTCATGATTTTAATGTGTTGGAGATGTGAGAAACCTAGACAGACAGACCTAATGCCTTGGGGGCACATCGACAAATGGCCTTGCCTACGTCCAGTCGCAGAGGCAACGTAGTTCGACTATGTCTACGATTGACTTAACATAACTGACTTGACTTTGTTTTTTGGATTTTATGACATGTTTTGATTTTTTTATCTTTTTGAAGTTTTTCTACTATTTTTGAATTTTTTAGGACATTTTTGATGTTTTTATATTTTTTCAAGACATTTTCCGATGTTGGGTTGCTATGTACAAGGTCCACATGACATAGAATGAGGATTTTCCCCTAGTCGAGAATAAGACATATAGGATGGAATGGGGAGACGGAGAGGACTTGATGTCAATCATTCCAAGCAATAGATAAGACAACCATTTATTATGAGGGATGGTGAAAAAGTCTAATTGGAATGATGGTAGATGAAGGAGCGAGTTTGACTACACATGGTGTTTATTTTCCAGGTTTTCACCATGGTACTTATCCATAGTGCCACCGAAGTGGTTTTCACTATTGGACGAATTATTTCTCTTTACTATTTTGTTGATTTTCCAATTTTTTTGGTATTACAAAGATGCCTATTTGCTAGGTTTTCATCAAGGTAACCATTTTTTTGTTTTTTCCATTTTATTTTATTTTCTCGATTAAGACCAAGATGCTTAGAAGCTACGCATAGAACCTCTTCAGATGAAGGTTGTTGATTGGTGACAAAAGTGGTTCTCCTTCAGGGGTAGAGAGTTGGTATGCTCTTGATCCAAAAGCTTATGTGATAATATAGGGCCCTAACCAGTTAGGTTCAAACTTACCTGGATTTTCTCGTTCAACTTGATTCTTGGGATTCTCCATTAAAACCAAGTCACCAATGTCAAAGTGTCGATTTAGAAATTTCCTATTATAGCTACGATGAAGATGATTCTGATATGCCTGCAAATGATCTAGTGCTTTTTGTCTTCGTTCATCCAACAATTCTAACTCTTGTAATCTGGATACACGGTATTCTTCATCATCAATGTGACCTTTCAAGGATACCCTCAGGGAAGGAATTTCAACCTCAATAGGTAAGATAGCTTCAAACCTGAATACTAGGGAGTATGGAGTGGCGCCAGTGGGAGTACGAATGCTTGTGCGGTAAGCCCATAAGGTAGGATTTAACTATAGGTGCTAGTCATGGCCAACATCATTGGCAGTCTTTTTTAGGATTCTAACAATGGTTTTATTAGGCCTCGGCTTGGCCATTACCTTGTGGGTAATACGGGGTGGAAAAATGATGTTTGATATGGAAATCTTCACATAGATGGCATACTTCTTGGTTTTTGAATGGGCGGCCATTGTCCATGATAATGGATTGGGGTACACCATACCGACAAATGATATAGTTTAGGATAAACTTGGATATTTGCATGCCAGTGATGTAGGTCATGGGAATAGCTTCAATCCATTTAGTCAAGTATTCTGTGGTGGTTATGATGAATTTATGGCCATTAGATGATGGAGGGTGTATCTTACCTATGAGGTCAAGTCCCCATTAGGCAAAGGGCCATGGTGATGTAATCGGACAAAGCTCTTGTGCTGGTGCTCTTATCAAATCTCTGTGTATCTGACACTGTCTACATTTCTTTACAAAGATATATGAGTCTTTTTCCATTGTAGGCCAATAATAACCTAATATCATAATCTTATGGGCTAAAGTAGGACCACTAGAATGGGATCCACATATACCCTCATGCACTGCTCGCAAGGTTTCTTGTGCTTATTCAACATCGAGACATCTCATTAGGGCGTTATCTAAGGTACGTCTATATAGGGTATCTCCGATGATGGTGTATTTAGCTGACTTATGGATAAAGGTTTTGTGTTGGTTGTTTGACAGGTCTAATGGTAAGGTTTGGTCATTTATATAGTTGAATACATCTTTGTACCAAGGGGAAGTAGGACCAACAATCGTACACACCATCACAGAATTGGGGACATCATAGGCAAGGACCAACAACTGTTGAACCAAAAACTCAAACTTAGGCATGTTGCTCAGAATATCCAATAAGGAACCCATGGTTTCCATAGCATCTGCAGCCCTATTCTGAACACATGGTATTTGTTGAAAAGTGATTTCATCAAAGTACTGCTTGAAACTATCATCCATGCACTTGTGGGGGGCAATTTTCTCATCCTTAGTTTCATAATCATCATTTACTTGCCGGACTACTAGCTGAGAATCGCCAAAAAGATGTAGACTCTTAATCTTCCATTGGGCTGCCATTTGTAGTCCTATCACTAAGGCTTCATACTCTGCTATGTTGTTGGTGCAAGGGAAAGAAATTCTGAATGATTTAGGAATAGTATCACCCTGAGGTGTAACAAATAGGATACCTACTCCTGAACCACGATTCGTATGTGACCCGTCAAAGTGTAATTTCCATTCGATTCTAGTGTCAACTTTGAAGATAAATTCATTAGGAAAATCTGCCACTAAAGGATGGTCTGCCTTCATAGGTGCATCCACTAACTATTTTGCAATAACTTGTCCTTTTATAGTTTTCCTCTCCACATATTGGATGTCATATTCACTAAGTATCATAACCCATTTAGCCAAACGACCTGTTAATACTGCTTTACTTAGGAGATATTTGAGGGGATCAATCTTTGCGACCAACATTATTTGGTGATTTAGCATATAGTGTTGTAGTTTTTGAGTAGCAAAGACTATCGCAAGACAAACATGTTCCATGTTTCTATAATTTAATTCATATCCCACCAAGGTACGACTGATGTAATACACTACTCTTTCATGACCTTGATCATCATTTTGTGCGAGAAGAGCTCCTAATGCTGACTGGGTTGCTAAAATGTATAGTATCAATGATTTTCCATCTGTAGGTGGCATTAAGATAGGTTGAGTGAGCAGATAATCCTTGATCTGTTGGAAAGCTTCCTGACATTTAGGTGTCCACACAAATGGTACTCCTTTCTTGAGCAAATGTTGGAATGGGTGTATTTTGTTTGCCAGTTGTACAATGAAACACTTGATAGACTGTAATCTTCCCTATAGTGTTCTTAGTTGACCAATGCTGATTGGGGGAGGCATTTCTATGATAGCTTTTACCTTATCTGGATCTACTTCAATGCCTCTTTTGGAAATGATATATCCTAGAAGTTTCCATGATTTCACCCCAAAGACACATTTCTTTGGATTTAGTCCGACGTTGTAATTCTCTAGCCTCTGGAATATCTTGTCTAGAAATTTCAAATGATCTGCCCTTGGTACTGATTTAGCTATAATGTCATCGACATAATCTTCCATGAGAGTATGTACAAAGTCATGGAAAATAGTAGTCATTGGTCGTTGATAGGTATCTCTTGCATTCTTAAGCCCAAAAGGCATAACATTCCAACAATATGTTCCCCATGAACATGTGAAAGCTATCTTGTGTTGGTCTTCAGCTACAATTTTGATTTGGTTATATCTAGAGAAATCATCCATGAGGGATAACATATCGTATCCTATTGTAAGATCTACTATCATGTCTATGTTTGACAAAGGGAAGTCATCCTTAGGACATGCCTTGTTGATGTCTCTAAAGTCTGTGCAAATGGGGATGCCCCCAGTTGGTTTAGTCACTGGCACAAGATTTGAAATCCAGTCTGCATAGTCTATGGTTCTTATGAATCAGACATCCAAGAGTTTCTTAAGTTCTGCTTTGACCAGTAGAGCAATCTGTGGATGCATTTTCCTTAACTTCTGTTTGACTGGCTTAATACCTGGCTGTAATGGTAGATGGTGCAATATAAGGTCTGGATCTAGCCCAGGCATGTTTGCATATGACCATGCAAATTTTATCTGTCTCTTTATGAAGAAGTCGTGAAACTCTCATTTTTTTGTCTTTGTCAAAGAGGCTACAAAGTATATTACTCGAGGGTTTTCTTCTGTGTTTATGCTGACTTCAACAAAATCCTCTACTAACATTGATGACCTTTCCTAAGAAATGGGGAGAATATTCAAACATCCATCCTTGGGTGCCTCTGAGAGGTTTTCACCCTCGGATACATCCTTTATTTTTACTATTTCTTCGTCCAAAGGTGCCTTTCGGTTTTCACCTAGGGACTCGTCATTTTGCTCATTTTCATTGTTTTTCTTTTTATTTTCCTTTTTATGACTAGAGGTGTAAATAGACTCCCCAAAATATGCTTTTTCATCCAAGTCTATGGTAAAACTAGCTTTATGATCCATTCTTGGTATGCCTTCTCGAAGTCCCATGAACTCAGCTATTGCTTCGTCATTATCGAATGTGTCTAAGATGGGTGTACCTTGTTGATCCCAGTCGATAAGTTGGGGATATATGAGGGGCATGTCATCATCGAAGTTATCAAAGGTGGAAGTTAACAAGGTGAATATAGAGTGGTTGACATGGTCACAGAAGTTTTGGACTAACTCCTTGTTCTTTTTCCTATGGGTAGGTAAAATCTGAGGTGGGACTATTGCAACAGCTAGGTCGTTAGAAGATGGTTCATTAGGTGCCCAAGATGCATGATCAAGGGTTTCCCAATAATAGTGCTTAAGCCATTCTTCTATGGACAAGGACTTCTTATTATGGGGACTAGATGGCTTTGGTACAGGTTTTATCATCTGGTTCAATTCTCCAAATAGATTATCTAGGCTCATGGTACTGGTAGAGGAAAGGGAATCCCATTCATAGTCGCTTGAGTCAGGAGATTCATCGTAAACTAGGGGAAGTGGTTTGTGAGATATCTCGATGTCTACATAAGCACTCACTTCCTCTTGAAATGGTGACGAAGTACTAGGAAAACCAATTCTAAGCGGTTGAAACCCTAGCCCTAGGTATTTCGGTCGTGGCGAGACAATGATTGGTTCCGTCCTTCCATTTTGATGTAGTCCTAACCCACTATGTTTGTCATAGCCTTTGCTTTGCATTATCTTAAAGCCTTTTCCATATTGATCCTTAGCTATTTGAATAGATGGTGAGGGGTATTCATTGTCTTCTTGGTACAACCAGGAGGTAATATCACCTTGGTCCATAATTTCTTCACTTAACTCCCCCCATTTGGTCAATGTCATTGTAGGGGGAACATGAAATGTTACTACTGTCTATCTTCTATCTGCCATGGGTAAGCCATATGCCTTAGGTGGAACCAGTTGACTGACACAAGATGATGCCTTAATATGATATTCTCCACAACCCTTGTCTTGGATCTCGATCTTAGGAGTGGATGATGGTGGTTTGAATGAAATGGACTTGGTAAGATGTGATGGATCAACGTATAGGGATAAAGTGGATGATGAAGCTTGTTGATTAATTGGTACCTATTGTTGTGGAATTTCCCTTAGGCTTGTACAATATTGAAAAGGATTTTGATCACCATCAATCATGATCTCGGTGCCATTATACAGGAATTTAAGATATTAGTGATATGTGGAAGGTATGACTTTCATTGTGTGTATCTAAGGTCTACCTAACAACAGGTTATACAGAAGGGTGAGATGTAAGAATTGGAACATAGTGTTCATAACTATTGGGCCAATTCTGATAGGGAGTGTGACAACTCCTTTGGATGATCTTTCCTCATCATCGTAAGCCTTGATGACTATACTCTTAGAGGTGTCTATGCATGCTTTTGAGAAAACTAATGCCTTAACCAATTTTAGGGTACACAGGTTCAAACCTGCTCCTCGATCTACCAAGACTAGTCTGACTTTGGTTTGATGGACTAGGAATTCAAGATGTAATCGGTCATTATGATCGATATTTTCTGTTGAGTAATCCTATTGGGAAAATGTGGCATATGGGAGTTAGTTAAGTATCCTACCATTTCTTCAAAACAATTGACATCTAAGTTGGTAGGGACAATCGTGCTTTGTAAGGCTTTATTGAGAATGGCTTGATGCTTAGGTGATGGTATGGAAGAGTTATCTTAGTTTTGCATGTGTTTACAACACATTCAGGATGCTTCTTAATGGTGATGGTATGGACGTTTTCATTTGCACCTCGAAGGTAAATTATGATCTTTCCTTTTCCATAGTCCTACTTGGTTTTTGCATAATTGGCTGATGGAGTATTCTTTGCTCCCGAACTAGAGGCTTTTCCTTTTGTGTGGTTAGGTAATGGGTCTATGAAGACCTTATGATCATTGTTCTTTGTATTTTTCTGCCCATTGACCTCTATGGTTCCATTTTCAACAAAGTCTTGTATAATATTCTTCAGTTGT
The DNA here is from genome assembly GCA_007115665.2 of Sequoiadendron giganteum. Lineage (NCBI taxonomy): Eukaryota > Viridiplantae > Streptophyta > Pinopsida > Cupressales > Cupressaceae > Sequoiadendron > Sequoiadendron giganteum. Next base: position 28,426,501 of record CM021108.1, on the reverse strand, counting down.
CGACATTGTTGTAGGTTGTGTCCTTTTGTTCGATGGTAGTCACAATAGGCATTATCATCCCACCATGAAGGTTTAAACTATCCAGATCATATTCTCTTGGTTCTAATGGGTTTGTGAGATCATGTTTGATCAAATCTTTGAAAATTGTCTTGATTGGTTTCCCTAAAGGAGTAAATTCATGTTTAGGAAATGTCCTTTGTGGTCGTTGTTGTTGTGAATTTTGGAAAAAAATTTTTGTTTGATCTGGACTATTCGTCATGTCTTGATTGGGGTTGTAACCTCTAAGTGTGATGATTGGTCCCATATGTATGGTCTTAGCATCAACAATGCCGTCATTTGTAACATTTTTTTTCTAGACCAAAACTTGTTTCTATCATTGGGAACATTTTGATGTTGAACAAATGGGTTTCTGCCTGGTACTTTAATTTATCCTTTGTCAATGAGGCCTTTTTCAAGGATGATTCCCTTTAGTACCAAGTCTAGGAATGAAGTACAACAATGTACCCTTAAGTCACCGCTCAATTTTGGATTAATATTTTCAAGGAATATCTTGACTTTTTTCTTTTCTGGTATTTCAACTGGACATCTGCTAGCTAGACTTCTCCATCTCTGGAAGAAAGTGGTGAAAGTTTCACCTTCTTCTTGTGTTGTGTGACACAGGGTAGCTATTGTTACTTCATTTTCTATGTTAAAGGCAAAGTGTTCGACAAAATTCTCAGCTAATTCACCCCAGGATCGTATGCCATATGATAATTTAGAGAACCATTCCAGTGCTATCCCAACAAGGGTTCACGGAAATAGTCTCATCAAGTATGTGGGGTCATATGATATGTCCATGCATGCTATCGAGAATTCTCTAATTTGTTCTAAATGATTCTTTCTCCCATTATACTTAGGCGGATTTGGTATAATGTATCTGTGTGGGAAGGGTGTCATGTAGAGCGCTTTATCAAAAGGACATGGACATAGATCTTGCGTTGAGATAGTTCATTTTCCTGACATAGACATGTTGTCCATCTGTTGTTGAAGCATTTGCATTTTCTTTTGGAGAACATCTACTTGTGTCAAAAACATGTTGTTTGCGTTGTTTGGATCAATGGAGGTGTTTTGAAATGCTGTGTTCTGTGACGGGTTGTGATTTGGCGAGGGAATATATCCTGTTAGAATGTTCTGATTCGATGTGGGGATATTTCCTATTGGAATGTTCTGGTCTGGTGTAGGAATATTTCCTGTCGGAATGTTTTGTTTTGGTGTAGGAATATTTCCTTTTGGAATATTCTGGTTTGATGTAGGAATATTTCCTATTGGGATGTTCTGGTTTGGTGTAGGAATGTTCACGCCAACTTTAGTTCTCTTACCAGAAGTGTTTGTGCCAAAGGGGTTTGATGTTTTTGTTCCTGAATTAAATTGTAAACCTTGTGTTATGTTAAATGGGATTGTGTTTATAATTGATGATGTTTGGGTAGGTATGCCAGTTGGTATTGCTACGGTAATTTGGGGAATAGAAACACTTGACGTCATAGTTTGTGTTGGTTGAGTAGATGTTGTTTTCAAGGTGTGAACATCAAATCCTAGTGGTAGTGTGGCACCTTCTACTAGAAACTTTGCTAGATATCATTGGGGATCATTTTTCAAACATTCATCCATAAAGGATACAAATTTAGGATCTTGTACTGCAACATCTATGTCTTTGGTAAAAAAATGATCGTGTGCATCTCTAGTGATGTGTTTTTCAAGCAATTTTTTGTGTGGTCTTATTTTCCCTGATGGTTGACTTCCGAAAGGAATGAAAAATTCGTTAGGGTCCGACATTGTTCTATGTTTCTTTTGAGACCTTGTTTCAACCATGAAAAGTTGCTCAAAATGGGGTAATGCAGACTATGTCTAAAAATTGATATGTCCTATTTCTTGTTTTTTGGATTTTCTGAATATAAATGATGTTGCTAAATATTTCTAAAATGATGTATGCTAGGATGATCAATATGCAAGATTTCGAGTAGACTATGAAGGTAAATGATTCTAAGAGGGGTATAACCTACCACCTATGGAATAAATCTAAGTAATGATTTGAGTTGACCAAGGAACTTGATTGTAGGACAAAGACAGTTGACAAGGTGAATTACCCAAACTAGATTGTTGAGCTGGAAAGATTCACAAATAGGATAATAGTGACTAGGTTCAATGATAGTGACAAATTGGAGCATGAACTTATGTAATGACGAGGAAAGTTATACTATTCTACGATATGTAATTTCCTAGGAAGTGTCTAAATGTATGCAACTTAGGATGACTATGACTAGGACGTATATGACACCTAAGAATGCAAGGTTTTGAGAATTTTTTTTCTAGTTTCTATCCAAGGTTGATCTTTAGAAACATAAGCGAAAAAGATAGTTATGCTTTCAGACTCAGTTTGTAGTTTTCAAAGTTTTTTGTTGACAATCAAATATGGTTCACCTATCAGATGCATTGATATTTTTGACTGATGTGGTTTAAGTTGCACATACGGTGATTTGCCTAAAATAGGTTTCAAATGTTGATAGGAAATTGTGGCTTTCAAACAGATGCGACTCAGAATATAGAATTTTGTGAAACTAAACTGTTGGCAGGCACTTGCGGCTTTTCATTTGATAGTTGTAGCTTGCAGACACACATGCGACTCAAAAATAACAGTTGCAACTTAGAAACTAGACTGTGAAAAACTAAAAACTGTTGACAAACACATGCGACATTTAACCTAACAGTTGTGACACTTTAAGACAGATGTGGTTCTAAAAATGATAGTTGCAACTCTGTTTGACAATTGTGATTTTCTGAAGATGATGTTTCGACCGAATCCGTTTGATGATCAAGTTTTTTTTTTGATGAATACAACTAAAACAAGCACAAAATGAAATGTGTTTTTCAGTTTGTAGTGATGGATATGTTAAAATCGGAGAACAATTACACCCTAGGCTGTGTTGGACAATATTTACTCAGTTCTTACTTGGATAAATCCAGCTACACATATTCAAGGTGGATAACTAGTAGCTTGACCCTACTGGCTCCCCTCCACAACACTCACTTATACAGGGCAGCCAAACTACTGTACCCATGAAAATCCCATGGCATACATCTCATCTCCACACATGAACTGTAAATATGTAAGACGAATTCACAGGTCTGAACCTGCTGCACCAACAAATAGAAAGGATTTTGGAAAAACTACAACATGGATTTTAGTAAGGGCATTCCGTTCGTGGGGCACCATCTAGTACAGTGAGAGACCATTTCTGCCCTTCTCGTCGGAACAATGATCGTGATTTGTGGGGTTTCCCCCAAAAATCCACTTTTATATATCGGGTGGAAGTTGCTGGCTAAAGCGTGTTACCGGTCTGAGTCGTCTTGGGGTGAGTAATTTTTCCCACCAAGACAAGCCCAAAATCTAGAGTTAGTAACCGTTTCTCTTACACCCAGGATCACACGAATGCACAAGAGGAGATGATACTTCGATATACCAAATGATGGGGTTCGAAACTAACATGAACAAACACGAAAAATACTGGTTAATTTTTAAACCCAAATGACAATTATCTATCTACCAAACATAAATCTTTTAAAATAAACTCAAAAAATCAATGTCTTCATAAGGTCCTGCATGCAAATGATTAGTAGTTTCCTTTGTGTCTTCGACTTTCGTCCTAAAGAAAAAGAAGATGTTTTTGGTTTTTGATTTGGTCTTCTATGCTTCGTCCTACAAAAACTAAGTTATCCCCCTAAACACAGCTGCAAAAAAAATATTAACGAAAACAAAACAAGACAAAAACTAAAAAACAAATTGCGAAAATATGACAGTTAATAAAAAATGAAAATAAATTTTACCAAGAAGATGCGGCTTTTAAACTTACAGATGCAGTGCGATGTTGACAGTCAGATGCAGTGTGACATTGATAGTTGGATGCGGTAGGATGTTGACAGTTGAATGTGGTGCAAAATTTTGTGGATGCGGTTCATTTTTCAGATGCGTCGCGGAATGTATCAGATGTGTTTCACAAGAAAAAATGCATCATTTCTTCAATCAATTGCAGTTTGTCGTACGATTCCTGCAAAATAAAAACTGGAAAGACAAAAATATGTCACGAAATTTGAAGTGTGATTCACGTTGAGTTCACCAAATGTGATGTAGAATAAATGGGAATCTGCACAGATAGATGGTTAAATCTAATCTAACAAATATTAATCTAAATCAAACAACTAAGAACGAGTAAAAATGAACAAAACAATTAAAACTATAACTAGAATAGTGTCACCGAATATGCGTCCACTTCTTCGAATTATCTTGATTGTCCTTCTCCATTTTGCTATCTCAATATTCTTACCCTTAGATTTTTAGTATTGATGCAAGCATAACCTAGATGTAGTGTCTCAGCAAAATATAAAAGATAATAGGTTCTTCTCAAAAGTATTGATTTCAGGAGCAGGAATAATGACAATGACAAGTCAATTTATAGATTTTGGGTTTTCGAATGATCGGCTCAGATTCGAAAGAGAGATCAATGATCGAGATTGATGAATGCCATGCGATGTGAGTTCTGTGTCAGTTAGAACGTGAGTTAGGAAATTCTATAGGATAGAGATTAAATTAGAACAATAACTTAATCTTGTGTCAAGACTGTTCGAAAATGGAAATAGCATGAGTTCCAGATTAAATAAACAATTTAATCTTTAGTTAAGAGCCTTCAAAAATAGAGGAAATAGACTTTGAATGAAAAAAACAAAGTTATAACTCGAAGAATAATCTGTTTGAATGCACACATGAATTAATTAATTAAATAAATATATTTAATAATAAACACATTCATGCATATGAGTTAGAACTAGTTAACTGTTTGGTTGTGACAGAGAGTCCTTTCGTAGAGACAATCAGATATCGAATCCAAAGATAACCGACGGATTTAAAATAGATCTCGAGTCAAAAGGTGAGTGAATGATTAGATAACTGGACGACAAAAGAATGTGATAGAAACAATTAATTATGAATTAAATGTTAATTTAATTCAACATTTGAAATTGAAATGAATGAATTAAATAAATAATGTAATTTATTTAATTGACTATTGAAAAGGATTAATTGAATAATTAAATAATAAATATTTAATTATAGTTGAAAGATGACAAAGGGGTAATTAAATAATAAATTATTTAATTAAGAAGGAGAATTAATTAGTTAGCGACATAATTAAATAAATACGATTTATTTAATTAATCAAAGTTGAATGAAGGGTCATAATTAATTAATTGAATAATTAAAAGGTTATTTAATTAATAGAGGAAAGATGTGTTTAGAAAGGTAATTAAATAATAAAAATTATTTAATCATGACCATGGACATTAGAAAATTATGTCGAAAGTGGTAATCACAGGCCTAGACCAATTTTCAGTGTCTATAGAAATAATCACTCTTATATATCTGCTTCATGGAATTACATCAGCAACTTCGTTAGTCACAAATAAAAGGAATAAATATAAACTATCGACCCAATTCATGAATAAATCTCAATACGCACCAACTGAAGTTGGTCACAAGATAATGAAGACCTAAAATAACATCCTCAAATGTGCCAAACAACCAAACATTAATTCACAAAGATCTGCAACACGCTACAACCACCATGTCGGCCAAGAACACGAAAAACTGAACATGCAAAAGAAAAATCTTTGATCATGAGCACACCGATCAATGATGGACAAGCAACAATGATAGATCATGATCTAGAAACATCCAAAAATAATTTAGGAGCATACACAACAACTCAAATTACTATAAACACATTCTCTTCCTCCAAAACCACCAACTACAATAACAAAATAACTGTATGAACACAGAGACTCACAACTTGCACAAATCTTGATGCACACCTCTGAAAATTTCAAAGAATAAACTAGACAGGCTCAGAAAAAAAACCTTTAATGCACAACACCTGAGTATGAACATGCTAAGATTTTCACCACACTGAACTTCACATCTTCACAGGCAACCTCCGACATATTATTTATATTTTTCTCAATATGCTCGACATATACAGTCTTTAAGACACCAATGCTAATATCATTAATGAAAACCATATATCAACAACACAACCACAACATCCAAAAATATCCCCCTTTAACATTGATGGAAACACATGATGTGAAAAATACACCATCAACGTAACTAACTCTTCTTTCAACAATCTTCCCTTTACACATTTCTCTTCTCATGCTATTATCCTCTTCCTTACCACATGACTCTTCTCTCCCTTTCTTCTACAAAAGTTTTTCACATTACTCTTCTCCCCCTTTGACATCAATAGAAAAGCTACATACAAGCTCTGAACCATATATCTGAATCATCTGACTACTCCCCCTGAGTAGTAGCCACCATAACATCAATTTGAAACAAGATATGACTTGTAAATGCATGGACCGATGCAAAGATTTGCATCTTAGTTTTGATTAGGAGGGGAAATCACCCCTAACTTCCCTCTGAGATACTCAAAAGTATCCTTAGGCAATTTCTTAGTAAATATGTCTACAATCTATTCCTTAGTAGGCACATACTCTAGTCTGACTTCTTTATCACTCACCTTTTCTCTCAAATAGTGATATTTGATGGATATATGTTGTCTTTGAATGTAGCACCGGATTCTTAGAGATGTTTATTGCACTTGAATTATCATAGAATATAGCAGTAGGCTCATCATACTCAATTCTAATATCTCTCAGCATCTGCTTCATCCATATTACTTGAGTACAATTGTTTGTAGCAGCAATATATTTTTCCCCAACGATAGATAAGTAAATATAATTCTACTTTTTACTTAACCCAGACACCAAATTCTTCCCCAAGAAGAAGGCACTACCACTAGTAATTTTCATGTCATTTACACCACCTGCCTAATCTGCATCAGTAAAGGCACACTCAAGGTAAGATCATCATCTTTAGGATACCAAAGTCCAAAGTCAACTGTCCCTTTCAAGTATCTGAAAATTCTCTTTATAGCAGTCACATGTGATTCCTTTGGATCAACTTGATATCTAACAACCATGCATACAACATTCATGATGCCAGGTTTGGACTGAGCCAAATAAAGTAATCCACCAATCATTGACCTATATCTTGTTTGATCCGCTTTAGGAGAATCATCATTCTGTGTTAACTTGGATCTGGTCACCATGGGTGTACCAACAGGCTTTGAATCCTCCATGCCGAAAAATTTCAGTAACTCTCTTACATTTTTGGACTAAGATATAAAAATTCCATCATCAAACTAAGTGATTTGCAACCCCAAAAATAAGTTCATCTCTCCAATCATAGACATTTCAAATTCACTTTTCATCTCATTAGCAAACTTCATACACAAGTCATCATCACTACTAAAAATGATGTCATCGACAAAGACTTCAATAGTCAACTCTTTATCATGATCCATCTTGAAATACAGATTACTGTCAGCAATACCTTTATTGAATCCAAGCTTCACCAAGTATTTATCCAATCTAGCTTACCAGGATCTAGAGGCTTGCTTGAGTCCATACAACTCTTTCTTCAATTGGAAAACCATATCTCCCTTATTAGTCAATTCAAATCCATCTGGTTGCTCAACATATACTTCTTCTTCTAGTTCACCATTCAGAAATGCCAACTTTACATCCATTTGATAGACTTTGTAGTTCTTAAAGGCAACATAAGCAATAAATAATCTTACAACTTCAATTCTAGCAACATGGGCAAAGGTTTCTTCGAAGTCAATACCTTCCATCTATGAGTACCCTTTACATACCACTATTGCTTTATTTCTAACCACTTCACCTTGTTCATTCAGCTTATTCTGAAAGACCCATTTGGTTCTAATCATATTTTTATTTTGAGGTCTAGGAACAAGAATCCATGCATCATTTTTCTCTATCTATGTCAGTTCTTCCTTCATTGCTTCCATCCAATGTTCATCTTTACATGCTTCATTGACATTGTTAGGCTCAATCTTAGAAATCAAACAATACTCTTCTGCAATTCTTCTTCTAGTCTACACACCTTTGTTCTTATCTCCTATAATCTGATCTTCAAAATGATTTAGATTTAGATACCTTGGGACTTTATAATTCACTTGAACTTCTGGTTCTTCTATTCTATCTTTTGCACTTCTACTAGTCTCTCCTTCTTGATTCTATTGATTCACTAGAACAATTTGAACTTGATTTTATGTCTGAGCATTCTTTCCTTTATCAATACTATCATGTTGGTCATATGAATCATATCCATAGTACCTGGATGATCTAGCAGTGTCTTCATCAACTCTGACATTTGCACTTTCAACCATTTTCTTCAGTCTTCTATTGTAGCACTGGTAAGCCTTGCTTTTAGTAGAATAACCTATAAAGATTCCTTCATCACTTCTAACATCAAACTTGCCTATGTCTTCATCTCTCTTGATATAACATCTACTTCCAAATATTTTGAAATATCTAACAGTAGGCTTATGAACAAACCACAAATCAAAAGGAGTCTTACTAGAATTACCATTGACATTTGCCCGATTGATAGTGTACATAATAGTGCTTACAGCTTCTCTCCGATAGATGTAAGGAATATTACCTTCCAACATCATAGTTCTAGTAGCATCTAGAATTGTTCTGTTCTTTCTCTCTACAACTCCATTTTTTTGAGGAGTCTAGGGAGCAGATAACTGTCTCTTGATCCCATGCTCTTCACAGAAAGTATTGAACTCCCGAGAGTGAACTCACCTCCTCTATCTGACCTTAAGCATTTGATCTTCAAACCTGTCTCATTCTTGACCATATCTTTGAAACTTTTGAACTTCTCTAGTGCTTCATGTTTTTCTCTCAAGAAAGAAACCCATATCATCCTAGAGTAATCATAAAAAAGAAACATAATGTACCCTTCTCCTTGTAGACTTCTGACTCTAGAGAGGCCACATAGATCAGTATGCACCAGCTCCAATAATCCATTAGAATGATGTTGTTTTCTCCGAAAAGAAACTCTAGTATGTCCTCCCATCTGACATTCCTTGCATATAGTGTTAGTAGGCTTCACTAACTTAGGAAGATCTCTAACTGCTTGAGTGGAGCTTAACTTGACAATGTTATCAAAATTCACATGACACAACCTCCTATGCCATAACCAACTTTCATCAACTCGAGTAATTAAACAACTTTCACTAGCAACACTCAAGTGAAAAATATTACCTCCTATCTTTGTACCTAAAGCAATTACATTTCCAGAACTTCCTAGTATCCTGCATTTTCCATCTTTGAATTGAAGATTGTATCCCTTATCGACCATCTGTCCAACACTCAAAAAATTATGATTCAAACCTTCTACAAAAAGGACATCACCAGTATTATGTTTACCACCAAAAGAAATAGTGCCTCTACCATGAATCACACTAGAAGTGTTGTCTCCAAATCTTACAACACCACCATCATATTTCTCTAGGCTTAGAAACTTGATTTTGTCACCAGTCATATGATGTGAGTATCTGTTGTCAATCACCCACTCATCCTTTTCTTCAATTCTGGCTGCAAGAGATTTCTCAACATTCACATTACTAGCAAATTCAGTGGACACTGGACCATTTTCCTTGATGGCAATGAATACCCATCCATCCTCATTTCCATTTTCTTTATCGGATTCATCATTAGTAACACCTTCTTTAGCATAATAACATTTATTTTGAAATCTAGGCTTGTCAGGTTTGGACCTAGGGACTCTTTCAGGACACCTTGATGCAAAATGACCTATCTTATTGCAAGAGAAACATTTAATAGGAAACTTTCCTTTGTACTTACCATGTCCTCTGGATTCTCTTTTCACAATCAATGCTTTCAGTTCTTCTAGCCCTCTTTCTTCATCTTCAATTTGTTTCATCTCATCTTCATACTTGAATGTCTTTCTAGAACTTTCTCCCGGATCATATATTTCTTTGTTTATTCCAGATACAATAGCTTTAAATACAGATTCTGTCTTAGAAGTAGATTCACCAAATTCACTCAAATCAAAGGCAACAAGTTTACCAATCAACATATCTCTTGTCACATTTGTTACTATCATGAACTCTTCAATAGCATGAGCTTTTATTTTGTAAGAAGCAGGCAATGATCTGAGTACTTTAGCAACAATCTCTTCTTCTTCCAAGGTTCCATCAACACATCTAATACCCATTACTAGTTCATTTACTTTCTACATGAAAGAAATAATGTTTTCATCCTCGCTCATCTTCATGTTTTCCCACTTGCCTTTCGGACTTTGTAGCTTAGCAACTTTCACTTGTGCATCTCCTTCATACAATGTTTCTAGCTTCTTCCAGATCTCATGTGCTATTCTCAGACCCATCACATTTGTCATCTCTGAATTTGTCAGAGCACTCAATAATGCTTCTATATCCCTGATATTATTTTCACTTTCTTTGATCTCATCAGAAGTAGAGGGACCATTTTGAGGAATATTATATTTGTTCTTTGTAATCTTCTAGAAGGGTTCATCAATGTAATTCAAATGAAACTTCATTCTAGCCTTCCATAGAGAGTAGTTTGTACCATCGAATCTGGGACTATCCTTCTTGTATGATGCCATTTCAGATCACCTCAAGCTATTTAAATTCTTTAGAGGAACGAGCTTTGACACCAATTGTTGGAAAAGCAAGGATAAACAACTGAGAGGGGGGGAGTGAATCCTTTGTCACAGATTATTCAAAATTGTTAAAATTTATCCAACTTAATCTTAGATCTGATGTAAGAACATTAAGCATAAACAATTACAACATCAGAGACACAAAATAATACTGAGATTTTATATGTGGAAACCTTATTAAGGGAGAAAACCACGATGGATGTTAGTCCACAATATTATACCTTGTTAAAAATATAAAGATGAATAATGGGAATGCACATGCACTCAGGCACACTACCTAGAGCTCACTACTCAAGAATACACACTGTCTTATAGAAACATTCAGATTAAAACCATCTGAAGGGTTTGAACTGAGAAATTAGCTTATGCAAAAGCTTGATTACAGTTTCGATTAAGTACAAAAATACTTCTTCACACTCTACTCTGCAATCAAATGATCTTATCTTTATTCACACATATACTTCACATACACACTTCTCGCATCCACAAAACACCTTCCAAAATGAAGAAATAATCACTCTTATATATCTGCTTCATGGAAATGCATCAACAACTTTGTCGGCCACAAATAAAATGAATGAATACAAACTGTCGGCCCAAATATCAATGCGCACCAATTGAAGTCAATCACAAGATAATGAAGACCTAAAACAAAATCCTCGAATGTGCCAAACAACTAAACATTAATTCACAAAGATCCACAACATGCTACAACCATCATGTTGGCCAAGAACATGAAAAACCAAACATGCAAAAGAAAAATCTTCGATCAAGGGCACACCGATCAACGCGGATAAGCAATAATGATAGAGCACGATCTAGAAACATCCATGAATATTTCAAGAGCATACACAACAACTCAAATTAATAGAAAAATGTTCTCTTCTTCTAGAACCACCAACTATAGTAACAAAATAATTGTAGGAACATAGAGACTGACAACTTGCATAAATCTTCATGTGCACCTCTAAAACTTCCAAAGAATAAACTAGATAGGCTCAGGAAAAATCCCTTTAATGCAAAACACCTGAGTACAAACATACTGAGCTTTTCACCACAATGAACTTCACAGGCAACCTCCAAATTATTATTTATAATTTTCTCAATACCCTTGACATATATAGTCTTCAAGACACCAATGCTAATAGTGTTGACATCAATGACAACCACATATCAACAACACAACCACAACATCCAACAATCAAATTGCATGCAAGAAAACACAAATAACATAAAAAGAAAACATAAAGTATTACATCACATGCGAACCAACCTAGAGCAAGTTGTTTGCATCCCAATCTTGTTCATCATAAATGGAAGGCAGATAACCAGCTAAAGGGACTAAAACAAGTGTCATACTAAGAGCATCACCTAATTCAACACATGGTGAGTCACTCATCAGGTGGATCATCATGGCGCCCCCATCTAAATTCATAGAAGTGGAAAATAATAAATTCAACTCATATGTACTTCATCAATCTTAGAAATCTCGTCATCATCATCCAAATTGATCACAATAGGAGGTTTTATGATTATTGCCTTTGAATTTTCTTGTTTGATTTTTTTTTGGCTCTATGTCTTGTTTTGGTGCGAGTTGAATTTCTTATTGAGTTGTTTCATTAGGTGTGGGTGATGTTCGTTTATTCTTTTCTTCCAATTGGTGAGAAATAGTATGACATTTACACCTACGCTCTTTAGCAATTCTATTTATTTTTGTATGGTTTTCAAGTTGTGAAGGTGTAGGAGCAAGTTTTTCAACCATTGGTCTCTTTTCTTCCCTTAGGGAAGGAAATACCGAGGGTTGGGAAACCACTGTCTCTTTAGGTTTATAAACTTGTTTTTATCTTTGGATACATAAAAGGAATAATTTTTTTATCTCTTGGTCTTTTTAGGAGACTGGTGGAGGAATTGTAGTGTACTCATTTTGATTGTTTGGAAGGGTTTTAGGCCTAATCATAGGTTCATCAATGATAGGCAGGGGAGAAGGAACAACCATGGACCTATTAGACTCAGGAATATTAGTAAGAGATAACTCTATTATGCACTTTGCCTTGAACTTTTGATAGGACTTGAAAAATAAATCTTCACAGGGCTTTATAGGTTCCATAGGTCTAGGCCAAAAGAAATCCAATGAAAATTTTCCATAGGAAGACAAAGGATTAAATCCACTATGGTACAATGTAAATATCTTGCTTTCAAATGGAAAATTTATACAGTTATGAATAACTGATGAGATGATATTCATGGAGCGTAACCATGAGTACTAGCTTAACATGGAATTGGTTTGACATCAGGATGATGGAGAATGACACATCTAATTGTTTAGGTCCAATTCTTAATGGAAGAGTGATTGAACCTATCATAGGGAAAGAAAAACCATTATGTGTTTTAATCCATGCTTTCGATCGTTCATATGAATCTTGATAAAGTTCATGCAGAAACAATAATTCCTCAGTGATCACATCTTCTACACATGCAAGATCAATAAGTATTCCTTGTGGAGGTATGTTATTGATACAACTAATAATGTAGAGAGGACCATCAGACATATGTCTAAGTACATCATCATCAGTGAAAGAAATTTTAAGTAACAAAGTGGTTTAGCCCTTATGAGGTTGAACACCAATGAGACCGACCATGTCATGTAGGTCATCCTCATTATCACTGTTATTATTATCATCATCACTTATGTCCTCAATTTTATCAACATTCATCACATCATTCTTGACTGCACTACCTTTCACAAAGTTGGTTGAATGATTTGGCATTGGATTAGTAAAGATTCAAAATTTTTGATTAGGTATAACAACTACTTGATTACCTTAATCATTAACACCACCCAACTAGATATGATTAGAATCAATGAGGTCTTGAACTTGATGTTTAAGATGCTTGCATCATTCCATATCATGTCCACTTGTGCGATGATAGTGACAAAAGGAATTTGGATTGAAGTGTGGTGGTGGAGGTTTGGTGGGATCCATAGTTCTAATAGGAGGTAATCGAATAAGGTTCTTATTCAAAAGCTACAACAAAATTGAATGGAGGGAATCATGCAAAGGGGTAAACTATATATCTCTTTCTCAAAATTGGTATAATTTGGACTTATTGCAAAAACTTGAGGCTCAACATGGTTTGTTTGAGATGAATTGATCATTAAAAAGCTCTTGTTTGGTTTCTTGAATTGTTGATAACTAGTTTGATGTATGAGCTCGGAATTTTCAGTATGTTTAGAGGAAGACGCCCCATTATTAAGTGAATTTTGATAATCACGAAGTGTTGTACACAAGCTTATAAAGGATGAAATTTTTTGAAAGAGGAATTTTTATCTTAGTTCATTTTGCAAGTTATTAGTGAACATTCTTTGGATTTCAGCATCAAGAAGACTGATATTAACCAGTGATAGTATCAACTAATAGCGGGTAATAAAATTTGTAACCTTTTCACCTTGTGTTTGTTTGTATCTCATTAAATTAGTTATGTTGACCTTGGGACCAATTTGCACTTGGAAATGGTTGAGGAAGGAATCAACAAGCTCTTTGAATGAGTCTATTGAGTTATTGGGAAATGAATAAAATCATTCCAAAGCCATATATTTTAATGACCTAGGAATTTTTTTATCTAACAACTTATCCTCAAAAATAAAATCACTACATATGACAATATATGTTGTTATATGGTTGCTAGGATTGCCTTTACCATTATATTTCTCAAATCGGGGTATCTTTATGTTTGTGGTATTTGAGCTTTCAATATCTTCAATGAAAATGGGCTCTTTGCAATGTATTGTGATGGTTGTCCATTTTGAGCTTAAGTTCAATGTTGATATTTTTTGTTTGAGGGATGTCACATTTTGCAAGAGTTGGTTTATGACATAGTAGTCAGTATTTTGAAAGTATGTTGTTTTTCAAATGCACAATGGTTATGAACATGCTGATAATGTTGTGAATGATTGCCTGTTAGGAGAGGTCAGAATATTTAATCAAGAAGATGGTTGTGATTAGACCAGGCTTTCATATGGTCTTGATCATTATTTTCAAATCATGTCACTTGATGTAAAATCAGAAAATGAAGAATGTGGCAGTGATATGACTTATTTGATGGCTGTCATTTGATGACAAAGATGAACAGAGAGCAAGTTTCTACTTGCCCAATGGCAGTCTAACACTTGTGTTTGCAAAGGTGCAGTTGTTTATGTTGTTATGGTTTGATAAGTGCAAGCATGAGTTGAGGGAGATTAGATCTTTTTATAAAATTGTGTTTGACAGAGGTAAATGCTGATTCCCATTTTTTATTTGGTGGCCTGGCGTCACCAAATGAAGCTGAAAAGAAAAAATGAATAAAGGAGCGGTAAGAGGACACCTAAAAGACTCATAATTTGGTCTACTCTCCCTAGAGATCTGGAATCTTGCTATGCCCATAGGGGGCATACATCCCCAATCAGAGCCACTAATGGCACTCTCAAATTTTGCAAATTTGAGATGCCCATTTCAAAAAATTTGCCTCTGTACTTTCAAAAGTGCACCTGATGGATTAGTCTGGGTGACCCACTTTGGAAAGTTAGAATTTGAGGCATGCTAAATTTCGTGTAAAACTCATTTGCAGACATATTCAATTGACATATGTGAATGTGTGTGCCAATTTTTAGCTTCCCACGATAATTTTTGTCAGGGTTTTGGAAAGTGAAGCTGGAGGGTTTTTGCACTTTTCTACTGTTTGCAGACTGACAATTTCATAAAGTAGCCTCCTGTTTGGGCTTGCATTTTGCAATTGGTTGGCTATCATGAGAAAAAGAATGTTGTTTTGTGTTCTCCATATTTAAATGATCTCGTGTGTCAGTGTTTAGAGCCTCATGATTTGATTTGTTATTTTAACAAGTCGCAACCAAATGCAGTTTGTTCAGTTTTGCATTTGCATCCCTGACAACCTTTCTGAGTGGTCAACTTTGATCGTTAATATCTTTTGATCAGCAATGATACAAGGAAATTCATTTTGCACACGTGCTCAAGGTACCTAAATGAACTTATGTGTCTAATGTCAGCTCGTCATGAGTTGATTCACTATTTTTTCAAATCGGTAGTTGAGTGAGTTTTAATTGGTTCAGAACAGGTGCAGTTTCAGAGAAGTTCAACTGAACAACTTTGCAGATTAATAATTTTCATCTTGGGATTTTTTTCTCTGAGCCATTTGTTGCACTTTATTCTTGAAATGAATGTCTACAAGTTTTCAAGTTTTTATTGCTCCAGGAAGTCGTTTGACCTATTTTCTAGGCCGATTTCAGAGCCCACTTGGCCCATTTTGATCATTTTTCAAAGATGTTTGAAAGAAAGTTTTAATGAGAACCCAGTTCGTGTTTTCAATCTAGAAACACTCTGAAGTTGCATCAAGTCATTTTGAGCATAAAATTTGTTTGAAAACATTTTTTTTTTTTTAGCCAGGCCCACTTGGGGACCCGACATGCCTTGCCCAGTTATGAGGATATAAGTGTTGTATTGTAGCCTATTAGATGATACTTTGGTCATAAAAGGAATGAATTCAAAATCATTGTTCCATCAATGGATTACCATTTTCTATTATCACAAGTTTCTTCAATTAAAAATTGGAGGAGGTTGGTGTTCCATTTGAGGGACCATTGGATAAGGTCACAGCACTGGTGTAATCTTGCCATCAGTTTTGAGTTTTTTGCATGATGATAGGGAAGAAAAAATTGTTATAAGGCAAATATTGTTCATGTTTCCTTGGTAATGTGGAAGCATGTTAGGGTATGCAGAGTATTTGGTTGGCATCTTCAAAGTAAAATCATCCCATGAAGTGTTGTAGTTATGGACCATTTTTTATAAAGGATGGTATTCGAGGCAGAGGTTTGATTTCATTTCTAAAGGATTTTAAGCCTCAAAGCTTTGATCAGGATTAACCCTATATTTGCAAGTGCTGATGAAGTGATTAAAGGGTGCGGATTTTAGAATAAAGGTTTAAAGTCGAGTTGTCTTAAGGATCAAATGCATTTGTTAATCATGCTCAAAATGTAGTCCAGTGAATGAAGAAGTCCCAAGATGAATTTGAAAACTATAAATTCTAGGGGATAATAATCTAGATTTAAGAGCTTTTCCCCTTGGCGAGCTTTCTATTGAACTTCCTCATGCAGTGTGTCAACCATTGTAGCTATAGCTCATGGAAAATTGAATCTACCTTCTCCACATATTACTACCGCAATTCATATAGTATCAGCCATTATTGGACTGATTATTTCAAGTATTTCTATTGCCACACAACATATCCCTTGTTAGGCTCTTGCATTTAATCCTTTGTATCAACATTCTAAACAAGGATCAGGCAGATGAGCACATATCAAATGCTTTTGATATGGTTGGCGATATGGAACAAAAAATAAATGGGTGCAACAACAAGATGAATCTGGTGAGTGTGCAACACGTCTGGAGGAGGCACTTAGTGAATGCTATGAAGGCAACAAATGCACATAATAGACGCATTGAGGTGGCCATAGAGAATTTTTAGCAAATGCATTTGGTAGTTGTGTGGCCACTCATGCCTACGCCAAATAATGGAATACCATGATAGCTGGGTATGCACAAAATGGAGTAGTGATCGGTGGAACATGGCGGATGCCCTGTGAGGGCCAGCGAACCTTGGAAGCAAATGAGAACAGAGGGCACAGTTTGGAGGGGATGTGGATATCCACTAAAGACAATAGAGGCTCGAACCATAGAACAAGGTAACTGGCACGGTAACAGTTGGGAAAAATATGCACAAAATTAAATTGGAGAAGCGTATAGGCATCTATCAAAGCAAATAGGTGGGAAATTAGAGTTTAGAGGGGTGTGGCTTGGAGAGAAAGCATATGAAATATTTAACAATGCTCCAAATATCATGGTCTCACTGTGCCAGTGACAACAGATGCATAAAATGGATTTGTTGCAAAGGCTGTAGAAACTTTTGAGCGAATTCCACGGGCAGCTGTGGCCGCACTCCTGAGTATTTCTTCACTTTTTGTTGTTTGCTCTAAGGACAATGGGGAGGCATGAAGTGGGTATGTGTAGTCTACTGAGCAGAGAATATCCAAAGAATGAATAATACCATGCCCAACATGTGCGATGAATACAAAATACACCATTATTGCAAACGCAAGATGAAGTTGTAGGAAACTTTGGAGATTTTCAAAAGAAAATGGTAGAGGGCTCGAGCCATGGGGGATGGTGCTGAGTGAAGCTTCCACCATGACCACTGTGAAGGAGATGCAAGAAGAGAACACCGAACAGACATAAAATTAGGGTGAAACATAAACGAAGGAGTCAAGATGATCAACGGTCAAAAAATGAAGTTGAATGTAGGATGATCTCGGTCGTTTCCCACCATATTGCGATCTGGAGGTGCTCACCTTTTAATTATCACGAGGTGGCGAAAAGGTGACACGTGGCTATGGTGGGCCCGAGAGTTCTCTAAAAGGTTTTGCTTGTCTTCTTTTTGGAGGGAATTAATTTTTCTCGATGAAATATCGATGTGGGATTTCTTTAAATTTTAGTGGAGAGAGAAATTTTCCCATGATTTTCTTATGTTAAAATATTTGCTCATAAACGAAAACTCAAAGTGTTGTGCATAGAGAATGAGTGGTGGGCCCAGGGAAAGTGTAATGTGGGTAAGGTTTTTTCTAAAAATGACCAAATAAAATAAAGTGTTGGGGCATAAGGTAAAGTGAATATTTTGCTTTATTGGAACATTGGTACAAAATGAAATAAGGGTGCACGTGTACAGGCAATTTTTTCAACTGAAAGTGAGAAATACATAGGGCCGGATAAAGTATTATGCAACACTGATTTTAAATAAATCAATGCCTCCAATGATTTTATTTTTCAGAAATCTTGGGTAAAGCTCTAGTAAAATATTTTGCCTGATGCAAAATATATTCACTGTTTAAGTGGCCCCTCTTTTAAAATTTGAGTTTTCTTTTGGTTGGGAAGTGAAAGTTTAATGTGCAACAAGACAAATAAAGAGCAGAGATGAAATGATTTCACAGGAAAACAAGGTAGAGCTATTTCCTTCAGCTGTAGGTAAAGAATGGAGAATATCCTCACATGGGCATATTTTTCTGTTGCTCAACAATTTGGTACAAATGTAGTTATGGAAGAAGAATAGGTTTGTTGTAGGGAGAGGAGAAGATTCTTTCTAGATTACTGATCAATGAGAAAGAATTTTCCAGATGTCATCAAGAGATTCATTTTAGGGATTCTTTTGGAACTTTCCTTTCCTCTACATATTATTTCCTTTTGTCATTGTAATAGGTTAGCAAGTCATAAATCTTTGGTGAAGCTGCATAGAAAATTGTAAAATCTGTAGTGATAGAGAAAATGCAAATTGGATTATGAGTCTTTTTATTGTAAGATTTGAATTCATGGAGACTTAGTGTTTCATAACAGTACTGGCACTTGAATTAAATTGATAAATCCAAACTCATGTCTCTCATGTGTGCAAGTGTATTCAAATTTTGAATGAAGTGATCAAGGGTTATTTTGTTTATCTCACTATTATGGTGTGTGCAATTCTTGTTTTAGCTTTAATTCAAGGAGTTAATTAAAATGCTTAAATGAGATTGCAGGTTGATATGTTCTGTATAGGGATTTGGTAAGTAGTATTGAGTTAAGGTACATATTGGTGATATTGAAAGGCAATATAATCAGAGATATTATATGCTATGTGTTGAATCTACTATGAACCATTAGGTATTGGTGAATTTGACTCCTCCAATGGAAGTAAGGCACTTATCTGAGTTGCATTTGTTCTTTGTGATTCAGTGTTTGTTTGTGTTCACCTGGATCTTGCTACAATTTTAAAACTAATGATTATCTTTCACTATGAAGTGTTGTTATAATTATCTCACACCCCAAATGGTTGATATTACTGATGAACAACCAATTCTATTCAATTTTATCCCATTCTGTTGGGCTATTAAGTGAGATTATCTGTTATAGTTAATGTTGTTTATAATTTTGGTGTAGAGATTGTAAACACATTAAGGGATTACCCTCCCGGGTCTTGCAGAGCCCAAAGTGTAGGAGGTCTTTTCAAATCCTCGTCAGTTGGTCCAGGTCCTTCGAGCTGCCCCTAATTGGAATTGGCAATTCCATAGGTAGATTAGGAGATAAACCTGGTTACAGTAAAAACAACCAACATAAGGGATGCCACATTTTGCAAGAGTTGGTTTATGACATAATCATTATTTGTTGTGTTTTGGGAATGAGGTGAATATGATGGAAGTGTATATGCATTAGGTGGAGAGATATATTACAAGTTTGTGAGGGGTGATGGATTTGGAGATATGATATTTGAGTTCACAAAACTATAAGGATTCCCAATGGAGATACCCAAAGTTGGAGCTATATTGTTGCTTGGTTGCATTGGTGTGGTAACAATTGGGTTTGCATATGTGGAAATAGAGGCAATGGTTATAGGGAGAGAAACTTGACTTCCTCCTTGGCTTTGAGTGTATCCCAAAACTTGAGCGCAACTATCCATTATAGGTACATGTTTGTCTATAATGTAGGCTAGACTACACACTACCTCTAAGCCTTGATCATTATCAATAATTTTCCTCATGCTATCTATGACAAGAACCACTATGCTAGTGATATATTCCATGCTCACACAGTCTTGAAGTTTTTTTAATGCTTTGTCTAATTGTTTCAGTTTCCCTTGAGGGACATGAGCTATCATGGTTTCAACATCAGTGACAATGGTTGATGGTAAGGTCATGGGAATTATGGCATTAGGGATGCAATCCAAAATGGGTTGAGTATTGAAAACACTTGTCATGAAGGAGTTAGAAAACTCAAGATCCACAACAGATGTAGAACCAACATAGGATGCCATGAGTCTAGAACTACACCTCACTGGAGTATTGGAAATAGGACACCAGGTTGTAAAACTCATGCAAGTTTTACAACATTATAAGTGCACCCAATATGAACACCAAACTATGAAATAGGTACAAAAAAAACTCAAAAATAGGAAGCAACAAGTAGAAAAAAATAGGAAACACAACAACAGAGGTCTAATTTTTTATTTTTTATAGCCAAGACATGTAGGACTAGGTTGCCCAATGGTGACTAGAACCTAGTCAGGGGTTTTGAAAAATTAAAGTTTGACTGTGAACTACATTGCTTAAGGATCCCAATTCTACTTGCAAATAATTGAAACAATAGCTGAATCTCTATAATTTGCTTAATTTTTTCCAATTTAAAGCATAATGTAGATATACAACAATGTTGAAAATGATTGAACAAGATTGAATGAAAATTTCAGATCTAAAATGAAATATGTGACTATTGTAAGATGCAGGAACCTAAAAAATGATAAATTTTAAATGCAAATTGTGATTATACATAGTGCACTTTCTTTCACCAATTGAAATCCATGCAAAGATGCCTAAAAACATACAATTACTAATTCAAAGCAAAGATATGCAAGTATAGTGCAATTGAACAGATAGAGACAAAATAATGTGAAAAAGTTGGCTGAGACACCTGTACAAGGATTGGGTCGCCCCTAGGCAAATGGGTCTTTGTACAGGGTTCTGAAAATTCAAAATCTGAATGTTTAGACTAATATTTAAGATGATTGTTCTTGTTTGCAAATAGGTTGTACAATGACTACTTTCTAGATTTTTTTAATGAAATGCAATTGTAAATGTATGACAATGTTGGAACAAAATGACACTTTTTTTAATGCAATTTTGAAATAAAAATCTGATCTAAATGATTGAAAACACACAATAATGCAATCTATGATGCAATATGAGTGATTTTTTTTGGATTTTTATGATGCAAATGTGAAACCCTAAATGAGAAATGTAAAACAATACAATGATGCAAAACCTAGACCGAGGGTTTGAAAGATTGCCAAATTAGAAAGTTTGATGTCAAACGTCAGGTTCACCAAAATGAAACATAAAAATGTGTAGCCCTAGAATTATTATTAATGATCTAAGGTACATGTTCCATCATTTCTATAGTTTCATTAGGATATAGATCACAAAGGTGTATAGATTGAATATCAACCTCGATGGTGAGCCAATCAGACTTAGATCTATATCCTTTTGAGGATATGAATGATTTAGAAATGATTGTGATTAACTACCCTACTTAAAATATATGACCTAATGCAATAAATATAATTATCCAACAATTCATAAATAGAAACAATCAAGTTCTGACAAATTTGGAAGGTGCAGATTGATATGTACCTACCCAAAAAAATTGGTTTTGATAGGTCTACAAGGATGGGGTCACCATGTGACCACTAATTCCTTGTAAGGGTGTCCTACTCAACTTTCAGGGTCCTTTGATGTCAGATCTGAGCTTCTATTTAATGCCTATCCCATAGTCGAAATGTCGTAAATAAATCCTATAGGTGTGTTTTCATGTCTTGACAAGGTTGATGACATCAAATGTAACAATGCAAAATGGATCTTCAATCTCTCTTCAATTCAATTCAGACTTGCAACCTGCATATTCAAAAAGAGGGGAAATGTTGTGCCATATAGGGGCTTGCCTCAGTCAAACCCCATGTTAGTGTTTCCACTTCCACAATGGTAATGTCAATGATTAAACCTTGAATGGAAAGGAAGGAAATGATGAATGAACATAATGCTGCAACTCACCACCCTTCAATGCTTCCTTGAAGGACTGAAGACATCCACATCTCTTCAAAGGTCTTGGATCTTGCTTGCTTGATTTGCTTGAATGCTTGGAGACCTACAACAATGTTAGTCTTCACATAGCATGAACATGAACACACATAAAATGTGACATGATTTTGGATCTTGAATTGTTTTAATAATGCTCTGATATGCTACTCTTGAATGCTCTTAGCAATAGTATTTTCTCTTGAATTTCTAGATCATGTTGCTTAGATTTCAAATGATAAAACAACTATGCATTTATAGGTGTTTATCTAATTTCTTGGAAATTAGATTCCAAAAGCTGACACTTCATATTTGAATTTTGGATATTAAAATACCACTAATAACATATTTGAATTTGGGTCCTAGCTAAGAAAGGGGACCCATTTTCCCTTGTGTGAATGGGTCCTAGCCCAAACTTCTAGGACACACTTGAACCAAGGTGATTTAATGATTGAATGCATTTGTTTAAAATATTGGTTCACCTTTTTGAAAACGGTAAAAGTAAGGCTCTGGAATGTATAATTTGACAAATTAGAAGCTTAAATTCAATAAATTAGGGGACCAAAAACATAATGTAAAATTGTAAAGGTATGCAATTTTCCACACTTCAATGGTTTTGGATCTTCACATGTCACACCTCAAGCTCCATCCCCACTTACAAATTCACAACATAGTAGCCCACCAAACACACACACCATCCCACCATATTCACTCCATTCCCAAGACATTTCAAACAATGATTCTATCATAAACCAACTTTTACAAAATGTTACATCACTTCAACAATGAACCAAAACCAAATGAACAATCATCACAATATATCAAAATGATCCCACTGTCACTTGCGATATTGAAAGAATAAATGCCAAAAAACATAGAGATCCCACAATTTGATAAGTACAATGGTGAAGGGGACCCTACCAACCATATATCAACATATACCACCATGTGTAGTGACTTTATTTTTGAGGATAAGCTCCTAGCTAAAATTTTCCCTAGGTCATTGAAAGATATGGCCTTGGAATGGTTTTGTTCATTATCTAATAATTCAATCCACTCATTTAATGAGCTTATTGATGCTTTCCTCAATAATTTTTAAGTCTACATTGGTCCTAAGATCAACATAAGTGATTTAATATGATGTAAACAAAAACAAGGTGAAAAGGTTACATATTTCATGAACCGCTATCAATTGATATTATCACAAGTCAATCTAACTCTTCTTGATGCAAGAATCTAAAGAATGTTCATTGACAACTTCAAAAAGGATATGAGGGAAAAAATCCTATTGATGAAATTTCTCCTTTATAAGTCTGTGTACAATACTTCGTGACTGTCAAAATTTAGTAAGTATTACGAAGTATCTTCATCAACTCATAATGAAAAATATGAGCCCATACATCAAAACAGTTAACAATCATTCAAGAAGCCAAACAAGACCTTTCTAAAAATAAACCCATCCCAAACAAATCAGGTTGAGCCTTAGGTTGCTGCCATAAGTTTAAACCCATACCAATTTAGAGCAAAAGATAGACAATTTACCTCACTACCTGATTCTCTCCATTCAATTATGTTGCAAATTTTGGGTAAGAACCTAATCTGCTTGCCTCCAATTAGACCTATGGATACAACCAAACCTCCACCCCCAAGTTTTAATCCAATTGCCTTTTGTCATTATCACCAAGAAAATGGACATGATACAAAATGATGCATGTGTCTTAAGCATCAAGTTCAAGACCTCATTAATTCTAATCACATTCAATTGGGTAGTGTTAACAATAAAAGGAATAAGTATGTTGCCCCACCTAACCAAAATTTGAAAATATTTACCAATTGTATCCCTAATCATTCAATCAACTTTGTACAAGCTTGTGATGTTAAGAATGATGAGATGAATATTGATAAACCAAATGACATAAATAATGATTACAATAGTAATAAAGATGGTATACAAACAATGGTTGGTTTTGTTGATGTGCAACTTCATAAGGGAAAAAATACCATACTACCTGGCATTTCTTTCACTAATGATGATGCACTTAGACATATGCTTGATGGTCCTCTCTACATTTCTAGTGGTACATAAATAACAAACCTACACAAGAAATACTTATTGATCCCACCTGTGTAGAGAATATGATCATCGATGAATTATTGTTTGTGCAAGAGCTCTATCAAGATACCTATGAAAAATCAAAAGAATGGATAAAAAATCATGATGGTTTTGTTCACCCTATGATTGGTTCCATTACTTTTCCTCTCAAATTTGGACCTAAACAATTATATGTATGATTTTCCATCATCCTGTCATTGGACCAATTTTGTGTGAAGCTACGTTATTCGTGGCTACACTCCATGAATGTTGTCCCTTCAATTATTCACAATGCATAAATATTCCTTTTGGAAATGAGATATTTATAATACACCATAGTGGGTTTAATCCTTTGTCTTCTTGTGGGAATTTTTGATTGGATTTCTCCTGATCTAACCTATGGAACCTATAAAGTCTCATGAAGATTTCTTTTTCAAGTCATACCAAAAGTTCAAAGAAAAGTACATAGCAAAGTTATCTCTTTGCAATATTCCTAAGGGTGATAGGTCCATGGTTGTTCCTTCTCCCCAACCCATCATGGATGAACCTATGATGGAGCCAAAAACCCTTCCAAGTAACCAAGACAAGTACAATGCATTTCATCCACCCATCTCCTATAAAGGACCAAGAGATAATAAAATGATTCTTTTTGTGTCTCCAAAGATAAAAAAAGAAGTATATATACCTAAAGGGACAATGGTTTCCCAACCCTTGGTGGTTCCTTCAATTCCTCCCCTAAGGGAAGAGAATAAACCCATGGTTGATAAACCTGTTCCCACTCAATCACAACTTGAAAATCATGCAAGAATAAATTGAAATGCTAAAGAGCATAGGCATAGACGTTGTGCTCTTTCTCATCAATTGGAAGAAAAGAATAAACCAACACCAATGGAAAAAACTCAAGAAGAAATCCAAATTTTACCAAAACAAGAAATGAAACCAAAACAAGACATGAAACCAAAAAAATAAGTGAAACAAGAAAATTCAAATGCAATTGTCATAAAACCTCCCATTGTGATCAATTTGGATGATGATGAGATCACTAAAATTGATGAGGAGGTGCATAATGACCTTAATGTTTTATTTTTAAAGAAAATAAATTTATGGGGGCAACCGTGATGATCCCCTAATGAGAATGACCAGCCATGTGTTGAACCTGGTGATGCTCGTAGTACGAAACTTGTTGTAGTCCCCTTGGCTAGTTGTCTTCCTTCCTTATATGATGAGCAAGATTGGGATGCAGATGACCTGCTTTAGGTCGACTTGCATGTGAAGTACTTATTTTATGTATTTTCTTTCTATGTTCTTTGTATTTTCTTGCATGTAATGTGATCTCTTGTATTGTGTTGCTTGGCATGTCTTTATGTTTGTGATTTTTCTTTGGATGACCCTTGTTGCTTTGTTGGCACAAGGATACAAAGAAAATAAACCTTTTGTGACATTCTTCTATTTGTATCTCAATTCTTCAATATGTTGTAAAATTTATCTATTCTTTGTCTTGTATTTTCATTTTTGGGACGATGCAAGGTGTTGAGACATTTAGGTCTCTTTCATGTTGACCCAAAAGCTTGTTTGTCTTCTCTCTCTCTCTCTCTCTCTCTATGTGTGTGTGTGTGTCATTCCTCCTTTGTGTTTGTTGTTCCATGAGTATTTGGGGAATGATTTCAATTTTGAACTCTATCATATCATTGTGGCAAAGATGTAGATTGACCCCAGATCCATGGATCCCTCAGTGTACCTCTCTATATTGTATTTGGGGGCAACCCCTATCATTATGTAGCTTTATTTGGAAACATATCTTTTGCATAGGGCTTCCTAAATAAGCTCTTGTGATTTTTTTTGCATGAAATTTATCATTTTTTTACTTTAAATTAATTGCTCACAGCATGGTGTTTCACAATTTCTTTAAAGTGGGGGCGTACATTAACATTATTTTTTCTTCCCTTTGTTCACAAGGGCTAGACTTAGTGGTGCATTGGAATTTGACATTGACATTTTCCTACTTCACTTTGTTCACAGGAGTTAAATTTAGTGTAGCATTAACATTTCATCTTGTGGCACCTTATCAAGGTTATCAAGGAATATAACTCTTGATATGGTTGGGCACACCTTGTAGACCTAGTGTGTGTTTGTCATTTTGCCACTGTTATGGGTACACCTTGTAGACCTAGTGTGTTTCCCATCCTGTCTTGGGGGCTCACCTAGTGGATATCATACTCCACTAGCCTGTGTGCCTTCCAACTTGTGATTCACCTAGAAAATATCAGACTTTTCTATGGTGTGAGTCATGGACAAATTTTGTATGGGTCCTAGCATAATACAACTTGTTAGCCCATACCTTTCTTTTACATTTCATGTTGACATTGCATGTAGTCTTGCTACATTTCAAACATATGTGTTCCTTTGTGCTTATGTTGGTTTTCCATGGGATCTTAGATCCTGAGGGCTTGATCACCCTCCTTGATCCTTAGTCAATCCATTCCTTCAATATTAGTACAATTGAACCCTTCTTGACATATTTTTCTACTTTAGTATGAGTCTGAGTGTAAGTTCATACTCTCACTAAAGTGGGGGCTAAATGTAGTGTAGAAAATTGTATACCTTAACAATTTCACATTATTTTTTGTCCCTTAATTTATTGGACTTAATTAAGCTTATAATGTTCTAAATTATGCATTCCAAAGCCTAATTTTTACCATTTTTTGAAGGAGAACAAGCATCAAACAAATGCATCCAATCACTAAATTGTCCCTGACTTTGAGTGTTCTAAAAATTTAGGCCAAGAACCAATCGCCCATGGGTGACTGAGTCCCCCTTCTTAGTCAGGACCCAAATTTAAATATGTTGTTAATGGTATTTTAACATCTAAAATTCAAATATGAATTGTTGACTTTTGGAATCTAATTTTTAGGAATTAGAAAAATTACCTATAAATACCTAGTCTTTTTATCATTTGAAATATAACAAGCATTAACAAGAAATTATTGCAAAACTTATGATCAATAGCACTATTGAGCAAGTCAAGAGCAACATTTCAGAGCATTATTACAATAATTCAAGATCCAACATCATATCAATTTATATGTGTGTTCATGTTCATATTTTGTGGAGGCTAACATTGTTGTAGGTCTTCAAACATTCAAGTAAATCTATCAAGTAAGATCCAAATCATTGAATTGATGTGCATGACTTCAGTCCTTCAAGGAAGCCATTGAATGGTGGTGATTTGCAACATTGTGTTCATTCATTGAATTTCCTTCCTTTCCATTATCGGTTTATCATTGGCATTGCCATTGTGGAAGTGGGAACACTTACACGGGGTTTGATTGAGCCAAGTCCCTATATGGCACAACATTTTCTCTCTTTGTGAATGTGTAGGTTACAGGTCTAAAGATGATTGAAGGGAGTTTGAATATCTATTTTGAATTGTTGCATTTATTGTCACCAACCTTGTCAAGACATAAAAAATCACCTACAAAATTTATTTATGACATTTTGAAAAATCTGTAGGTGGAAAATAAAAGCTTAGATCTAGCACTAGAGGATCCCAAAAGTTTAGCAAAACACCTTAACAAAAACTTAGTAGCCATTGGTTGACGTTGTCCTTGTAGGCACAATCAGAGAAATTTTTCTAGTTAGGTACACATTAGTCTGCACTTTCCATATCCACTTGCAAATTACTGTTTTAGTCTATTTACTTTTGAGAAATTGCATTTATCATATTAGGTCATATAGTTTAATTAGGGCAATCATTCCAAATCATTCCTAAGACTCAAATAGATGCAAATTCAAGGTTAATTGACTCATCTAAGAGGTTGTAAGTCAATCTAGGCACCTTGTTGATTTGCATCTTGATAAAATACTAGAAATGATGGCCCAATGACCTTAAGTTTCAGATATTAAATTTAAGGTCACCACATTTTTATGTTTCATATTCAATTTTTTTTAATACAAATTAGTTATTGGTCACTATAGTGAAACAAATTTAACATTTTGAAATGGTTAAACATTGTTGCATTTTTATTTGTATAAGTATAATTCTTATGGGTTCATTTCTCCTCTCCCACTCTTCCTAATAAGGTAATGGAATGATAGTGTTTCCCGAAACTCAAGAGTAATTTTTATAGACAAATTTTGCCTTGTCATGGGAATTGTTTACTTGTACATAAAGAACTACTACCTTCTCATTGAAATTATGATTTTGTTTCTTGTAACTGGGAATTTTGAACTTGTATAGACAACTTTTACCTTGTTATGGCAACTATGTTATGCAACATAAAATTTAGTGACATTTTTTCACCAATTAGGGAATTTTCTTCTTTTGAGGTCTCAAAAATGACAAATAGAAACCATTTTGGAAGCATATTCTTTCCCCAAATTTTGATTATATGTCAATGTATGTAGTTTCAAATCTCCCATGAATTGATTTTAATATCTCAAAACAACGTTAGATCATTGTGATATTTGTTATATTTTTATCCTCATCAATGAGATATTATAGGGGCAACATTTAATGTTTTCAAATCACTTATTACTTGAATTTTTATTTTTTTAAATTACATTCTAGCCATCCACCTTTTTGTATTAATTAAGGGAAAATGGTGGTGTTATCATTAATAAAATTATAAAAAATTAAGGAAAAAGGGTGGTGCAATCACTAATGAAATTATAGGTAACTAATGACAAAGATTAGTGGGATCACCAATAAAATTATGATCATTTGAGCACAAAGGGTGGTACAATCACTAGTGAAACTATAGTGAATTTAGGGAAAATGTACAAATCATCATTGAATTATAGTGATTTTAGAGAAAAAATTATTGTCATCATTAACTTATAGGAACTTTAGAGAAACTGTATGCCATCACCTTGGAATTATAGGTAATTTAGGGTTATTATGTTTAATCACCCATGTAAAAGTTACTATATTTTTGTGGGGTGGATTTAAGACAAACAAAAATATTGTGTGACTATGGATTCATATTTAAGAAAAAAAAATCTTTATTCACTCATTATGCATTTGATTTACCAATTTATCACATTGCAAATTTGTGATATCTAGTCCTCTATTTTAGCATTTGATCAATTTGCTATGAGCTCTCATCTATTGACAAGAGGATACTTTCTCAAAAGGGTAAATGCACAAAGTTGGATCCACTTCTTGTGGAAGGTACCATTGTATCTTAAAACTAATTTATTAAATAAACATTTGAGCCTAAGGAACATGGTAAACAAGTTATGTCCAATTGTGAAGATGGTTGAGGGGTGTTAAATTTTACATTGACATTTACGATGGAGTGTAAAATAAATAATAATAACTTTGACATTTTTCCCTTACCCATGGATCCATATACTTATGGTGAAATCCCAAAAATTAAGCATGATACTAATGATGCATAACCTATAAATAATTCTAGCATTTTTTTATAGTGAAATATATTTTATTGAGATAATGTTACATTTTTATCCTTGTTTTGACTACTTCATAAACAATATGACCTTGGTTTTAAAGTTTCGTAAAATATAGATATAAAGGTAGCCTCTTCACACCATGGATTAAGTGGATTTAAGAAAATGGTTTAGGAAATATGACATAGATTAAGGGGATTTAAGAAAATGGATTAAGCCACTAATAATTAATCCCCTTAAGCCACTAATAATAGTCAAATTGATCATTCACATTTGATCAATTTGTATGATGTTAGATGCTCAAATTTTTTACAAAATCATTCCATTAGCATGGTTTATGGACCTAGGAAAGATGACATGGATTAAGGGGATTTAAGAAAATGGCTTAAGCCACTAATCATTAATCCCCTTAAACCACTAATAATAGTCAAATTGATCATTCACATTTGATCAATTTGTATAATATTAGATGCTCAAAGTTTTTACAAACTTATTAAAGATCTATATATTAAACACGACTTAGGACAAAATCATTCCATTAGCATGGTTTATGGACCTAGGAAAGATGACATGGATTAATGGTTTTTAATAAAATGGCTTAAGCCACTAATCATTAATCCCCTTAAGCCACTAATAATAGTCAAATTGATCATTCACATTTGATCAATTTGTATAATGTTAGATGCTCAAAGTTTTTACAAACTTATTAAATATCTATATATTAAAATTGACTTAGGAAAAAATCATTCCACTAGCATGGTTTATGGACCTAGGGAAGATGACATGGATTAAGGGGATTTAAGAAAATGGCCTAAGCCACTAATCATTAATCCTCTTAAGCCACTAATAATAGTCAAATTGATAATTCACATTTGATCAATTTGTATAATGTTAGATGCTCAAAGTTTTTACAAATTTATTAAAGATCTATATATTAAACTTGAATTAGGACAAAATCATTCCATTAGCATGGTTTATGGACCTAGGAAAAATGACATTTGGATTAAGGGGATTTAAGAAAATATGATTTAAGGAGAAACTTCACTATTCCTTGTAAACACTTTAAAGCACATCAAGCCACAAAATTTAACATGTGTTAGAGATAAATGAGCTTTACAATTTTTTTCATTTGTAACATGGATTAAGGGGATTAAATTTACTTAGAAATTTACACTTTTTGTGTGCCTTTTAAGTTTATTTTTTAGTATACTTGGATTAAAGTTAAATAGTTAGATCTTAAATTTTGAAATTTTTATATGCTCAGGTTGAATGATGTACATGTGTATGTATCCTAATTTTTATTTTAAACATGTCATACATTTAATTTAAATATTTCTTGTAATTTCTCAACATGTATAATATCTAGTTTTTAATATGTTTATTTATAGTTTATCTATAGATTCTTGAAATTTAATTTGGACTTGTTGGTATATTTATATATATGCAAGTTCACCTTTATATCTGTAGCATCGTAAATTCTCACCCTTGGAAATTTCACACTATTTTTTGCTCCCCCTAAATTATAGAGCACAATTGAGTCCCTAATTTCTTAAAATTATGCATTCTATAACCTATTTGTACCACTTTACGAGAAATTGTAAGCATTGAATAAATGCAATCAATTAATGTTTTGTGTCCTTGAAAATAGGGCCAGGACCCATATGCCCATGGGCATATGGGTCCCCCTATTCTATTAGAGTGGCCATTTTAACATTCAAATTTCAAATTTCAAATGTCGGCTATCGAGATTTAGTTCTTGGGAAATTAGAGAAATGCCTATAAATACCTAGTTATTACATCATTTGAAATCTAACAAGAGATATCTAACATTAAGTGGAAATATATTGGAAAAATTATGATTAAGAGCAAGTCAAGAGCAACATCTCAGAGCATTATTGCAGCAATTCAAGATCCTAACATCATGTCAAATCTTATGTCAATCTATGTGTGTTCATGTTATCATTGTTTTGTGAAGGCTAACACTTTTGTAGGTCTCCAAAGAATTCAAGAAAATTAAGAAAGAAAAATAAAGACCTTGAGGTGATGTGTATGAATTTAGTCCTTCAAGGAAGCCATTGAAGGGTGGTGAGTTTTAGCACATTATGATTACATCATTCCTTCTTTTCCATTATCATTTTATCATTGATATTTCCATTGTGGAAGTAGAAACACTTACATGGGGTTTGACTGAGGCAAGCCCCTAAAATGGCCCAACATTTCCTCTCTTTGTGTATATGCAAATCTCAGGTTGAAGAGGATTGAGGAGAACTTGAAGAAAAATTGTTTATTCTTGTGTTCAAAGCCCTACATCTTGTCAAGACACAAAAACTCACCTATAAAATTA
The DNA here is from genome assembly GCA_007115665.2 of Sequoiadendron giganteum. Taxonomy (NCBI): domain Eukaryota; kingdom Viridiplantae; phylum Streptophyta; class Pinopsida; order Cupressales; family Cupressaceae; genus Sequoiadendron; species Sequoiadendron giganteum. The sequence goes on along the minus strand of CM021108.1, from coordinate 28,394,292 downwards.
TCCGACAACATTCTGACAACTCTGTAACCGAAAATCAAAAGCTTAGATCCATCATTAGAGGACCCCAAAAGTAGAGCAGGACAATCTATCAAAGACCCATATTCCCCTAGGCATCCCGATCCTCCTATGCATACTAGAACTAATTTTTCAAGATAGGTACATAGTCTCCTGCACTTTCCAGATCTGCCTACAATTTACTGTTTTAGTTTATTATTTTTCAGGATCTTGTATTTTTCATATTAGGTCATATAGTCTAATTAGGTTAATCATAAAAAATCAATTATTTTCCATTTCCAAGACTCAAAAGGATCAAAGCCAAGCTTGATTGACACACCTTTATGGTTAAAAGTCAATCTATTTTCCTTGTTGATTTTCATCCTAATGAAACCCTATGAAAAGGTGGAATTAACCCTAAGTTTTATACACTAAACCTAGAGGGATCTCCTCCCCCCTTTTCTATGTTTCAATTTTGTGAACATGACTTGTTAAGATTTCATACCTTCTGAAATTGCATCCTAGATTTAAGTTTTGCATTGCATTCTTTTGCATCTTTAATTTAGGGTTTCACTTTGGAATCATAAGAAGTCATAAATATTCAAAAAAAATCATATCATATGGCATCATAGGTTGCATTTGGATTAGTTTCATTCACCTAGATAATATCTACATTGAAAATTGCATTCATAACTATCATTTGCATTACTACACATTCGCATTTGCATCATATTGTCTTAGTTTGAGAAAATTCTGGAAAAATACTTAGTTATAGACTTGTTTGCACACAAAAGCTGAACCTTTAGACATCATAATAAACATTCAAATTTTGAACTTTCAAAGCCCCTACCAAGGACTCAGACACCCTTGGGTGCCTTTGTTTTTTTCACAAATTTTTGTCTTTGCTTGCTTAGTCTTTTGGTGCTTGCAGATCTCTGTTTTGAAATTCATAATTGCATCTTTTTAGGAATCTTGCATTTGGCTCAAGATAATCACTCTCAAATTTAGGCATCTTAAAATCATCCAATTTGTGCATTTTAGATCAGAAAATTACATTCAAAATTATCATTTCTTGTTCACATACTGTTACAAACTTGCATTGGCAAAAAGTAAGAAATTTTTGGAAAATTACTCACTATTACAACTATTTACAAATAAACTTATAATCCTTAAGTAGTATAATACATAGCCAAATTTTGAAATTTTAGAACCCCTGTCTAGGACTTAGACACCCCTGGGCACCTTTGTCCTACTATATGTTTATAACTCGATTTTTTGTGACATAACACTCTCAAGAGTCTCTTTTTGACTCTTTTGTTTGCTATCCAGTACCCCGTTGCATAATAGTCTAAACCATATTGAAAAATATCACATCATCGTGGCTTGGTGTTTTGGTAAAGTTTGGATTTCCTTGAAGTCCTTGGTTGATATTTCAAGTTGTATGTTTGGAAATGATCCTAATTCTGATAATGACATAAAGAGACTTCATCCCCTGATACAAGTCTTCTTGATGTCCTTGGTCAAGATGAAGAGAGCATGAGTTCATACCAACAATATCCTGCCATACCAACATTTGAAATGTTCACTTTATTACATCTAAAAATTGGATCACAAGGCATACCTCAACCAACATGCATGAAGAACCTATTGATAACAATCATAAGGAATATCTACCACCTAATACACCTCCATATTATGAGAATAAAGTTACAAACACACCCATTAACTTGGAACATAGTTATGGTCAAGGTTTTAGAATCTTAAGCAAACAAGGATGTGATATAAAGAATGAACATGAGATCCACTCACTTTTAGAACAAACACCATATGAAGACACTAAAGGAGTGGGATACCAAGAGCCTCCACCTTTACATCAAAAATTTGTTCCCCCAACCAAGAAATTCAAATTCCATGGTCCTCTCAAGAAATTACCATTCCTGTATTCTCTAACCAAGACTGAACGAGCCTTAGACACACTTCTCAAACTAGGAAACATTACATTGCCACCCATCTGTGACTGAGAAGATAAGAAAGGAAAGAGTACAAATATGTCTTACTATGAATATCATAGAAAAATTGGGCATCTTACTAATGAATGTCATGCTTTAAAGAAGAAATTAAGAGAATTTGATCCTTATGGGATCAAATTGAAAGTATAATACATTAACATTTACTGGCTTTGCTCCTTTCCATGTGGTAGTTGTAATATCACAACATGCTCACTACCATCCATGATGGTGTAAAATTAACTTTATGCAATCATCTTTTCTTTTGAAAGGAGCATCATATCATAATCCATTTGGCTCACCTCTATCCCTACACTTGGGGGGCAAGGGGTTAGGTAGCCTTGCATATGTGTATTCCTTCTAGCAAGGGATCCCTTGATTTCTCCTTAAAACATTATTGTATCAGGTACACTAACAATTTAATGGGGGGCATATAATCCCCCACTCATTGTTTGCATAGGAATAGTCCCTTCTTAGTTAGTAATGATAGTATACATCTCCTAGGAAGTGTAACCTTGTTAATCAAAGTGTGGCATTCTCGATCTATGTGAGTGTCTCTTTAGCAGTAATATTGGGCTTGATGTCCTCTAAAAGTGCGAACTTTCTTGGAATATGATTCTCTCCTTTGTGGTAATACTATGGCTGGTATTCCCTAAGGTGTGGCCTTTTTATTCCTTGAATTTTCCTCTCTTAGTGGTGATCTCATGTGTGATATTCCCTAAGGTGTGACTCTCACATGTATTGAGCAAAGCCCCTTTTTTTTGTGAATAATCTCTTGTAATGGTGTTTCTATAACATCCCTTGAGTTTTTGGCCTTATCCTATTGTCGTTTATGCATCCCTTGAGGTGAGTTTTATTCATCCCCTTAGACGTTGAACCTTGTGCACCCCCTGAGGTGAGTTTTTTAATCCCCTACGACATTAAATCTCGTGTACCCTTCGAGGTGAGTTTTGTTCATCCCCTGAGACATTAAACCTTGTGTACCCCCTGAGGTGAGTTTTTTTTGTCCCTAGAGATGTTAAACCTTGTGCAACCCCTGAGGTGATTTTTTACAAGATAGTTCATGGATTCAACATAATGGAGCATGTTGGTTCCTGAGCTTGAGAAACCTTTTTTAACATGGCCACCTAGCATAACATAACTTTCTTGCCACTAGAGCCATGTGTTTCATGCATGATGTGACATAACACAACTTAATAATCCTCATAGTATCTAATATTTATTCGATGGATGATGTTTGATATTTGAGACAATTTAAGATTGAGGTATCTTTGCCTTACCGACTCAAATATTTTAGTACTAACCTTGTGTTTTGTTGTGTGTCTTTGTATGTGTCTTCTTCATGTTTACATCGTATTTGTTTTTCATTTTTTCATCATCTTTATGTTACATCACATGCCATGTGTTTTCATCGTGTATGCTTCATGTTTTTTGACATGTATGTTTGTGTGTGTTGTCTTGTTGTATTTCATACATGTGTGTGTTCCTTTGTGCTTATGTTGGTTTGCCATGGGATCTTGGATCCTAAGGGCTTGATCACCTCCCTCGATCCTTAGTCATCCTATCTCTTCAAAATTTGGATAATTGAACCCCTCTTGGCATAGATGTTCTACTTTAGTGTGAGTCTGAGTGTAAGTTCATACTCTCATTAAAGTGGGGGCTAAATGTAGCATCATAAATTGTCACCCTTGACAATTTCACACCATGTTTTGCTCCCCCTAAATTATAGAGCCTAATTGAGTCCCTAATTTCCTAAAATTATGCATTCTATAACCTATTTGTACCACTTTCTGAGAAATTACAAGCATTGAATAAATGCAATCAATTAATGTTTTTCCCCCGATACATTGTATCTTGAAAAATAGGGCTAGGACCCATACGCTGACATATGAGTCCCCCTATTCTGTCGAGGACCAATTTTTAATATGTCAGAGTGGCCATTTTAACATTCAAATTTCAAATTTCAAATGTCTGCTATTAGGATTTATTTATTGAGAAATTAGAGAAATGCCTATAAATACCTATTTATTACATCATTTGAATTCTAACAAGAGATATCTAGCATTGAGTGAAAATATATTAGCAAACTTATGATCAAGAGAACGTCAAGAGCAATATTTTAGAGCATTATTGCAGCAATTCAAGATCCTAACATCATGTAAAATCTTATGTGAGTCTATGTGTGTTTATGTTATCATTGTTTTGTGAAGGCTAACACTTTTGTAGGTCTCTAAAGCATTCAAAAAAATCAAGAAAGATCAAGACCTTGAGGTGATGTGTATGACTTCAGTCCTTCAAGGAAGCCATCGAAGGGTGGTGAGTTGCAACGCTTTGTGATTACATCATTCCTTCATTTCCATTATCATTTTATCATTGATATTGCCATTGTGTAAGTAGAAACACTTACACGGGGTTTGACTGAGGCAAGCCCCTAAAATGGCCCAAAATTTCCTCTACTTGTGAATGTGTAGATCTCAAGTTGAAGAGGATTGAGGAGAGCTTGACGATAAATTTTTTATTCTTACGTTCAAAGCCCTGCATCTTGTCAAGACACAAAAAATCACCTACAGAATCATCTAACAACATTCTGACAACTCCTTAACCGAAAATCAAAAGCTTAGATCTATCATCAAAGGAACTTGAAAGCAGAGCAGGATACCCTATTAGAGACCCACACTTCCCTAGGCATCCCAATCCTCCTATGCATACTAGAACCATTTTTTTAGGATAGGTACACAGTCTCTTGTACTTTCCAGACATGCCTGCAATTTACTGTTTTAGTTTGTTATTTGTCAAGATCTTGTATTTTTATATTAGGTCATATAGTCTAATTAGGTTAATCATAACAAATCATTTCCAGTCCATTTCCAAGACTCAAAAGGGTCAAATCTAGGTTGAATGACTCACCTTTATGGTTGAAACTTAATCTATTTTCCTTGTTGATTTTCATCCTAATGAAGCCCTATGAAAAGGTGGAATTAACCCTAGGTTTTATACTCTAAACCTAGAGGGATCCCCTCTCCCTTTTTCATACGTTTCAATATCATGGATGAGTTTGAGGTCAATGATTTGCTCGATCCCCACCTCTTCCCTCTCCACCTCAAAACCCTCCACCTCAAAACCCCCAACCTCCACCCCATGATCCGATGAGGCTCGCTTAAAAGCTAGGATTAATGACAACATAAGATCCATTCAAGAAAAAATGATGCAATTCAAAACAAAGCATTTATGCCACCTAGACCTAGTGCCTTTTGCATCTTCAATGAAAAAGGTTGTAGATGTTGTTAGGTCTATTGATGTGGACTTAGATAGTTACTACTTGTGTAGAGAAGAGAAGAGACAATTTTATTCAAATGGACTCTCCTATAGGGAAATCCTTGACTTGAAAATCACCAAAGCCCATTTAGCTACATATTTCATTGACTCCATCACCAATCAACCAATTCCAGCAAACAAAAAAAAAAATCAATTAGGTGGTGTAGGCATTCTCAGATGGCCGAGCATTTTTGGGAGTGTTGGTGGATGTTATTTGATTATCCACCACATGTTAATTAAGAGGTTCCTCTTTATATTTTGAGAAAATTATATGCAGAGTTTGTGATGGGTTTGAAACCCAATTATTTTGTTTTCAGATCATTCTAGGGTATTGGTGGTGGCATGCCACAAAAGAGGTTAGAGGCACAAGTTGATCCCCAATGACCCATGCCCGCTCAACCTCTCGTGGATCCTCCTTTTTTTGCTATACTTGCACCCATCCAACATCGTGCGATGGTATCCACATTAGGAGCATTGAGTGTGCTTTCTGCTAACCTTGATGATTAGACTATTGAGATGGCAGCCAGGGTTGTTGGTCGAGACCATCGAGGAGCATCAGGTGGAGCTAGTCCTAGTACCACTCCACATGCATTGATGCCTCATTTTTGTACCAGTTGTAATCGATTAATTTATATTGGTTCAGGGAGGTCATTTGACTTCCATGTCAGATCCACCAGAGGGTGTGGCGAGTGCTCCTCCATTGTCAAACGTATCACCTGAGCCACTCAATGTATGCATATTTTAAAAAAAAAGCTATACTTAGAAATTTGTATTTTGAATTCACTATATCAAATGTGCATGTACATATATTAAAAATATATGTCTATGTAGGTTGACATCACCATCAAGATGGGTATTGTGCACCCTATTGATCTAGGACAATTTTAGGAGTCATCTGCATGTCATGTTATTTAAAACAAATCTGTGTGCACAATTTGTAGGTCTTTTAAATGGATTAAAACAAAAATTGGTACTTGAATATATATATATTTTAACCTAATTTGTACACATGTTCTTTATTTGACCTTGTAGGACCTTGTTAGTGATACTTTTTATCTTGATGATTGTTGGGATATGGTGTTGTACACCATTGCATAAAATGTTATATTATAATGTTGTAATTAAATAGTTATTTAGTTGTGATGCATCTAGAAGATGTGGTTAATCACACTAGGTAATTATTTGGGGACCACTTTATGTTGTATTGTAACATTTGATTATTATTTAATGTGTGAGAGACATGAGATAATAATTTAATATTGGGGAAAATATTTAATCAAGTGAAAGCTTAGTGGTCCAATATTAAATGAGGGGTTAGTGGTTTTGTATTCACATGCTTTTGTGGTACATGGTTTTATCTTACCACTTGGTTGTATTTGTGTGATTTTGAGTTTATAAAAGAAAACACATGTTTAATGGTTAAGGTTGGCTAGGTGAGTGGGCTATCATTATTGAGTGTTTTTAGGAGTGTATATATGAATCATGACATGGGATGTATGGATTCATGCTTGGACACATGGAGGATGAATTGGAGAGACTTGATGCTTCAAAGGTATTCTGAGAGTCTGATAGCGTGTTGCCTCTGGATCTCTGGTTGGTGATACTCTTGTGAGAAGCTTGCTCTGAAAGTATATTGTAATCTTTGTGATTTTTGAATAATATATTGGGCCTTTTGGAGTGTGAATTTTTTCTCCTGAAAGGTTTTTCCCCACATAAATTACTGTGTTGTGGTATGCATGATATTTATGTTTATTTCTATTTAAGTTTCTTTAATTGTTGAAAAGATCTGTAAAGTTTTGTATTATCCTCGTCTCAAGATTAGTGTAGGAAGTTGTTCCGCTACTGTAGCTTCCTTACACCTAAGATGTGAGAAAATTTGGAATAAATTTGGTTGGCCTAAATGTAATTTATTTTTATAGTTGGCAAGTCAAAATAAGTGCCTTACTTTGGAAAACATCCATAAGAGAGGGTTTCAAGGGCCATCCATAAGTTTTTTATGTGGATCGAGGGAAGAGGATACAAATCACTTTTTTTTTTGTGCCCTTTCTCTTCTGAAGTATATAACATTTGGTGGTAGATTTGGAATAGACCTGTTCCCTGCTTCACCTCTTTGTTTGAATTTTGGAATAGCTTGGGTAGGGCACCTGCTTTGGCCTCCTTCCTTTTAACTGCCTAGAATATGGGTCCATCTTTCATCATTAGTAAATTATGGTTGGAAAGGAATCACCACATATTTCAAGATGAAAGAAAGGGGATCATCCAAGTTTGGCTTAAAATTAAGGGTATGCTTAAAGAGTAATGAGGCAAAGTTCTATGTAAAAGGCCCTCTAACCTCTTTGGATCTTCATGTGGCCAATCTTTTCGAGATTTCTCTCAATCCTCATTCACAACATTGGCTTCGACACTATCTTCAACCTCTCAAGAAGGTGAATAGTTTGGGAAAGTGGTGTCCTCCTCCTAGGGATTTCCTTAAAATCAATATGGATGGGTCCTCTAGGGGTAACCTGAGTCCTGTTGACATAAGAGGTGTGGGTTGTGATGTTACAGGTCCTATTCAATTTTTCTTTTCTTCCTCCTAGGGTTTTCATTAAAATAATTTGATGGAAGCCTGGGCTATTTTTAAGGTCTTGAGAAAGCCTATGCTGGTGGCTAGAAAAAAAATTGTTTGTGAGGTTGATTCTATGATTCTTGTCAATCTTCTGAATAAAAGAAATGTTCATGATTGCTCATGGAGGTTAACTACGGCGGTTAAACAAATTATTTGTTTGGCTACTAAGTTTGAAGTTATCTCCTTTACTCATATTCCTAGGGAGTGGAACAAGGATACAAATTGCTTGGCCAAATGGGCCTCAAAGGAATTGAGGGGTTGACTTGTAGAGAATTGGAGAGATTTGGATTAGGAACAATTGTGAATGCTTTGCTAAATTATTGATGATGACAAGATGGGTTGATACATATGATCCATGTTGAGCCATGTTGTAGATCTTTTGGAGCTATTGGCAGACTTTATTCTTGGGTATTTGGTTTTGTAAAGATCTTATGTGGACTCTTATTCTTCTTTGTATTGAGATGACTATGACCATTTGAAAATCTCTTTGGTTCTTTGATTCAAGTACTTAACTATTTTCTAATATAATTATCTTTTTACCCAAGAAAAAGAAAGATAGACCATCTGAATAAGATCAAGGATTTTAAAGATTATGGATGAATGACATGTGGCAATAAAATTTTAGGAAGTGGGTGAGAAAAAAATTCAACCCCACTCAAAGACACCCATTAAAATATAAAATATAAAAATGAGGGGCTCCTCTTTTTTAACACATAATTCTATTTTATCTTGTAACATATTTTTTTCTTCTCATGAGACCCCTACTCCATAAAAATAATATTTATACAAGTTCCATGTGACCATAAGACCTTACTCCATAAAAATAGAATTTATAGTGATTCCATATGACCTCTTCCATTAAATATTGACATAAATACAATTTATTTAATAAACACAATTTCTTACTATATGGTCCCATGGAGGGGCTTGGGCTTCTATTTTCATGGAGCAAGAGGTCCCATGGGAAAAAAAAAGTGTGCTACGGGATTAATTGGAGTCTTTTCCAGAAAAATAGGAGCCCCTACCTTTTAGGAATGAATATTTCAGCTGCTGAAATTGGGGTGGGGCTGGAAATTGCCCCTACAGCTTAGAAGTTTTTTATGCCACTTGTCTCTCATCTAGAATTTTAAATTCTTATTAAAAAATAAAAATGAGAGAATTTTCATTTATTTATTATTTTTTATCAAAGCACTACAGTTCATTTCTTAAATTTTGGAGCTTAAAATTTTAAGCAGTACAAGATTAAATCCATGGGACCAAAAACTTTAAAATATTCCTAAAAAAGCCCTCCTCCATGAAACCTTACCCTTACACAAAGAAAAAATCACAAATTGACAGAAATTATAATGAAAGTTTATTATATTATATTTAATGCTAGGAGACAATATGCATAAATACAAAACTGCTTCCAATGCATCTAATACTTTTTTCTATACAGTATGGATGTATTGTTAAATGGTTATCACTGTTATTGCGTGCAGAGTGTGGATGTATTATTAAATGATTGTTTCTGTTACAACATGCGTAGAAGGGAATCTTTTGAAAGAGAAACAAAAAAATCAATTATTGCGTTAGCTTGTCTTATATCATTTACATCTCTCCTTTGTCAATATTTTCTTGCTGTTTTCAATCAGCTACTTTCAATGAATTTGGAGAATCTACTATACTAGATAAGATTTTTCATATTTTTTTATTGTTTTCAATCAGCTACTTTCAATGAATTTGGAGAATCTACTATACTAGATAAGATTTTTCATATTTTCTTACTGTTTTCAATCAGCTACTTTCAATGAATTTGGAGAATCTACTATACTAGATAAGATTTTTCATATTTTCTTACTGTTTTCAATCAGCTACTTTCAATGAATTTGGAGAATCTACTATACTAGATAAGATTTTTCATATTTTCTTACTGTTTTCAATCCGCTACTTTCAATGAATTTGGAGAATCTACTATACTAGATAAGATTTTTCATATTTTCTTACTGTTTTCAATCAGCTACTTTCAATGAATTTGGAGAATCTACTATACTAGATAAGATTTTCCGTGTCATATATTAATATTTTAAATTTTTTTGTCAATTATTTTTTAGATTTAGTATGTTTTTGTTAAAAGATAATCATGAGACCACCAGCATTCTGAATTTTTGGAGTTTAAAATTTTAGTTTATTCATTATTAAAAAATCCATAAGATCTTATGATTATAAGAATTCTTAAAAAATTTCAAGCAAAACCCACCAAGATATTTTAGAAAGCTCCTCCATTAAACAATCTTATTTGTCCCAAAAACTACAAATAAAATGTTATACTGATGAAGGATCTTGATAAGTTCATCATTCATGATATTGTTTCGATGAAACAGAGTTTACATTGCACAGGTATTCCTACAAATTGTCTCAAACAAGTCCTTTTTAATTTCATTTTTTCATCTACAGCTTTTGAGCAATTATTTGCATCTGCAGATTTTTACTATCTCCACAGTCTATCTGGTAGAGTTCTATTTCAATAACATTCATATCACAAAATGTTATTAGCATCTACTTATTACTAAAAGTTGTCTTTATAGGCAAGAAAAACTAGTAATATCATAATCAGTATAGATTTTCATTTCCAAACTGTTCAAGTGATAGTATGAGTTTTTTACAATTCACATATAATTCAAAAAATTGCTTCAATTGTATATGTTTTGGCAGTGACGATCAGGCTCAGCAATGTATCGTCAAATGATTTCATAAAAGTGCCAAAATAAGCCCATCCCAGTGTTCCACCCCCAAGCTCTGTCTCCCTCTGGCTTGCCAGTAACAAAATTTTGGTTCATCCTAATATACTTAACTTGCAGAGTGACATTGACTTACATATCTTGGAGATATAGTTTGATATATTTCCTTCGATTACAACTGATCCCAAGAAACAGAGGTCTTTCAGACAGAATTTAATTGGCTTCTTTGTCATCTCTTACAAAGATGTCATCTACAGGCCAAGTTCATGAAACCCTTCTCAATGCTATTGAAAAACTCATGTCCAATGGACTCAAACATCTTGAGGTTAAGGAAAAATACATCTTTCCTCCCAATGAACGTCCCCACATGTCTGAAGTCTGTCATTCTTGTGCTATTCCACTGGTAGACCTCAAGGATTTAGATGGCCCTGATAGGAAAAAGCTGGTGAAGGAGATCAGGGATGCATGTGAGGGGTATGGCTTTTTCCAGGTAACCTCTATTTACATATAATTTTCATTGAAAATCTATATGGGTTTTGTTTCACTTTCATATCAATGATATAGCGGAAAATTCAGATTGTGAACCACGGAGTGCAAGAATCTGTGATGAAAGGCATGATGGGTACTGCCAAAGAATTTTTTGAAATGCATGTGGAAGACAGAGCCTATCTATATTCGGAGGATTCAAGTCAGGCAGTCAGGCTTTCTACGAGCTTCAATATCACCAAAGAGAAAGTCCTAAACTGGAAGGATAGTTTCAGACATCCGTGCCATCCTCTGGAGGAGGTCATTGACTCTTGGCCTGAAAAACCTGCTGCATACAGGTAAATCATAATAAAGATAAAATGTAATAACAGGAGCTTTCAAAAGTGGGAGAACCTTGTTTGAAGCCCAGGTGATGTGTAACATATTAAGTGTATAAATGTTGTTAAATTTTGGTTGTGCCATCTGTTAGATGAATTTAACTGCATACATATCCCTCTCTTGGCATCTAAACCTAAAGGTTTCCCCATATAAATAAAACATTATCAATAAAAATTTTAAAAAAAATAAAAAATGCAACCCCTAACAAAATTTTTGCTACTTATTATTGAAAAAGGAGCATAACCATGTTTTTCTATTTTTACAGAGAGAATGCAGGGAAGTATTCTAAACAGATAAGATCACTGATATTGAGACTGCTAGCTGCAATTTCTGAAGCTTTAGGGCTGGATGCTGATTATTTGAATACAACATTTGGGAAATTTGCTCAGGAACTGCTTCTAAATTATTATCCTCCATGCTCAAATCCAGATCTTACCTTTGGCACGCCACCTCATTCAGATCCAAGTCTAATCACTGTCCTGATGCAAGGAGATGTGAGCTGTCTGCAAGTGCTCAAGGATGGTAATTGGGTTGCAGTAGAACCCATACCCAATGCCTTTGTGGTGAATTTAGGAGATCATCTTCAGGTCTTTGAGTAAACAATATACTGATCCCAGCTATTTTTTATAGTTTTTAGGTTTTCTTTACAAAAATTGAAGGATGGACTTTGAATTTATTTTTTGTGTGTTGTGATTAGGTTATAAGCAATGGGAGATTCAAAAGTGCAGAGCACAGGGCTGTAACTAACATGTCATCTGTACGCATGTCAATTGCTACATTCTCTAGGCCTTCAATGGATGCCTTCATTGCTCCTGCAGAATCCATGGTGGATGAGGAGCATCCTGCTGTGTACAAAGGGTATAGCATTGAGGAATACAGGAAGGAATTCTGGAGTCATGAATTGAAGAGCAAGTGTGTCTTGGGTCACTTCCAGATCTGAGGCAAACTCAGATGGATCTCAAACAGTGTAAAGGGCATATTTGGTGGATAGGTTATTTCTAGGATGAACTCTTTATAATTCTCCCAAACTTTTGATCATGAAAAAAAATAAAAATTTATCGACCAAATATTATTGGAAATTGACATATTTTATATTGTTACATTGTAATCTTATATTTGAAAATTACACATTTATATGGCAATTTTGAAGGGGCTGACAAATATGCAGGCTGTTAGGATAAGCCTATGCTAAGATGAGAATGTTTTATACAAGGAAACTGCAAAAAATTCTTGATAGACATAGATGTAGGGATATTGCTGCATTCTCTAGGCCTTTAATGGATGCCTTCATTACTCCTGCAAAATCCATGGTGGATGAAGAACATCTTGCTGTGTTCAAAAGGCATAGCGTTGGGAATACATGAAGGAGTTCTAGTATCAGGAATTGAAGAGCAATTGTGTCTCGGATTGTTTCTGAATCTGAGGTAAACTCAGATGGATTTAAAATCGTGTGAAGTGTTGAGAAAATGTCTCAACCTTTCTTTGTTTTTAATTATTAATTGATAATTTGTAATTATCTTTTAGTTGTCATGAAAGTCGCTAAATGCAACTATGACAACTTCCAAAGTGTTTTTTAATTGTCAAATTAGAAAAAGCATGAAAAAAGGGAAGTTAAATGTGAGGAGAAGAGAAGAAAGAATTTTTAGTTGGAAGAGGAAGTTTCTTATTTTTGTGATTTATGTCTAAATGGTTTTACTTTTAGAAACCATTCTTGATTTCCATGCCTATATATTTAGTTCTTGAGTTGAAGGGAAAACAAGTTAATTTACAAGTTGTTGAAACCGTGAAGTATTGCAGTGGTCTATGTTCTTTATTACTCAAAATTGTGGCCATCCAAAAATGATTGAAATTGACATGTTTTATATCACTCCGTTGCCATTTTATTATGCTGAAGGTCTTCCCTATCTAAACAACGCTAACACGACATGCCCTTTGATACCATGGGGAAAATGGGGAGACTAGACCTCATGACCTCTTGCTTGCAACAAGATGCTTTAGCCAATCAAACTAGACCCACTACCCCATTGCAAACTTATTTGGAATCAATTATGTTTTAACATTTACATATATTTATTATTTGATTATATATGTGCTTTATATAAAATTTATATTATTATTATATCCTATATTTTATATAATGTAAATTTATTTTTAAAATAATATTATAGCTATATTTATATTTATATATTATATTTTTCTTAAAATAATTTATTTTGATTTAAACACATTAACACGTATAATTTTGTTTTGAGAAGGAATTTTATAGAGTTTTAAAATGTAAATCTTATGACTAAAATATAAATATACTAAATAATATATAAATATTATATATTTTTTATTATTTATTTATTGTTTAATATAATATACAAATATAATATATATTATATAACATATACTATAGAATAAATATAATATTATATGTTTTTAATAATATCTAGAATATAACATATAAATAATTTTTATATTTTATATTGATAAAATATTTATATTTTACATAATTTAAATATAAATATAGTCAATAATAATATAATATTATATAGATATAGTACATAATATATAAATAATAATATTATATAATATTATAATAATATAATAGAGTTAAAGATCATACATTTGAATTATATAGAATATCAAGTATAAGTTTGATAGGAGTTTTGTAACTATGAATTTATAGATACTTTATTAAAACATTGATTCAACATCAAAAGTGTGTACTAATCATTAATAATCATTTGAAAGTCTTGGTACAATATTAGATGGTGTATTTTGACATGAACTGTTGTAGCAATCTTGGATGTCATGCCCATTGATATATTCAACATTGACCTTTTTTTCATGTACTTAATCACAAGAACCAATACAAATAAACCAAGTTGCATAAACCAAAATACCAATTGAAGAATGAGCTCTTACACCTCGTCTATGTTGGATCTCTCTCACCAAATTAATCTATACCAAATGATTGTAAACAAAGTTTGTGCCCTCCATTATGTCTTCTTTGCCTTGAATTATTTTGACTGGTGCTAATTTTTTTATCTTCCAAATTATCTCCCCTCCATAGTGAAGAAATATGCATGAAATCCATGAAGAACAAATCAAGCTGGATTCACTTGCTCAAGTGACATTGATCAACATAAAGTTTAAAAGATTTGAGTTAAACCATGTGCATGCCATTTCATTACCACTGATATATGTCAAGGTGTTTTTTAATCTTATACATAAGGAAAAAAATAGGCGAGAAACAAAAAAACCTTTCTTGCACGAGTAAGTGTGTTATCAACATCAAACAAAGCAATCACACTTGGAATTCTTTGTGCCATCTTATTGAAGCAATAAAATGTACCTACAAAGGTCAGGTGGTAAGTAATCATCGACAAGAAACTTGAGGTGCAAAGTCAAAAATTCTGATAACATTCTTGTTAAGTTTATCCAAAATTTTCAGAAAATTTAGGCGTCAAATAAAGTCAAAAATTCATAAAACTTTATTCTGCATAAATAATTAGTAAGCAAGCTTAATTCACCACATGGTTAAGAACAAGTAAAGGAAAATAATCATGAAACCGGTAAACGAAATTTTGACAATACTCCAAGGATATAATTAATAGTTAATATATTTAAATTCTTTTATGAATGTTCATGTTCTCAAATTTTACAATTATTATCTACAAAATGTTTTTATTGGAAATGCATGAACTCTTTCTATATGAAAGAAAAAATTGTAGAATCATTAATTTTGATTCAAACCTTGAGCATATACCATATTCAAAGATGGATTCCATATCCTTCTAAGGAGGCCTATATTGCTTTCAAGACCTATGAAAATAGACGAGTCATGTTCTCATGCTTCCTATATAAAGATGGAAAAATAGAGGAATCCATCCCCCTTTTCAAACACAAAAAAACAACAAGACAAATGTAAGCGCAAAGTTAAAGGGAGTAAGCTTAGTGATGCTGCTACTAAAAACTTAAAAGTTTTGCTAAACACTATGAATTGTGATGTTATTGATCATACAAATGAAGCATATTGGAAATTGCACTTAGATCAACTATATTGATGGTCAACTAACACAATTATAATTAATTATCTTCAAGACTCACCAGTTTCAAAGACACTTCTAGGACCTAATCTTGCAAGAAAACATGTGAATCAAAGTTGCAAGGAAAATTGATAGAGCAGAATGGAAGCAAAAAACATTTAAGTGATCAAGAACTTCAAGAGGCGGATGTCAGCATCAAGGATATTTCATCAAGCACCATATTTTGTGGGAACAAAATAGTCATTGTGCAACAAAGGTTCACAGGATGATTTGATTTACAAAGGTTCATGGAAGGGTTTCATTTGCAACCAAAACACCCTTTTGTGACCAAAAAATAGAGCTCGTGGGATCAAGAGGACCTCAAGGGGTTCAAATCCAAGTGTTTTAGGCTCTATTAAAAAAGTTCTTGCATTCTATTTGATAGACATACCCCTTGAGGACTTGTAAAGGTGATCAAAACTTATGTAATTTGCATTGTTAGCTTGTGAAGCTAGTGCTTAGGAAGTTGGGTACAAGCAAGATTGTGTGATTTAGCTAATTGTAGAGATAATTTGAAGGTGTGATCCTAATAAAATGCTACTCCTAATGTGAGATGCAAGATAAAAAATTAATGATGCAATGAGAAGAAGTAACAAGATAAAATGGCACTTCAATAAGATTAGCCTAAGAAAATGGTGAAACAAAGGAGTAAGATAAAGACAAATGATGATTGAAATGTGTTATACTTTTCCTTTGCTGCTCCTTCCTTGGTTGGCCCTTTGATTCTTTAAGAATTGTGTGCTCCTTGGATGGCAATGAAGTTAAATGGATGCAAGATGAATTGATGCAATATGGATTGATGATGTAAATGGTATGGTGGATGAGAGCTTGAATGACAATTTTGCAAGAGTTTTGTTGTAAAAGACTTGATTCTTTAAAATGAGGGAATTAAAGGGGTATTTATAGGCTAATTGGAATTCTCTAGAGAATTCAATGGTTGGGATTGATCCAACAAAGATCAAGATGAAGGGATATGGTGAGTTGAGGACTCACAAGCCCTCACATCTTGACATGTGGAATGTGAGATGTCTTAGGGTGGAGTGATGTGGAAATGAGGTGGAAGAGAAGGACAAGAGGTGGAAAGAAAGTACATGAGGTGGATGAAGGACAAGTACCTTTGAGGTACCTTGGGGGATGAGAAGATTTTCTCAAAAAGGAACTTCTTGTCCCCAAATGAGGATGAAAGAGACTTTTGAGGAATTTTAGAATTCCTCAAAAAATTCCATGGAAAAAAAGGAAGTGTGTGGGAAAAATAAATGTAAATTAAAAATTTGCATTCAATGGAGGGTTCATTGGATAAAAGGAGGTCTCCAAAAAGCTGGAGATTTGTCACATGTGGGCGATGTGACAAGTCCAAGGTTCTAGAAACCTTGGGCACATGTAAAATGACATGTCACATTTGCATGGGGGAGAGGAAGACTTTGGAAAGATAAAAGTGAATTAAAAATTCACATGGGGAAGAGATGAACCTTGGTTAAATAAATGTGAATTAAAAATTCACATGGGGAAGGGAGTCCAGACTAAAAATGATAAGTGGGAAGGTTGACCAGAAAAGGTAAACTAAATGTGGCTAATGATTCTGATTAAGGTTGTGCAAACACAGGATTAAGGTAATTAATGGGAGATTAGAGGCAAGTGGGAGATTATGGAGGATGTGACACTTAATCTTGATTAAGTGGTGCACATCCTAATCACAGATTAATTAATTTAATCTGGATTAGAAGAGGGTTATGAAGAATGTGACAAGGAGAGAGAAAAAAAAAATTAAAAATTGGTTTTTAATCCAAATAGGTTAAATGACCAAATTAAATAGTTTTTCATGTTTATTTAATTTAGAGAAGGAAAGGGGGTAAGGTAAAGTATTTAATTTATTTAATTACATACTTTAGGAACCTTAGGCAGAAAAAGAAATAATGATTAAATAAATTATTTAATCATTATTAATGAAATGGATGAATGAAATGGACGATTTTGATCATATGGAAGTGATCAAATTTGGATGTCTACAGAAGGTATTGGAGTTTCGTTGTTACAATTTATTTCTCATACTCTTGGAGCAAGTCACTTGTAAATAATTTGAGAAGATATTGACTTGAGAAGGCTTATACCTCACTATTCTTGGGTTTTTTTCACCCACAATAGTTTCTCTCTAGATAAATTCTCTGTTATGCACTGCTTTTCTAATGTGTTTCAGTCTCATTCATGTTCATTGAATTCCCTTACATTTCAACACTTAAATAGCTCATTTTAGGATTCCTAAAAGATGTTTCCTTCAGTTATTTTACAAAACACCAATCAATTTTCAATAGCAAGTTCTTAAGATTCATATAAATAAATTAAGTAATGTTATATCCATACTAATTACATATCACAATCTTCAGCCATAGGGAAAAATCATAGGTAATTTGGCTGTATAATTTCAGCTGCCCTTGCCCATTCATCCCTACAATTTTGTATCTAAAGCCATAACAACTCCTGCATCCTAGGTAGGAAGAGGAAAGCATAGTTGTTTAGTTGTTTCTCTTCTAACATCCATTCAACTCACAAAATTAAGAGAAACAACCAATATGATTAATCTGCAATAATGGTGAAATTTGGTTTACATGATCCTTCATAAATATCATTTTTACTCTAACCCTAAGGGGTGAGTCATTTCTATTGAAAAAATGTAATGCACAATGCATCTTTGGATCATGATTCAAATATAGATTCACTAATATAAATAATTTTGATCTATCTTTAACATTTATCCTTTGACAATTGACATTGAATTATCAATTATCAATTGTGTCATGCATTTAATTTTGTACATTTAGTACAAACAAGGTATATTTCTATGTATTTTATTTTTATTCATGTAATCACCAAACCATCTAACCCGAATCGGTGACATAGATGGAAGGTTTAAATTTTGCAACCAAGAGAACTCAAAATTTTTACCCTAAAAATGGGAAAATACACTTCTGTAGTAGGAATGTTTACATGGGTGTTGCAAAGAGGGTACTAGAGGTTTTCCATACCTGAAGCTCCAATCCTAATTAAACCACGAGTCAGAAGATCAACACCTTGAATATGGTTTCCACACATTCAATGCCCTTATAGCTCTCTCAATACCACCATCTCGAAAGGTTAAGCCTGCCATGGTGCATATTGCAAAATAAAAATATGTGTTGTCATTTTTAAATGATAAATACTGTAGTAATAAGACTTATGAAGACAATATATTGCTTATTAAAAGAAACATTAAAATATAATGACACCTTTATTTCATATGAGTCACCATCATCGATATTTTTTAAACTCATAAACCTGGCTACAGATCCAACTCTCTTAACATCTTCATGCTTGATCTCCCTCACATGTACAGTTCCCTTTGGGCATTCTTTGCTTAAGGAATAACTTGAATTTCCATCCATCCATTTTTTTCTAAAATATTTTTGTAATAATGAATGAATATCATGTTATAGTAGGTATAAGTTTTTTACAGTTCATAGTGAATAATATAATTGTTTCTTGAATTTTCTATGTATATTTTTTAATGAATATTTCAGGTCACTCTTAGCAATAAATAACATATTACTCACATACAAATTCGATCCTCTTAGTTAACACAAAGTATTGTGTCTCCATTCTCATGCTGCAAGAGATAACATTTAAATCTAATTATTTATAAGAGAATAGTGAGATGATTTTTTTCTTCTGAACAATCCAATTAGTTTTTAAGTGCAAATCAAGAGCTAATGTCAAAACCATAAACTACATTGCAAGTAATTAGTTAAATGTCTGAAAAGATTTCGAAAAATCCATGGTTAAGTAAAAAACCACGGTCCTATGTGCACATGGTCACGAGTACATTGGAGTTGCCAACAACAACAAAAACTGCCAAAGTACTTCGAATGAGGTTTTCAAATTGAAAAAATAGAATTTTTTTAGATAAATAAATGCACAAGAAAAATGATTCGACCATGTACATATTCCAAAAAAAAAATTAAACTCATTGAAATCATGGCAAGCGACTTACCTCAATATTTTACACACATTTTTGTTGTGCTTTCCGAGATCCTGATGAGAAAAAATGGGCAGACTTTGCACAAAAATTTCATAAAACCCTACAAAAGTGAAAATTCCCTACACAGACGAATCAAAACCAAGCTCCCTACAGTTGCATTTAATCTATTCACAGTTAAGGAAATCTTAAAATATCAGATTTTTAGGGCTACTTAGATTCATGAGCTAGAGAAAGATTTTTTGCTTCCGAATGAAATCCAATTTTATTTGGAGATTGACAATGAAAGGTATTAAATTGGTAGTTTCAACTATATGAATTTTTTTCTATTCAATTTATGGGCTTATTTTTTTAGTTGACGATTTTTTTATCAGGCGTGAGACAACTCCGATAGGTTGTGCCCACAATATATAGCCTATCGGCTAATTACAGTAATCATGCATTAGCTAATAATTAATTAATTATTAGTCTAATTTATTCTCATGACTTAAGCTAAACTTAGGAGTTCTTTATTTAGTTAACTAAGTGATTTTCTACGTTAACTAAAGTGAGCTATTATTAGATCATTTTGTCTTATCACATGTGATGAGGACACTTGTCCTGATCTAATCCATTTACCATTTAGGGTTGCTCCTATATAGCACTCAAACCTCATTGTATTATCTCTCTTCTTCTGCTCTCTTGAGTTTTCATGCCTTTTTGATAGTCTCTTGCTTTTGTAGATTTTTCTTGTTGAAGAATATAACAATTCTTTGTTTGTAGATCTCTTGTGTGGAAGGTGTCTTTGTTCGTTGTTTGATCTTATAACTTATGTTTTTCACAATTCTAACATGGTATCAAAGTGTGGATTTAGTGAAACCCTTCTCAATTTATGATATTTTTTTCTTCAACAAGCGTCAAATCTCGAATTCACTTTGTTTTTTTACAAATTTTGGAGGTGGGATTTTTTGGTGCATTTTGGTGTGAAAAGGACTTCATCGTTGGATTCAAAGTTGTTGAGAAAGTCATATTTGTCTTTTGTTTGGCCTAATTTGGACTCTTGAGGTTAGATCTACGAGGGTTTGAGGCAGTTGCTTTTTTCAGATCCGAAGGGTAGCTACAATTTTGGTGCATTCTGGTTCATTTTGGCACAAAAGGACCTTGCCGTTGGATTCAGGAGGTCGATTCGACAAATTTTGACTATAAATTTTCCCTATTTCAACATCAAGAGATTCTAAGCCAATTTGTTTTTGTATAGGGGTCGTACAACACCTGTATAGATGCATGCATGAGTTTCAAAAAATACAAGGAAAAATAAAGGTTGGATTATTTATTTTATTATTTATGCTTGAAAAATAATAATAATAAAAATTGTAGAAGTTTTTTATAATAAAAAAGGCAAGCAAAAGTTTTTTTTTTAAAATGTGGGCACGCGTTTTTTCAAAGCCTGCACAAGCTTTAATGCTCTACATAGGCTGTACATACGAGTCAGCGACGCATTCAATGCTACCCCACGAACTTTATATGCCACCTAGCGACCTCAAAAAACATTCTGGCTTGTTTTTTTTTGGGTTTTTTGAGCCATTTACAAATAATGTGGCCCTTGCAATTTTTTGCCTTTTTCAGCAGGTTCAAAATTTACCAATGACCACTGGATTTTTTGGCATTGACCTCCTATTCGTCAACGTCAAATTTTCCTAGCACACGTCATATTTTTCTAACAAGGACACATTTTTTGCACGATAGAGAATCTTTGACATATTCCAGTTGGTTACATGCATTTCAGTGAGATGGATCATTTACCATATGGACACTCTTACATTCCTGTTGTGCCTTTGTAATCACACTATGATATAAATTTCCATGGAGGGGTTGATGTTTGCATTTGGTTTACCATCATACCTTTGTCAAGTGAGTTTCCCTTCCACGACAGTAGTGAATCCCAATGATTTTTACCTCATGCGCATGTGCCTTAGTTTGCACACCTTTTTATTTGCAGGTTGTTTCTCCTACATGCACTTCTTGGTTTCACAAAATTTTAGTGTACTTATCTTGATTCTCCCTTTTAAGCATTATGGGGGGATTTCTACTATTGGTGTTAATGATTCATTGGTTTTGTGGTTTTGAGTGATCTACATTGACAACAATCTACAACTTCTTCGTGCTTTTATGATGTTATACATGTTCCTCTTTTTCAGAACATTGTTTTGGTTGGAGGCTTCTTAGTCCTTTCACCTTGATTTGGAGGCTTTTTTAGTCCTTCATTCGCCTTTCTTTGAGGGATATTTTGTTTGTACATGGGTACCTCACTGGACCTTGTTTTTTAGGACCCATTTTGCATTCTCATTTTTAGGTTTTTAACTACTCCCTAAGTTCATCTTAAGGGAGGGTGTTAGAGTAATCATGCATTAGCTAATAATTAATTAATTATTAATCTTATTTATTCTCATGAACTTAAACTAAATTTAGGAGTTATTTATTTAGTTAACTAAGTACTTTTCTATGTTAACTGAAGTGAGCTATTATTAGATCATTTTGTCTCATCACATGTGATGATGACACTTGTCTTGATATTACCCTTTTACCATTTAGGGTGCTCCTATATAACACTCAAAACTCATTGTATTATCTCCCTTCTTCTACTCTCTCAAGCTTTCATTGCTTTTTGATAGTCTCTTGCTTATGTAGCTTTTCTTCTTCAAGAATATAGCAATTCTTTGTTTGCATATCTCTTGCATGGAAAGTGTCTTTGTTCGTTGTTTGACCCTATGGCTCGTGCTTTTCACAATTCTAACATATATTATTTATATATTGTATAATATAATATATAAATAATGTAATATTATTTATATATTATATAACATATAATATGAAATGAAAGGACACACAATGTACTTTTTACTTGTCGTAAAAGTAATTGTTTTTTAAATGGTGGGATGTGTGTCTCCGTCAACTCACAATGTATCATATTGTCTTCATATACATTTTTTCTAGTGTTTGTAGTGTTTTTCATTGAGTAGTCGTCTACCTAGTAAATATTTTGTCGAGTAAATCTCCACCCATTTTCACTGGAAACAATTCTTATGATTATTTATTAATTAGCATATATATATATAATAATATATATAATATACACCAAGATATATTCTTCTCGAGGCACCTATTGCATTTTTATGTGAGAAATTGATTTAAAAAATAGGTGCCTCGAGAAGGATATCTCTCGATGTATATTATATGTATTATTAAATATACATGTCCTAGTAGCATTCATGGTGCAATATGTAAGACATTTAATGAATTAGGGTTAGGGGTAGGGTTATGGTTACAATTAGAGTTAGGGTTAGGGTTAAGATTAATGTTATAGATGGGTAAGTGCAAAAAGATGGGGGACCTAAAAGGGGGCCTAAGTGGCCACTTTTTTTTTTCTTTCTAAAATAAGGAAATACTGACTTTAGACATGAAATTGAGGATAGTTACACTCAAAATATTTGAGATGCAACAAAAGAAATGATCGTAGTGCTTCGAGTCTACTTTTTAAACTAATAATTTATTTTGAAAATGGTTGAGATTAAGGGGTTCAAAAGAAAGACCCACAAAAGTTGGTGTTGTTTTTGTTAGAAAAACATAACATAACAACTTTTGTGAGAGCGTAGCATGGTGAACACTTTTTTAGTATTTTTAAGATCGCTTCAATGAGAAATTAGCTAGTAGTATGCAATTAATGCATAATTTTTTTGATAAATTTTTAATGAATATTTGATTTTTTACTAATTTTCAAAGTGGACACTTTCTGAAAAATAGAATTTTGATCGTGCTACCCCTACAAATTTTGGAAACTAATTGATTTTTATTTTTTAAATTTGTAGAATGGAGTCTAGTTTCTAAAAATGTAATTTATTTGTGTAGACATCTAAATTTGATCACTTCCATATGATCAAAATCGTCTACTATATTCATCTATTTCATTAATAGTAATTAAATAATTTATTTAATCATTATTTCATTTTATGCCTAAGGTTCCTAAAGTATGTAATTAAACAAATTAAATACTTTACCTTATCCCTTTTCTTCTCTAAATTAAATAAATGGGACAATTTATTTAATTTAATCATTTGACCTATTTGGATTAAAACTAATTTTTAATTCCTCTTTTTCTCTCTCCCTATCACATTCTCCATAAGCCTCTTTTAATCCAGATTAAATTAATTAATCTGTGATTAGGATGTGCACCACTTAATCAAGATTAGTGTCACATCTTCCATAATCTCCCACTTGCCTCTAATCTCTCATTAATTATCATAATTCGGTGTTTGCACAACCTTAATAAAAGTCATTAGCCACATTTGGCATACCTTTTTTGGTCAACCTTTCCACTTGCCTTTCTTGGCATTGACTCTCTTCCCCATGTGAATTTTTAATTCACATTTATTCACCCAAGACTCCTCTCTTGCCCATGTGAATTTTTAATTCAATTTTATCTTTCCAAAGTCTTCCCCATACTCATGCAAAGTTCTAGAAGGTTTGACTTGTCACTTTACATATGCCAAGGACTTCTAGAACCTTGGACTTGTCACATCACCCACATGTGACAAATCTCCAGCTTTTTGGAGACTCTCTTTTATCCAATAAACTCTCTTAAGTATGTGAATTTTTAATTCACATTTATTTCTCCAACCACTTCCCCTTTTCCCATGGAGATTTTTGAGGAATTCTAAAATTCCTCAAATGTCTCTTTCATCCTCATTTGGGGACAAGAAGTTTCTTTTTGAGGAAATCTTCTCATTCTCCAAGGTACCTACAAGGTACTTGTCCTTCATCCACCTCATGTACTTATCTTCCACATCATCCCACCCTAGGACATATCACATTCCACATGTCAAAATGTGAGGGCTTGTGAGTCCTCAACTCACCATAGCCCTTCATTTTGATCTTGTTGGATCAATCTCAACTGTTGAATTTTTTAGAGAATTCCAATTATCCTATAAATACCCCCTCATTTCTCTCATTTTGGGGAGGAAGTCTTTTGCTACCAAACTCTTGCCAAATTTTCATTTGCATCATTTTAGCTTCTACATAGCATTCCTCATCAATCCATCTTGCATCTTGCATCCATTTAACTCCATTTCCATCCAAGGAGCACACAAGACATCCAAAGATCAAGGGCCAACCAAGGAAGAAGCAACATGAAGGTATAATCAACTAATTTATCTTATCTTGCTTTCATATTTATCAATTGCTTTGGCTAATCATTGAGGTGTCCTCTTTTGTGTTAGTTCTTTTTATTGCATCATTAGTTGTTTAGCATCTTACATTAGAACCATAACATTTTAATAGGATCACATTTTTGGCTGGTCTGGTGGGACCCACAAATGGGTCTCTTTGCTTTCATGTTTATTGTTGTTTAAGATATTTGCAAGTTCATGTCGTAGAGGGGCAGACTTGCCCTCTTGGGCACTACAGAGGGGTGGATATGCCCTCCTATTTTGACGTTTTCTAACCGTTTTTTGCAGAAGTGCGGATACACCCTCCTATTCTGACATTTTCTAACAGTTTTTTGCAGAAGTGTGAATACGCCCTCCTGTTTCGACGTTTTCTAACAATTTTTTGCAGAAGTGCGGATACGCCCTCCTATTCTGACGTTTTCTAACTATTTTCTATAGAGGGGCGGATACTCCTCTCGTTCCAATGTTTTCTAACAATTTTTTGTAGAAGTGCGGATACGCCCTCCTGTTTCGATGTTTTCTAACAAATTTTTGTAGAAGTGCGGATACGCCCTCCTGTTCTGATGTTTTCTAACAATTTTTTGTAGAAGTGTGGATACGCCCTCCTGTTTCGATGTTGTCTAACAGTTTTTAGAGAAGTACGGATACGCCCTCCTATTTTGACATTTTCTAATAGTTTTCTGTAGAAGTGCGGATACGCCCTCCTGTTCCGACGTTTTCTAACAGTTTTCTATAGAAGTGCGGATACGCCCTCCTATTCTGATGATTTCTAACACTTTTCTATAGAAGTGAGGATACGCCCTCCTGTTCTGATGTTTTCTAACTAATTTCTGCATAGGGGCGGATACGCCCTCGTGTTTCGATGTTTTCTACCTGTTTTCTGTAGAGGGGCAGATATGCCCTCCTATTCTAACGTTTTCTAACTATTTTCTGCAAAGGGGCGGATATGCCCTCCTGTTCTAGCATTTTTCATTGCAGAGGGGCAGATTTTCCCTAAACAACATGTTCGAGAAGGTAAAAGAGTTGTATTTTAGCTTCGTTTTTGCCTTTGTTTTTTATTGTTTGGAATTCTAACCCTCTAACCTTGTTTGTTGGTGGGTGAAGTCAGATTTCTTGTTGATACCTTGCAGTATTTTCTAAAATTCACAAAGGAAAAAAAGATAAAAACAACTAACTTTTGCTTGCAGGGCCTTTATTTTATTCGAGTTTAAAATTTTTTTTTACTATTTTATCTATTCACTTAGTATAATTAGGGGGAAGTAATACTTGTTGCTTGCTATGTCTATTTTTCTTTGTGTTACCCTAAGGGGGCATTAGTTTTTTTTCACCTTCCCCTTGCACTTTGTGTGGATCCGGGGGGTAGTTGGAAACGATTAGTGTCTTCTGCTTAGTAGGATCTGCTTGGGGATTTCATCACCCCAAGGGACGATCCCAACCATGCATATCGGTGGGGTATAGAAAGGGGGGAGAGCCAAAACTATACCCCAATCTAGTTGCGTCATAATTGGCAGAACCTCGAAGCTAGGATGATACCTAGATAGACGTGAAGAGTTGGTCCGAACCTTTCAGTATCTCGTTGGGGTTCCCGACTCATGCTTGTGATAGATTGGTGTTCACGGTTGTGCCTCACATACCGAGCATATATAGAGGACTCCCTAGAAACCTTGTTCATCCTAGAGTAAGAACTTTGTTGGCCATATCCCTTAACACTAATCATAGGATTGTGCTTGTTTAAAGTGTCTTTCTATGAAAAACCAATAAATTTTGATAAGTCAACCTCATTGAGTCATTTCAAGTCTTTGGCATAATCTCATCATCCAAACCAAGTCACTATTTTCCTGTAGAAGGGCGAATTTGCCCCCCTGTTTCAACACTTTTCACTACAGAAGTGCAAATATGCCCCCTTGTTTCAACATTTTCACTGTAGAAGTGTGGATACGCCCCCCTGTTTCAGCATTTTTCACTGTAGAAGTGCGGATATGCCCCCCTGTTTCAACATTTTTCACTACAGAAGTGTGGATACGCCCCTTCTTTCAACAGTTTTTACTCCAAAAGTACGGATATGCCCTCCTGATGCACTATTTGACTGCAAAAGGGCAGATACACCCTCCTGAACATACCATTTCATCCATTTGACCATTCCAAACCTCTGTTTAAACACCCAAAGTCTCTGTTTGACCATTTGATCATCCTAAACACTCATCTAACCAATCCAAACATCCATTTGACCATTCCAAACCTCCATTTAACCTTTCTAAAATGTCTGTTTTATCACATTCTCATTGATCATTCCATCATTTGGGATACCCATCTTATCGTGTGACCTAAACATTTGTACTTTCCAAAAATATCACTTCAACAACACATCTTTCATTTGCATTCATCATCATCTCTTAACACAAAAATTCCTTAAACCTTGTTTTAGGAGTTATCTCTCGAATTAACTAGGGTGTTAAGTTTGATCGTTATCCTACATATCAATCCTTGTCTTCAACCTAATCAATCCACTTTTATCTTCATGGGGATTTGTGTTGTAATTCAACATCATTGGCCCAAATCAATCCCATTCCATCTCAAGGTGGATTCATCACCGTGATCATAGCTAGTTCAATCCTATCAACCAACGTCATAAGTCACTTAGGTTAATTTCTGAATTGGGTTTTAGGATCCCCTCCATCAATCCAATGCAATCTATCCAAATCCAACATCATCCAATCAAAGTTCCATCATCCAATCAAAATCATCAAAGAAAATCAAATCCTTATCCAAAATCATCAAATCAAATTGATACATCATCAAATTTGATCCATCAAACCAATCCTTATCTAAAATCATCAAATTAAATTGATACATCATCAATTGATCCATCATCCAATCCATTCCAACATCGTCCAATCAAAATCATCAAAATAAACCAATCCTTATCCAAAATCATCAAATAAAATTGATACATCATCAAATTTGATCCATCAAACCAATCCTTATCCAAAATCATCAAATCAAATTGATACATCATTAGTTGATCTATCATCCAATGAATATCCCATCATCCAATCAAAATCATCAAAACAAATCCATTCCTTATCCACATCATCAATTAATCTATCATCTTATCAATCGATCCAATATCCAACAATCTTAATCCAATCTAAAACAATCAATCCAAATCATCACCTAGAACATCCTTTAGAAGTTGCATCATGAAATCACTTAGTTGTTTTGCACATTCATGCCCGCTCACAAACCAAAAAGCAAATGGTAGACCAACAAACTCAAGGTTCCCAACCAAATGTCCCTCAAGATCCTAATAACATTCTACATGATCCCCATATCAACGTCTCATCTCAATCGAACACCGACATCTAGAATATCAAAACACCCAATGATAAAAACATGGTCAATCAACCCAAAGTCACCGTTGACGAATATCTCAGTAATCCTGCCAATGTCCAAATGACATATCATCTCCTAAAAGAACGTGGGGATAAGATCCTTGCCACATTACTCATGAAGGGAATTAAACCACCATCTGGTTTTGATATATCACAATATTCCCTTCCCACTTTTGTTGATCCACAAACCTCACAAAATGTTCCAAAGGGTTCCTACATTCTTGAAGGTGCACCTGCTGAAAATTGGTACCACCCCGAGTTTGGAAATGCTGTCATCCACCAAATCCAAGAATATCCTCATCTTTCGATC
Source organism: Sequoiadendron giganteum (assembly GCA_007115665.2). Taxonomy (NCBI): domain Eukaryota; kingdom Viridiplantae; phylum Streptophyta; class Pinopsida; order Cupressales; family Cupressaceae; genus Sequoiadendron; species Sequoiadendron giganteum. Next base: position 28,365,800 of record CM021108.1, on the reverse strand, counting down.
ACAACATCTACTATTCCACCTCCCGATCCTAATGATCCCCATACCTATGGAATACCATCATACATCCCATCTGCTCCACCGCTTCCTCCCCCATATTCTAATATTGTGGGCACACCTACACTTACCAATGTGCTACCTCCTGCATTTCAACAACCTCCGAATGGTCCACACCAATCCACCACACTACCAGCACCACCACAACATGCTGCTACTATCCTAGCTTCATCTCAACCCTTGCATCCGCAACATTCACAACACACTACTATTCTCACACAGCTATCACATCAAATAGTGCAACCTACCTCACAACAACAACAACAACACATCTCATCTCACCCATATCATCATCAAAAACAACAACAACGATCCCAACAACAACAACAATGACCCCAAAAAAAACATATTTCATCTCACCCATCTCATCAACAACAACAACAACAACAAGGACCCCCACAACAACATGTGCATATCCCTACACAGAAAAACCATAATCTGCTTACTAAGTACCGCTATCATCCCTCTAGCACATACACTATTCCATCCCATCTCAATATGAATCCTCATCAGGATACCCAAAACCAAACACATACCCAACCACCACCTTACACCAATCCTTCACAACCTCAGCATCATCCCCACCAACAAACATCGAATCCATACCCATATGCCTCGCAACAACCCACCATTGTGCAACAACACCAATCCTATTCACCCTACTTTCAACAACAACCAACTTACCAACAAGAGGCACCTCACACTTCCTATTACCAACAACCATCATCACATAAACAAAGAGGCCCTACCTCCATGCATTACCAAAATGCTACGCAACAACATGACCCATCCCTTGCTTCCTAATATCAACAACAAGTGGCTCCCACTCATCACAATCAATCATCGAACTATCAATCCACTTATAATCAACAAACACACTCCTATTCGACTCAACCCGTCTATGATTCAATAGTAGTAGGGCCATCCTCATCATATCCACAGTACTATCCATACAATCAATCCACTTTGACTTCCACAACTCCCGTCAATAAGAACTTGCAAGAAGTAAAAGCAACATTAAAGGACCTACAAGCTGGAGCGGGTAAACAATCATTCAAGTTTGAGGACATATGTCCTTATCCTTTTGATCCCTCCATCTCCTTGATTCCTTTTCCCAAATATTTTGAGATACCAAAATTTGACAAATACAAAGGAACCAGGGATCCTAGAGCTCACCTTCAAGAATTTTATGCCCATTGCCAAGAGCTCATGCATAACGATAATTATCTTATCCGAATTTTCCCTGAAAGTCTACAAGGGGTTGCCCTTAACTAGTTTATGGGACTTGAAAAAGGATCTATCAAAAACTTTGCACAATTATCTGAATAGTTTGTCTCCCACTCCTCTTTTAATCTAGAGAAGGATATTGACACACTTGATCTCCTGAAAGAAAAACAACATTATGGAGAGACCTTTGCAAGCTACTTGCAAAGATGGCATGCCTTGGCTAGCAGGATGAAATCCCCACCAAAAGAAAAGACATGGTCACTTTATTTATCAAAAATTACCATCCAGATATGGTTCATAATTTCCAACTCCATTGTATCACCATTTTTGCGAGACTTGTGGAGAAAGGCCCCATCTTAGAATGAGCCCTTGTTGCAAAAGGGCAAGTCAAACATTTTAATTCTGATAGAGAAAAATCCTTTGGGGATAAACCTCGTTATTGGAATAGAAATAAAAATATTGTCAACAATGGTGTCACTGATACCAAACATGTTCAAGTGGCCACCACCATGCAAAAATACCCTCCTCAACAACAACAGTCAGTCCAAAACACCATATCCATCCCCCAAGGGGCACCACGACAACAATCCAACCAAAATAACCAAGGGGGAAACAAACGACAGTTCACTTAGTTGGGAGAACCCCTTAGCGTGGTGTTTAACAAGCTTCTTCAAGGTAATTATCCCATCACGTATCCTGTCACCAAACCTCTTGATATGTCTAAACCCAAGCCTTCTTGGTTTAAAGACAACAAATATTGTGAATTTCACAAGATTAAGGGACATACCTTAGATAAATGTCAAGGCCTCATCGATCGAGGTGAAATCCATGTGTAATTAGAGAAAATCAGATATAAAACTAGAATAACAAGATATCAAAACCCTAACTAGCACAATAGAGTACAAGCAAGCATGAAATGAAAAGAATAAAATAAAGCAAACCGATCTCCAAGCTAGATTTGATTTATCTCCATTGCTCTTCTCCACCTGCATGAGAATGCATGATTTTAAAGGTTTGAATGTTGATATGTTGATTGCTCAATTTTGCAGCATAACGATAAGATGAAGATAATAGAAGAAAATAGATAGATAGATAGAAATTTTGGCAGAGTAAGGATGCTGAAAGAGGATCCTCAAATGGCCTATGAAAGGCTTGATTTATAGGAGAAGGTTGATTCGATTCGATGGCCAAGATTAAAAGTCAAATTTGTGATATGTATGGCTAGGATTAAAAGTTTATTTTAGTGACTATGACGCACATTAAGTGGCTTATGACATGACACTCAAATCAGGATGTGAGGAAATAATGGAGATTCTTTTATTTATTTTAGAAGAAAAGATGCTTATGACACACAATAAATGAGGTTAAAAATAGGATGTGAGTCAAAATCTCATAATTTAAATAATTAAATTATTTAAATTATTTATGCATGTGAAGAGTTGTAGTCATGTGACACATGTTGCAATGTGACAATAAGAGGAATTAATTCAAATATTTAATTTGAATTATTTTGAGACATGTGAAAGGGGAATTAATTAAATAAATGAGATTTATTTAATTAATTGGGAAGGTGATTAAGTGGGATAAATGGGATAAGTGATATAATGTAATGACCTAGGGTAAAATATTAAAAATATTTTTCAAGGTCATGTATCGACTAGGTAATGTTATGATAGGGACAATTTTGAGTGTCTACATTTTGCCCCTCTTTGAGATGATGTTCGAGATGGTGAAATTTATGTCGAGTAACATCATTTCAAAGAAGCCAAGGTATGGATAGATGAAAAAAAGATGATGCCCCAACCACTTGAATAAGTGAGGAGTATGATGAATGAAGGAAATGGATGATAGAAGAATATGATGATGCAAAAGATATGAAGAAATGGGATGATGATATAGGATATGATAATGATGATGATGCCCCCTCGAGAGGATAGGCGGTTGCATAAACACGGATATTCTCTCGAAATGAATGAAATGATAAAGGAGGGATAAGATGAATGATACAAGATAAGAAGTAGATGAAAAAGAAAAATGACACGCTATGCTACAATAAAGTGAGCAATCATATGTTTGATATAGCACTAGACGTTATGCACCAAGGTATAAGGACCAAGGTGACGATGTGTCTCATGCCCCAAGCATAATACAACCTTGTCTAGATACAAGATATGAATATTAGCTAGGAGTGATTCAGATTTGATGCAAATGCAAATTGAAATGATAAAACACACAAGCAAGCAAGCATGCACAAATGATACAAAAACAAACAAGGTATTGCCCCTGTCAAGCTGTAAACCGATGATTAATTGATTGATTGATGATGATGATAGTGTTGTCATTGTGGGGAATGATATATCCCTAGATCAACACAAGGATGATTGATTGATGATGATGATAGTGTTGTCATTGCGGGGAACGATATATCCCTAGATCAACACAAGGATGATTGATGATTGATTGGGTTTACAACAAGATTAGGATCAAGACCGAAATGTGATTGGATAATTTGACTTGATTGATTAGCTTGGTTGGTATGGATTAAGGATTGAATTGCATTTGGATTATTGCTTGGAAGGATTGAAGATGCTTGATTTGAAGATTTGGATGATGATTGATGAATTAAATTGAGGAATTGATTTACTTGGAATGATTTTGATTGATTGGATTGATGAAGAAATGATTTGATTTGATGATAATAATTGGATTGATTAGAAGAAGTGATGTGATTGATTAGAATAATGGATTTGATTAGAAGAAGTGATGTGATTAGATAGTTTGATGAAGAAATTGATTTGAAATTTTGATTTGAAGAAGTTGAATTGATGCGTTGAATTGATTGGAAGAAGTGAATTGGTTTGATTTTATTGCTTGGATTTTTGTTGGCTATTTGATTTTTTTGTCTTTTTGAAATGTTTTGATATTTTTGGATTTTCGAAATGTTTTGATTTTTTTAGATTTTTGGAATATTTGATTTTTTTGGATTTTTTTCAGAACCTTTTTCAATTTTTTTGGACTTTTTTGAAATGTTTTGAGATGTTAATGGATGACAATTTGGGTAGCCTTTGTGCTAGATACCAATGACAAGGGAAAACCAAGTCTAGGTGCAAGGATATAGATGTGATTGATGGATGAAAGGGTGGGTGATAGGATAAGGGACAAAAGGCTCATGATATATGGATGGATAAAAAATGATAGGTCATAGTGAATGAAATGGATGTATGCATCATAAGAGGGCAGGATGTGATCTCCAAAGACTATGTCGCATAGGAATAACATGCCCCATTCTAGGTACAATACTTAGGATTCTTCATGACAAAGCTTATGACACTAGGATAATGATAGGCTTGTTTGGAAGGATGAGGTATATCAAAAGATATCCAAAGCATGTTTCAACATTTTGCCCCATATTTTTATCAAGATCAAAAAGAGGAAGAGAGGATGAATGGACTCAATATGATAAGTATATGGGTATGATGGATAAGGATGGTAGGTAGGATGGATGATATGATAAGAAATGACATGATAGGATAGATAGTGTAGATGAGACAAAGTGCCCCCAAGTGTAAGTGACATAGAAGATCAACCTACACATGATGCCTATTTGCCAGGTTTTCATCATGGTACTTATCCAGGGCACCTGTTTACCAGGTTTTCACCGTTGGACGAAGGGATTTCTCTTTACTTTTTTTTTTTTTGACTTTTTTGACTTTTTGATTTTTGGATAAGAGAAGGGGAATATGGATAGGAGGGACTCAAGTTTCTAGTTCCATGAAAGGTGATAGTCCCACTAGAGATGGATGTCATCGCATGGACCATGTCAAATGTCATTATGCTCATAGATGTTGGTAAGGGATGACATGAAAGGGAGATGGAGTAGGTAGATGATGGATTATGATGTGGATTATGGAGGGATTGGTGGATTATGATGTGGATTATGTAGGGAGATGAATGGGAGGCTTAGCCAAAAGCATGGACCATAGGAAGGTGATGGGGGAGATATGTAGGATAATGAGTGAAGGGTGAGGAGATGGAGGTATGTGGAATTGTTGTGAAATTGAAGGGAACCATGACCAATGGTTGCACACACTGTGATAAACGTTGAAGTTTTTGATGTGGAGGGGGTGTAGGAAGCAATGGAGATGTTTTCTTAGGAGATGGGTGATGAAGTGCTTTAGGTACCCACATAGACTTAGTATTTTTATGACTTTTATTTTGCTTGTGGGATGAAATATGAGATTCTTGAATAGAGTGGGAATATGAGGTGGAAGTGGATGGTTGGGATTTTTGTGATGTAGATGCCTCGTTTGACTTGTTTTCTTTTTTCTTAGGTACCCAAACCATTTTGTTTTTAGACTTTTCTTTTGAAGGTATGGGATTATATTTCTTTTTGGATGGATTTTTCTTTGATTCTTTGCTTTTGTGTCCTAGGGCATGATGACCCTTCATATTTTTTCCTTTATAGATAGAGGCATCAATTATTTTTCTTTTGAATCCCATGGGTATGGTGGAATGAGTGGAAGCTTCACGTTTAGACAATGTGTGCATTGATTGGTCATGATTAAGATTTTTAGAGGATTTATGGATAGGTGGATAAGGAGATTGGATAATGGGGATATTAGGTATTGGGAGTAGTGGAGGTAAATTAGATGGATGGATATTAGGAGTTCGAAGCAATGGTGGCAAAGTTGATGGTGGAAGATGTACGGTCACATGCTTTTGAAATTTGTAGGATGATGGATGAGGGATGGCAACATATGTTTTAGGCGTATGATAGGATTTATGGTGGAAAGAGGACTTAGGATGGGTGGAGGAAGTACCAAAATCTTTAGAATATTGGTGTCCTTGAGGTGTATAACCAAGGCCATAAGAGCGTGGAGGGACCTTGACATGGATTGGCTCCAAAACATCTTGTTCATGAAGGCCTAAACCTTTACCTTGGTATTTCATGTTTTGAAGCATGCGATGGACAATGGGACTAGGTTTGTTTTGAACACTAGATTTGAGTTCATTATTAGATGAAGAAGGTGAATTAGATAAAGGTTTGTGTTGTTCTAAGGAGGAAAATTCATGAATAAAGATGGATAGACCAATAGGACATGTTGGTGGATTTGAAATGGGGTTTATAGTGGACATGGAAGGATCATTAGGATCTTGATTATGTTCATTTAGATCCACACTATTGGTTTGATCTTCTACATTTACTTGGGAGGCATGTGTCTCATCATGGCAAGTGGATAATGCAAGATCATAGATTGGACTAGGCAGGGGGTCTATATGAGCAATGGAGGTTTCTTGCTCATAGATAGGTGAAGTGATAGGATCATGACCATGGAATGCATAGAGTTGGCTAAGAGGATCATCATGGCATTCTTGATCATAGGTAGGATCTAGATCATAAAGGGAAGCTTTATCATGAATAGGATCAAGTATGTTATGAGTGGGATCATTAGAAGGGTGTAAATCTTAATTATAATGAGAGGTTAATATTTCCTCATGCTTAGGATAATGCTCTTGACATAGCTCGTGGATTTGAGTGGAAATGAAAGTGGAAGGCTCTAGAAGAGGCTTGGTATGCTCTTTATGATCAACAACATGAGGGCATGATGGATTTTGACTTAGACATATAAGATCAATAGGTTGTGGACCACATGATGGAGTTGGAAGAATAGGCATGGCATTCAAACATTCATTGGTAAGCTCATTAATGGGTGCTTGACATGGGGATGGTTTATTCCGTGCTAGTAGTCTTTGGAGAAAATTGTTAAAGGATTCTTTGGTTGATGGATTGGAGCTTGAGAAGTTGGATGGTGGTGTTGGTGTAGGACTAGTATGCTTTGAGTTAGGTATTTTATTAGCTGGGGATGGAGGACTAGTAGATGGAATGGTGTATGATTCCAAACTGAGGGTGGTATTTCCCTTGTCAATAGCATCATTAAGGTGACCTAAGATTTCAACAAAGTTTTCATCATCACTAAGATCTACAATGTTCTCATCATCACTAGGAGCAAAGTTTGACCCACCTTGGAGGATATATGGTTTTGGATTATCTTTATGATTAAGCAAAGGGAATCCTTGAAGTATGACCTTGGTCTTGTGACTAAGATCATTAAGAATTAGGACCATTTTAGCAAGTGTTTGACTAGGATTAGGGTGATGATGATGATGAAATGATTAGATTGAATGACTTGGATTGATTAGGATGAAATTGATTTGAGTGCGATTAGAAAAAACGATGATTAGGATGATTAGAATGATATGTTTATGTGTTGGTGTTTATAGCTTGATATGGAAATTTTCAAACAAATGATTACACATGTACACACATGAATCACACACACAAGACACATAATCAAGTTTGAATTTGAAATTATGATTGTGATGATTAAGCACACACTTGAAGAAGACACATCAACAAGTCCTAGAACTAGTCAAGTGGGTATGGCCAATTAGGTCTTAAGCTAGGATGCATGAGGTTGACTAGGGATAATTTGAAAGAAAAATCTTGCCACACAGCCAGGAGAAAAGGGGTAACCCACCCTTCACCTTCACTTCCCAAAGGTATAAAGTTCTTTGGGGCTTAGCCAAGAGTGACAAGATTTTAACTTCCAAAGAAGCGTGTCTTTCGATTCACACTTCGATTGAGGTCATCCCTAGGGGTGATGAAATCCCCTAGCAGGCCTTCTATGAAAGGTATGACAAAAGCGAATCAAGTGAGGTGTTTTTGATCACACATGCACTTGATTCACACTTGCAATTGTTAATTTTCCTTTAGAAAATTGAAATGTGTGTAAAACAATTCAAGCACTTGTTATTTTTTAAACCCAAGGAAAATATGTGTGATTGAAAGACAATGATTCTTTTTAAGCCCAATTTCAAAGTGTGATTGCAAACAAGATGTTCATTTTAAAACCCCAAATTCAAGTGTTTTGCAAACAAAATTGATTGATCAAATGAGAGATAAAGATAATAAAATAAGTGCACCCAAAAATTTTCACTTTCCAATTTTATGTGTATGACTGATATTGCTACTACTATAGCTCCTTATGATCATCTGCAAAATAAAAAAATGATATTATAATGCAGCCAAAACAAAAAGTTCATCAGGAAATTTCAATTTCAGATACACGTTTTTAACATAACCGAATTAGATTCAATTATTTGAAGATATTATTTGTTTGAAAAATAAAAACTCAAAGAAGGAACCCTTGCTAATTTTATGAGAAATTTTCAGAAATGTAAAGAAGTTAGAAAAATTCCCTGTTTTGCACTCAAAAACGCGGATTTGTAAAAAACATATAGAAAACAAAGATCGGATTATTTTGCATTGTATTTGACCTATAAATTAAATCTGTAAAATAGAGACCCCTATTAAAATTACAAGAGCTTTCCGGAAATGTAAATATTTTGAAAAAATTCATTGATTTGCGTTAAGCAAGTAAATTTTATGAAAAAACATAAAATAGTGATAACACCTACAAAACTAGTGATAAACTCTCAAATTTTTTATTGTAGCCTGTTGAGATGATTTTTAAGCTTCTGTGAGAATCTTGTAGAGAAATACATAGCCATTTGAAAGATATGATGGAATTTGTAAAACCTCGGGTTTCATCCAAAAACTGGTAAATCTGCAACAAAAAAACAAAAAAACCTGCAAAAAGCAAGCTAGATCAAAGGATTCACGTCGGTTCACCAAATGTAATTAGGGAAAATCAGATATAAAACTAGAATAACAAGATATCAAAACCCTAACTAGCACAATAGAGTACAAACAAGCATGAAATGAAAACAATAAAATAAAGCAAACCAATCTCCAAGATAGATTTGATTTATCTCCATTGCTCTTCTCCACCTGCATGAGAATGCATGATTTTGAAGGTTTGAATGTTGATATGTTGATTGCTCAATTTTGCAGCATAATGATAAGATGAAGATAATAGAAGAAAATAGATAGATAGATAGAAATTTTGGCAGAGTAAGGATGCTAAAAGAGGATCCTCAAATGGCCTGTGAAATGCTTGATTTATAGGAGAAGGTTGATTTGATTTGATGACCAAGATTAAAAGTCAAATTTGTGATATGTATGGCTAGGATTAAAAGTTTAATTTGTGATATGTATGGCTAGGATTAAAAGTTTATTTTAGTGTCTATGACGCACATTAAGTGGCTTATGACATGACACTCAAATTAGGATGTGAGGAAATAATGGAGATTCTTTTATTTATTTTAGAAGAAAAGATGCTTATGACACACAAAATGAGGGTAAAAATAGGATGTGAGTGGGAATCTCATAATTTAAATAATTAAATTATTTAAATTATTTATGCATGTGAAGAGTTGTAGTCATGTGACACATGTTGCAATGTGACAATAAGAGGGATTAATTCAAATATTTAATTTGAATTATTTTGAGACATGTGAAAGGGGAATTAATTAAATAAATGAGATTTATTTAATTAATTGGGAAGGTGATTAAGTGGGATAAATGGGATAAGTGAGATAATGTAATGACCTAGGGTAAAATATTAAAAATGTTTTTCAAGGTTATGTATTGACTAGGTAATGTTATGATAGGGACAATTTTGAGTGTCTACACCATGTAGATGCTATAACAACATCTTCGTCCAATGCTCAACTCCAGATATATCAAAACACTTTTCCTAACCACAATCAGGGTCCTAGTACTTCCAACTCTAATCCTGGACCTAGCAACAATAACAAGCAAGGAAACAACACCAATAACATCAGCTATAAAAATGTGCCATACAATTACCAAGGTGTGGTCTCATATGTAGAACAAGTAGAGCCATGCGTATTCATGATACATGTCAAGGGAAAAGATCCACAATGTGATGTTACTACTCGACGAACCCACATCACAGTCCCCACAACTCCTCGATCTACCCAACGACCATTTGTCAATTCACAATATAACATCCTAGACCACCTAGGCAAGACTGCAACCCAAGTATCCCTCTTAGATCTGCTTAAGTCATCTCGTGTGCATTAAGACATCTTGACTAAGGCTTTGCAAAGCACGCAAGTGCCCGATGATATTGACCCTACCCAATTCCAAGCATTGGTAGGCAACCTCTCATCAACCTATCAGTTAGCCTTTAGCCAAAAAGATATGTTGAATCTTGATTCAAGCCATAACCGCCCCCTCCATCTCGAGGTTGGCGTAAATTGTCAAAAAAGTAAAAAGGGTACTAATAGATAATGGTTTGGCCCTAAATATTTGCACATTAAAATTCATACAATAGGTTGGATACACCCAGGCTGATTTAAGAAGTCAAGTTATCACTATCAAGGCATATATTAACGAGAGCGAGATTCTGAAGGTATTATTTGCCTCCCTATTCAAGTGGGCCCCATTGTACAATACACTATGTGTCATTTTTTGGACCTTGAACTTCCATACAACATCCTTCTTGGCCATCCATGGATTCATTCTATGCAAGCCGTCCCATCCACCTATCATCAATGCTTAATGTTTCCATTTCAAGGAATGGAAGTTACCATACAAGCTGATCCCCAACCTTTTGAATATTGTCGTGCCTTGGAAGCTTCCTTTCCACATTCACATTACTGCCCATGAGTCGAAATGGGGGCATCCCCAACATCTGATCCTGACCCATCCACCAATACACTAAACACCTCATCTCCACCATCATCCACACCTACCTTCAAAGTCAACAAGGTCCAAATCATAGACAAAGGATGTTGTGAATATGAAATGCATACCACACTAAACGTAGCAACCATGCCACCCTCACCCCACACATATGGAAAACTAGGTCTGCCCATACCAAGAGTGGAAGAAAAGACACTTACACTCACCTCCAAGAACATGGGTTTGACAAAATTCAATGATTTGGGATCCCTTTAGTATCAAATGGATGAAGATATCAAAAAAATGGGTTTATCGAGAAGAACTTGAGCCACCACATCCCCTTATCGAATAATTTCAAGAAGTTTATTCACGTGCCTCCAAGTTCATTGAAAAGTGTCATTACCAAGGCAGAGGCCTTGGTGCGAAAGAACAAGGAAAACGCTAGCCCATTGAAGCAACTACCATTCGACCAAGAAATTTGGGCTTGGGTTATGATACTAAAGAGAAGGGTCTTGCAACATCCTCTAGAACTTCTAACAATGTTAGTGTTGACGACGATTCCCTCGAAGACATACTGGAAGAAGAGTCCATCATACACACGTATGATGATTTGAATCATGTTGACCTCCCTGCCATGTTTGAGTGCTTGTCTGTTTGCACCATAACCTTATCCCTCAAACATCCTGAACTTATAGATCATGACCTACAAGGTAGCACACCTGTCAACACATTTCCCTCAAAGGATACTTACGTACATCTCAAGGGATTGGGGGAAGATGAATGCCCTAACCGCAAAAGCAAAAAGAAACAAAAAACAAATAGGTCATCTAGTGAAAATCTCACTGAGGTGCTTTTTGACTGGACAAAAGTAAAAACAAAGGGTGTATCTGATAGTGAAAACCTTGATACGACACTGGAAGATGGGGACATTCATCTTCCCCTGGTAGGAACATAAATATCTGAGCAGTCTTCTATTCTCATTGAAGAGACACAAGAGGTAAATTTGGGGACAATAGAAACTCCAAGGATCACCTATGTAGCCAAATCTTTATCAGAAGAAGAATATCTCACCATTGTCCAAATTCTCTGAGACGGGGTTATCAATTTCACATGGGCTTACTCAAATATGCTTGGCCTAGATCCTAATCTTGTTGTGCACCATTTGGATGTCTACCTAGATGCCAAACCTTTCAAGAAGAAGCTCCAGAAGATGCACCCGCAGGTAGCACTATTAGTTAAAAGAGAATTGGAAAAATTACTAGATGCTGGCTTTATCAGGCTCATTGATTATTCCGATTGGATTTCCAATATAGTAATTGTTGCTAAACCTAATGGAGACATTAGAATTTGCATAGATTTCTAGAATATTAACAAAGCTTGTCCAAAAGATGACTTTCCATTGCCTAATATCGACATGTTGGTCAAAATTACTGCGAGACACGAGATGTTATCCCTCATGGATGGCTTCTCTGGCTACAATCAGATCTGAATTTCCCTTGAAGATCAACACAAAACCGCTTTTACAACACCTTGGGGCACCTTTTGTTACAATGTCATGCCCTTTGGCCTCAAAAATGCGGGGGCAACATATCAATGAGCAATGACTGTTATATTCCATGACCTCATGCGCATTATTTTGGAAGATTATGTTGTTGACCTGCTGGGAAAATTCGGAACCAAAAAAGAGCACCCTGCCATCCTGAAAAATATCTTTGAGCGCTTGGATTAGTACAAGCTAAGACTAAATCCAAAAAAATGTGTGTTTGGTGTCACGTTAGGGAAATTGTTGGGCTTCATAGTCTCCCAGAGAGGCATTGAGGTTGACTCTGCTAAAGTAAAAGCTATCATGGATATACCTCCACCTAGAAACCTAAAACAATTAAGGAGCCTTCAAGGAAAGCTACAATCCATCCGTCAGTTTATAGCCCAGCTTGCGGATAAATGTTAGCCATTCACTCACCTTCTAAAGAAATACACCACCTTCAAATGGAATCAATAGTTTCAATTGGGTTTTGATATGATCAAAGAATACTTGGCCCACCCACCAATCTTGATGCCACCTATCCCTATAAACCCCTCTTTCTATACATATCTGCCACTTCAGTTGCATTGGGGGCATTGTTGGCACAACATAATGAATTCTCAAAAGAATGGGAAATCTATTACATTAGCCAAACAATGGTTGGTAATGAAATCAATTATTCATCAATGGAGAAAGCATGTCTCGCTGTGGTCTTTAGTACACAAAATTTACGTCATTATATGCTTAGCCATCCTATAAAGTTGATATCAAAAGTGGAGCCCCTCAAATACCTGTTATCTAAGACAACCCTAACTAGTTGAATGGATAAATGGATCATGCTTCTCAGTGAATTTGATATAGAATATGTGGACATAAAATCCATCAAAGGACAGGTAATAGCAGATCAGCTGGAAAATGCTCCGCTAGTAGATGCCTACCCCATAGAAATCGAATTTACAAATGAAGGAGTCTTTGCAGTATCAAAAGCTACCACATGGACATTGTACTTTGATGGATCACACACTCATAATGGATCGGGGGTAGGAGTCTTGTTTATCACCCCCCAAGGCGATTGCATACCAAAATTATTGAGACTAGATTTTCTCTGCACCAACAACATCTCTGAATATGAAGCCCTTCTCACAGGCCTTAGAATTGCAGTTCAATGGAACATCACTCATCTGCAAGTTTTTGGTGACTCCCAGTTGGTTATAAAATAGGTCAATGATGAGTTTCCAACAAAAGATGAAAAGTTGTTGCTTTACAAACATATGGTAGACAACTTCAAGAAATATTTCACCTCCATTCAATTTGAGTAGATCTTGAGACTCCAAAATAAGACAGCAAACGCTATGGCTACCATTGGTTCCCTCCTCGACATGCCAAAAGATCACATAGAGTGTCAGTTCCTAGTCGAGCAACTCCTAATCCCAGCATATGATATCCCTGAGAGTGACATGGTGTGTGATATTGTAGGTCCTGAATCCCCTTGGTACCACAAAATTTACACCTATATTCATGACAACACCCTCCCGCCTGATCTCACGAGAAACCATCGCAAATCATTTATCCAACACACTACCCGCTACACTATTATCGGTGATACACTTTATCGACGTGGGTATGATGGAACTCTCCTCCATTTTTTAGACGAAACTGAAGCCCGCACGACATTAACAGAAGTGCATAGCGGTATTTGTGGGGCCCATTCTAATGGTATGGCCCTAGCCAAATAGATTCTCAGAGCAGGGTATTAATAGTCTACAATGGAACAAGATGCTTGTGAATATGTCAAAAAGTGTCTTCCATTTCAACAACATGCAGATCTGATTCATGCTCTAGCACAAGAGCTCCAACCTATCACGACACCTTGGCCATTTTCACAGTGGGGTTTCAACTTGATTGTCAAGATCTACCCTCCATCCTTTGATGGCCACAATTTTATCATCGCAACCAATGAATACTTCACCAAGTGGGTGGAAGCCATACCACTCACTCAAATCACTGGTGTTCAGATCTCTAAGTTCATCCTCTACCATATTCTCTGTAGGTATGGTATCCCCTCCGCTATCATCGCTGACAACAGAAAGCCATTCAAAAATAAGTGTATGAAGCTCCTTTGTGACACGTATCATATACAACATTGTTGGTCCACCCCATATTACCCCCAAGGTAATGGAAAAGCAGAAGCGGCAAACAAAACATTGATCAAAATCATTAAGAAGATGGTCACTAGCACTGGCCGTGATTGGCACCTCCATATCCATCCTGCTCTTTGGGCCTACCGTACATCCATCCACACCCCTACTGGTGCTACTCCATACTCTCTTGTCTATGGCACTGAAGCCATCTTGGAAATCGAAGTTGAAATCCCTTCACTCCGATTCTCACTCAAGAATCTTATCACTGACGAAGATATCCGAGTGGCATGCCTAGCACAATTGGAATTGCTAGATGAAAAATAGGTCAAGGCTTATAACAATCTGCAAGCTTATACTGACTTAAAAGAAGCTACAATAAGAAATTTTTCCCTTTCCAATTCAATGTTGGTGATTTGGTCCTTAAAGAGAATCAACGAAATCAGCAAGATCAAGAGAAAAAGGGTAAGTTTGAATCTAACTAGTTGGGCCCTTATGTCATCACCACAAAGTATGGTTCTGGTGCCTATAGGATCTCCACCCTTGAAGGTGAGCCCTTGGAAGAACCCATCAACATCATGCACCTAAAGAAGTTCTATACTTAGATCAGTTGGGGTATCCTTCCTGGTAAAAGTCAAAAAATACAAAAAAATCAAAAAAGTCAAAAAATACAAAAAAACCAAAAAAGTCAAAATATTCAAAAAAAAAGAAGAGTCAATACAAAAAATTCCAAAAACAGTAAAGAGAAATAATTCATCCTATGGTGAAAACCACTCCTACGTGGCACCTTAGGATACGTACGATTGGTGAAAACCTAGCAACATGCACCTCTCGCATAAGGCTTAATCATTATCTACCTCACATCCTAGTTACTTTATGGATTATTCGCCGATTCCTCAATCCCCATATCCTCCCATCTGCTTGCATCACCTCGTCACTTGGTATATTCTGGTTGAAAATTGGACGACCGTCATCCGCTATCCAACACCTTGAGCTTGTGTCATCTCATTTTTGTGGCTGTCTCTATCTAGGTTCACTCTTCGTGTCCATCTCCATCTAGGTCTCATTGTGTCTTCTCTTGAACTACAAAGCCTCTTCGCTTGCACATAGGAAAGGCTAATCTTTGGATCGGCCCCTGAGGCATTTCGTCCTTCATCATCTGTCCTCATGGTCCACTTTTCAATCTCTTCCATCCTTGGTCTTTTGTCCTGTTCGAACTACATTGCCCCTGCGCTTGCACATAGGCAAGGTTGATCTTCCCCCGGGGCTTATGTTTGTCTTGGTCATTCTTCGGTTTCCATCAGTCCACTTTCCACTCTCTTATCATGGTCTTTTCCTGAACTACGAGGGCTCTACGCTTTCATGTAGGCAAGGATGATCTTTGATCAACCC
Source organism: Sequoiadendron giganteum (assembly GCA_007115665.2). Lineage (NCBI taxonomy): Eukaryota > Viridiplantae > Streptophyta > Pinopsida > Cupressales > Cupressaceae > Sequoiadendron > Sequoiadendron giganteum. Next base: position 28,349,854 of record CM021108.1, on the reverse strand, counting down.
CTAAGCCCCAAGGTCTTTAGGTAGTGTCTTTTCCTCTCATTGTCTTGTTGTTAAGTATGTCCCTATCACCACTAGTTTTTCACAAACAAGATCTTTTCGTATCAAGAAATTTTCCCAATGGCAATTATCCTACGTCATCTAGGTCACTTTAGATTAGTATCCATCATCGTTCTTAATAGGATGCATCCTTCCTAATAGACCACATCAACCTCATCCATTCTTGGGATCTTATGGAAAAGGATGCTTGTAATTGATTATGATCTTTTGGTACTTTTGGATATTGTTTATCATTTGAGTTCTCTATAATCACTAGTCAAGATCATCATGATCCATCATATTATGGTGCATTTTTCCTAGTCATCATAGGGGCATCTCTTGACTATTTTACTATTGTTGTCTACTAGGATGCTCCACGTAGTACCCACCAGGATTCCTCTCGGATCCTGCATTATGTGGGGGCATCCCTTTGTGCTTGTGGTTATTCCAATACTTGGCCCGACCAAAGTCATCGTGACTTTGGGTTATTGGGATAGCCTTCTTGTTTGTTGTGTTTGTTTTATGCATTAGACATTAATCCATCTTGGTTTGCATACCTTGACGCCTGATGTGCTATGCTATAGAAAAAATAAGTGCTCTAAAGGATGGAAAATTGCATTCATGTTGCATCTCATCTCACTGCATATTCCCCCTTCACCCAATCTTGCTCCTACGTCTATGACTCTTGATTTTGGTTGTGCAAACTCTCATTCCCTCTTACTAACTTTTCTTCTCATGATCCTTACAGTTCTTGACAGGTACTATGCTCGACACACCCTATGCCTATCACCTACCCATTGATACCTATGTCTACATCCATTTAGGATCATTTATCCATTTGCATCAATTCATTAAGTTCATTTATCCATATTGCATCAATTCATTAGGTTCATTTATCCATATTGCATCAATTCATTCAGTTCATTTATCCACTTACATCCATGCATTTATCCATTTACATCCATTCATTTATGCATTTACATCAATTCATTAAGTTCATTTATCTATATTACATCAATTCCTTTAGGTTCATTTATCCATTTGCATCAATTCATTAGGTTCATTCATCCATTTGCATCAATTAATTAAGTTCATTTATCCATTTATATCAATTTAGTAAGTTCATTCATCCATATATTTTCATATCCACCTATGCATCAATATTAGGCCCATATTAATTACATCATATATACAATTGCATTACCATTCATAAATCATTAACATCATCCATAATCACATCATTCGAACATGCATAAATAAATCATTAACATCATAACACAACACCCATATCAATACAACTCATCATATACGCGTGCATAATATACATCATATACCATTAAAACATCCATATAACACCACATGCATAACATAAATCATAAATATAATGTCCATATCCAAAATATAGTCTCAACATAACCACCTACATATCATCCTAAAATAAGAAGCATAATTTTAGAATATGTGTTGCACCTCCATCCGGTACCTGTCACAACACCTGTATCTTATCACCTATCCTTTGCCTGCCCTGAGCTGCCCACACCTGACCTTTGAGGAGACTCAGGTATCGGTCCCATGTGTGTCTAGGTCCCCTGTGACTCACAAGCTAAAGTCCCAAATCGAAGAGTCAACTGAAAATCACTGTACCCCCTGGTCCATGTCCCTAAAGACTGGGACAGTACCAACATCTGTGGTACCTTCCTAACATACCATGCTTTACGCTGCGCTAGATCTGGCACTGCCTGCTTATACACACATCTCCACTACCCCTCCTAATGCATGTACTCATCTCTCTGCCCATCTTGGAATCGAGCGAAATTCCGCTCATACCTGTATCTATCCCGCTCTCTGCTAATGGTTCGCCGCTCCTGCTCCCATGCCTCTTGTGCTGCTATTTGTAGTCATACCTACTATGCAGACCTCTCCCTCTCTGCCTGTATAGTCTGTAGCTCTATTTGAAAGCCCTGTACAACTAACTTTGTCCCATTACCCTTCACTCCCTGTGACTACCTCTAAGAAATATCCCTCTCAGCACTCTTAGCCCGCGCTAGTGCTACATCTCTCTGGAACTGCAGGATCTGGACCTATCTCAGTACATTGTCCCTCTCCCTTTATAGTACCTACACCTATCCCTATGCACTCTCACTCTCCCCCTACACTGTCTCTATCCTAGCCTCTATCTTTTCTCTCATCTCCTCTAAAGATGCCTCTGTAGTCACTACCCTCTCTTACAAAGCTGTCCTCTCCCCAAAAGTCCTACCATCTGGACTCTTAGTGTCTACATCTCCCTCTCAGCCTCCTAAGAACACTCCATTGAGACATGATCTCCTCCCCCTACTAGCTCTGGCTGACCCTACATCTGAGCCACTATCATCACTGCCTCTAACCTATCTCAGTCCCAAGTCATCTGAACCAGCTCCCCACGTACTCTCTCCATCTCCACTCGCATCTCCTCCCTCTCTCTCTCAACCACCTGTATATCTATTGTTAGATGACCCACAACACGCTCAAACTATATCAGCTCTGACTCCTTCACCCTCTATGCCTTTGCCTCCGCCCTCCTCAAATCCTCCTCTAACACCCATAGCCTTGCCTGGGCCCCTCTCAGTAACATCACCAGATCGTCCACTGCAACAACTGGTACTACTGCTAGAGGCTCCACCACTTGTACATCCAGGTCCATGGCCTCCCCCTCTATCTCCTCCTACACCAGCTCCACCCAACTCATCAACTGAATCCTCTGTGGCTTTCCTCTCCTCCCCACCCTCATCAATCTCATCGGCTACCCTCCAGGTCACCTCTCACCCTCTAGCTCCTGCTCCGCCTGGATCTCTTGCTGGACCCTCCTCTGTCGAATGATATCAGTCATCCCCCTAGGATTTCCTCTAACCTCTATCACCCTCTCTACCTCCTCCTATGGATCTATGGCCCTCAACTCCTCTTGCTCGGCTCTCACTTGCACTCGCCTCTGTTGTACCCTAATTCCTATTTTAGCAACCCTCCCCTCCACCACCCTGAGCATCTCCACCTCTGGCTCGCTCCCTAGCCTCACCACCTCTATCTTTGGCCCTCCCTCATCACCTAGTCCTCCTACCTCCATCCCCTCTCCCCCATCACCTAACCCTCCTACCTCCATCTCCTCTCCCACATCTCTCCTCGCCCTCCTCCTGATCCTCCTCCTCCTCTCTGGTTGATCTCCTAGTTCACCCTCATCCATCCTGTCACCCTGATGACCCACATCCTCCTATCCCCCCTACTACTGCTCATCCTCTAGTCCCCACTCCGTTCCTCCCACAGTAGGAACCTCCAGTGTAATCCTCTCAAATTGGTGGTTGCGAAACCAACGACCATACCTCTTTGTCACTCTGGCATCCTCTGGACCCACCCCCCTGCCTGGATAGGGCACCCCACCTACCATCACCAATGCCTCCCTCACTGAAAACCTTGCTCCCCATGGCACCTCTGTGGTAAGATGACGAAACATAGTTGGCGCTGCTGGAATATCTTGCATGAGTCCAAACTGCCTCATCACTCTATCCGAATGATGCATCTCTACTATGTGTCCCCGACTCCCTATCAGAAAACATATACATCTAAAGAATCTTCGATGTCTCTCCTCCTCGGCCCTTCATCCTCTAAACCGCTGATACATATGTCCTCCCGTATCTCATCAAATTCTCTCCTCCACTGATCCATCTTCCCCTGTGTCTCATACTGTAGGATGCAACCCCTGACTACCTCAAACTCCCAAGCCATCGGATCTCTATCATCCAACTCTCCTCTCCTCACCACTATGGGTCTCATCACTACGATATGCTCCCACCCCTACAATTGTAATAATGTCTTGTGCGTCACACTCTGCATCCCTTGATAGTAGATCGCATGCATGTCTCGGTATAATTAGGCCAATATGCATGACCCCCAGGAAAACTGTCCCTCTTGCCACTTGACAATATGTCGAATCATCTCCATATAACGTAAGCTGCAAAATTGTCTGCTCTGATCCGACAGTAGTATCCCACTAATCAGGCATTACAAAAACAATGGTAATAGTGGCAACCCCAAGGCCAAGCACCTGTCTACATCTATTTCACCCTGTTGAATAGGAAAATCATCTCGCCCGAATAATACTAGGATGGTCTCATGCAACTGCGCTCCTCTCGACACCACCTCGCTGACTAACCGACCTGCTATCGGCAACCATAGAATCTGCCACACATCCTCTAAGGTCACCATCATCTCCCCTGTCGGTAGATGAAAGGTCGATGTCACCGAGCTCCATCTCTCTATGAGGGCTATCAACATCACCCGATGCACTATAATATCTGGAAACTACACTAATTGTAGTAACCCCGCATGCTCCAATGCTACATGATCCGCTCCACTCATCGCCTCTATCATCGCCACCAGTGCCTCTGGCCTCCGCTCATGGGTCCATAATCGACCAAAATCCTACAATCATAAATATTCACCTTATCAACCTTCGTCAATTTCTTTTCTAAACCTTGAGGCTTTCTTTTTCCTCTCTCCCTCTCTTCTCTCTCTATCCTCTAACTCCCTCACCCCCCTTTTTTTTGAGCTAGGTGGACTCGCCCATAGCCTGGGTGGACTCACCCCTTCAACAGGGTAGACCTGCCCCCAGTCGGGGTGGACTCACCCCTCCAGCAGGGTGGCCCCACCCCCAACTAGGGCGGCTCTGCCAACCGAGGACGACGCCACTGCTAGTCGCGATAGCCACTATCTGCTCAGCTGCTGGGGCGGATTCGCCCCTACAACGGGGTGGACCCTCCCCCAGCTGGGGTAGGGCAGACCCTCCCTTGCAGCGAGGCGGACCCGCCCCTAGCTAGGGCAGACTCACCCCTGCAGTGGGGGTGGACTTGCTCCCAGTCGGGGCGGGTCCGCCGGCTGGGGATGGCATCGCCGCTAGTAGCGACGGTGACTATCCACCCTGCCGCAGGGCGGACTCGCCCTTGCAGTGGGGTAGACCCACCCCTATAGTGGGGCGGACCTGCCCCCAGTTGAGGTAGACTCGCCCCTACAGCAGGGCGGACCCGCCTTGAGTTGAGGAAGATTCACCCCCGCAACGGGACAGACCCACCACCAGCCGAGGTAGACCCGTCGGCTTGAGGGCGTATTTTCCCTCCTACGGGAAAATCATTTTTTCCCAAAATTTTGTTCTTCCAACGCACATTTTCCTATTTTATCGACGACCAAATTTTCTTCCCTAGCCCGCACACAAAACCCATATCCTACATTTTTCATAAAACATTTCAAATGCGTTAAAATTACAAAAATAATGCATAGAGTGTTTTGTCGCCTACCTGGTGGGGCCACCCTGCTGATTGTAGGACTATTGAACCTCGTCTGCTCGGTGAATGATCTCAGTATCATTATGTTGTGACATCTTTGCTCCTCGTCTACTTGCTCTTTTCTTCTCTTCTCTCAAATTGTACAGTGCAAATGAGGTGAGGTAATTTTTAAAATTACCTTATATTCATTTCCCCTCTCTTTTATGAGGTATTTTTTACCTCTTATTTACCTTTTTTTCCTTCGATTAATCCCTTTCCCTCCCGGTGCCACCATTTGCACTCGGTTTGTCCAATTGACTTCGTTCAAAAGGAAAATTTTCTTATTTTTTTGCACTCTTTCCAACCATACCTTCCATTTCTTCCTATCGAGAAGTCACCCGAGACTCCTCTTTTTTCCCTCGTCATCCTCTCGAGGGGGCATACCCTTCACATTTATCTATTTTCCCTACCATAGTCAACCCCTTCCAGGATTGGGGCATCTTCATCCATTACCTTGCTAATTGAATAGCTCAGGTCCTCCTCCTCACGCTAGGGTATCATCTTTTGGTTACTTCCTCTATAGAGTCATCTACACTTTCTTTTTTCTTCAAAGCACGATTATTCTAACAATACTTCGAAGAGGGGAAAAATGTAGACATCTAAATTTGATCACTTCCCTATGATCAAAATCATCTACTATATTCATCTATTTCATTAATAGTAATTAAATAATTTATTTAATCATTATTTCATTTTCTGCCTAAGGTTCCTAAAGTATGTAATTAAATAAATTAAAAACTTTACCTTATCCCTTTTTCTTCTCTAAATTAAATAAATGGGACAATTTATTTAATTTACTCATTTGACCTATTTGGATTAAAACTAATTTTTAATTCCTCTTGTTCTCTCTCCTTGTCAATTCTCCATAACCCTCTTTTAATTTGGATTAAATTAATTAATCTATGATTAGGATGTGCACCACTTAATCAAGATTAGTGTCACATCCTCCATAATCTCCCACTTGCCTGTAATCTCTCATTAATGATTATAATCCTATGTTTGCACAACCTTAATCAAAGTCATTAGCCACATTTGGCATACCTTTTTTGGTCAACCTTTCCACTTTCATTTTTTGGCATTGACTCTCTTCCCCATGTGAATTTTTAATTCACATTTGTTCACCCAAGGCTCCTCTCTTTCCCATGTGAATTTTTAATTCACTTTTATCTTTGCAATGTCTTTCCCATCCCCATGCAAAGTTCTAGAAGGCTTGACTTGTCACTTTACATGTGCCAAGGACTTCTAGAACCTTGGAATTGTCACATCACCCACATGTGACAAATCTCCATCTTTTTGGAGACTCTCTTTTATCAAATAAACTCTACTAAGTATGTGAATTTTTAATTCACATTTATTTCTCCAACCACTTCCGCTTTTCCCATGGAGATTTTTGAGGAGTTCTTAAATTCTTCAAATGTCTCTTTCATCCTCATTTGGGGACAAGAAGTTTCTTTTTGAGGAAATCTTCTCATTCTCCAAGGTACCTACAAGGTACTTGTCCTTCATCCACCTCATGTACTTATCTTCCACCTCATTTCCACATCATCCCACCCTAGGACATATCACATTCCACATGTAAATATGTGAGGGCTTGTGAGTCCTCAACTCACCATAGCCCTTCATCTTGATCTTGTTGGATCAATCTCAACCGTTGAATTCTCTAGAGAATTCCAATTATCCTATAAATAACCCCTCATTTTTCTTGTATGTAAGTATTATGTATTTATGTATGTCTTTAGAGGGAGGAAGATATTTAAAAGAGAGAGAGTTGTCTAGGTAAGGTGGGAGGGAGAGAGGGAGGGAGAGACCAGAGAGAGAGTTAGTGAGAGAGTCTTGATAGAGGGAGATGGTGTGGAAGGGAGAGAATAAGAGAGAGGGAGTGGGAGAAAAGGGGTTGGAGTGAGAGGGTCTTAGCTAGGTATAGTGGGAGATATAGAGGGAGAGAGAGAGAGAGGGGACGGGAGAGAGGGAATTGAGAGAGAGAGGGAGTTATTTAGATAGGGTTCCAAAGGGAGAGAATTGAGAGTGTGAGGGCAGGTGAGAGGGTGAGACTTGAGAGAGTGCGAGAGAGGGGGAGTGGGAGAGGGAGAGAGTGAGAGAGAGGGAGTGTGAGAGTGAGAGACCTAAGAGAGGGATACGGTGTGAGAGGGAGAGAGATGGGGGTGGAGTGAGAGGGACTTATCTAGGTAGGGTGGAAGGGATATATAGAGAGAGGGGGGAGAGAGAGATAGTTACCTAGGTAGGGCTCTAGAGGGAGAGACCTAGGAGAGAGAGAGGTTGGGAGGAAGAGACTTGAGATATAGGGAGAGAGAGGGAGTGGGAGAGAGAGGGAGTGATGGAGAGGTAGTGGGAGGGAGATAAAGAGATATAGATAGAGGGAGCGAGAGAGAGTCGTAGGGATTGATTGAGCGAGAGGTACGTAGAAAGAGGGAGAGGGTAGATAAAGACAATTAGAAAGGGTAGGAGAGAGGGAGGGAGAGATATGTGATATGTATAGATAAAGAGAAAGGGATGAGGGTTGAGGGATTAGGGATTAGCGTGGAGGTTTTTTGATGGTTTAAGGTATGGGGTTGAGGGATTAGGGTTGAGGGTAGAGGGTAGCAGGTTTAAGTTTTTAGGGTTAAAGGGTTTAGGGTTTAGGGTTGAGGGTTTAGGGTATAGGTTTTAGGTTATACGGTTGAAGGATTAGGTTGAGGGTCCAATGTATAGGGTAGAGGGTATATGGGTTGATGGTTTAGGGTTTAAGGGTTGAGGGTTGGGGGATGAAGGGTTGAGGGTTGAGAATCGAGGGTTGAGGGTTTAATGTATAGGGTAGAGGGTAGAGGATTTAGGGTTTTAGGGTTGAGGGTTTAAGGTTGAGGGTAGATGATTGAGAGTATAGGGTTGAGGGATTAGGGTTGAGGGTCTAATGTATAGGGTAGAGGGTATAGGGGTTGAGGGATTAGGGTTTAAGGGTTGAGGGTTGAGGGTTGAGGGTTGAGGGTAGAGGGTAGAGGGTAGAGGGTTTAAGGGTTGAGTAACTAAGGGTTGAGGGTTGAGGGATTAGGGTATAGAGTTTACTTGGGTTTAAGGTTTTAAGGGTTTAGGGATTAGGGTTGAGGGTAGAGGGTATTAGGTAGAGGGTAGAGGGTAGAGGGTTGAGGGTTGAGGGTCTAGGGTTTAGGGTTTAGGGTTTAGGGTTTAGGGTTTAGGGTTTAGGGTTGAGTGTTTAAGGGTGTAATGGTTAAGGGTATATGGTTGAGGGATCCGGGTAGAGAGGGAGGGATGGATCGAGGGAGAGATGGAGGGATAAGTGAGATAGTGAGAAGGAAAGAAGATGAGGGAGGGACAAAGATATATGAGGGTTGAGAATCCAATGTATGAAGGAAAAAACCAAGGATGGATCTAATGACCCAACAATGCGAAATACACTCCATTAACACTAATACAATAGAGGAGAAGAGAAAAACTAGTTCTAATAGATTTTAAAACTACTAAGATGAAAATCATGCAGCATAAAAGAGATAATAAAAAAAATTCACAGATGACACAATATTTACGCGGGAAAACATTTTTAGATAAAATACCCACCACACCAAGCAAAAAAAATTGTATTACAACAATAAGAATATTACATACAATATCAATCTTCACTCTCTGATCAACTCACATCAGCTCTAAAGATTTTAACCCACTGTTTCAATACACCTATATAGTATATAATGAATTATGCACTTTTTGTCGACTTGCACAAATCTTCATCGCATTTACCCACTCAACCAATCCCATGGCTTCAGGTTCATGCATCAAACTTATAGTACACCATTGAACTTCACTTATTGGATCAAGCCACCCAACAATAAATCCACCAGACAAATTAGGTTCCTGTCATCAGCTGAAATCAGCCTACAATTATTGCTTTTACCACATTTTCCTTTAGCCAATCAAGTTGCAGTCAAACTGCCACAAGTCCACCAACTATTCACTGATCTAATTTGACTCTGAGTCCAACTCAGTAAAACAAAGTCTGAGCTCATCCAATCTCTCTAAGACTCTATCGCTCCACTGTCGAGCTGACTCTACCCATTTGAGGTAAAGTGGTGAGCTTTGCCAAGCTCACCCATGCTTCCCCTCGCTACCGTCGAGCTTGTCTTCACCTGTATCGGCATGGTGGTAAGTGCCTCTGAGCTATACCTTGTCTTTCTTGCACTACCACTGCTACATTCGAGTGGACCCGTGGTAGTACGGTGAGCTCAGACTCTGAGCTCACCCTTTGAATCCACCAAGCTTTGCCAAAGATACCTCGTGCTACCGTCGAGTCCAATCGACCTATTCGCGATGTGGCGGTATGACCATTTGAGCTCGCTCCTTGTCTGCACCACACTACTGCTTCCTGATTGGAGTTGACCCATGGTGTGGTGGTAACTGCCAAGCTAACTGTTAGCGGTTAAATCGCGCTACCGTGGGGGCCACTAGGCCACCCCGCAGTAGGGCGGTAACCGCCAAACGGACCACAGGCGATCTCATCATGGTGAGTGGACCCACCACCCGTGGTATGGAAGTAATTGCTAGGGTGACTGTAGGTGGTCTCACTATGACCACTGCAGTGAGTGGACCCACCGCCCGTGGTAAGGCAGTAATCGCCAAGCCTGTCACTGCGGTACCACCAAGGCAATGGAAGACAACCATGGTAAAGCAGTAAAAGGCATAAATGAATTTTTTTTCACCAAGTCCATAATGTTTGAGGCTCAAAACTAGAAGTTGAGACACAAATTCTCAACAAGCTACCACTTGGTGAAGACTTCTAGCTACCTCCAGACTCTAAAAAATTATTGACGATCACAGGCCCCAAGGCCCATCGATTCTACACACCATCTGGACTTATCTGTGCTCATGAGATTTGTCAAAGAATTTACAAAATTGTTCAAAGTGTCGACCTTTTCAAGAAAAAATCTTCCATCTTCCACCATGTCTCTCACGAAGTGGAACTACAGATCAATGTGCTTCATCCTGGCATGGAAAGTTGGGTTCTTTGCCAAACAAATGGCACTCTGATTATCATAGTAAATTGTGATATGCTCTCCATTGAAAACAATGTCTGAACACAAACGCCTTACTCAAACTGCTTCCTTGAAAGCGTGATTTGTAGCTATGTATTCTACCTCTATCGTGTATAAATAAAATACAGCCTGTCACTTGCTCATCCAGCTGATTGCTCCACCATTAAGCATGAACGTATATCCACTGGTGGATTACCTGTTGTCAATGTCCCCTTCCCAATCAGAATCAACATATCCTTGAATGCTGAGTGTTCTTTGTGATGCAACCAAACCGCCATGGGAATACAAAGCATAATCTGAAGTCCCCTTCAAATACCTGAACACTCTCTTCACAACATCCCAATGTGATCTTCCCAAATTTTCCATGAAATGACTTAGAACTCCCACTACTTTGGCAATGTCTGGTCTTGTACATACCATAGTATACATCAAACTGCCAACAACACTTGCATAGGGCACATTGGTCATGTCCTCCATCTCAGTCGTAGAGTTTGGATAGTCTTGAACAAATAGCTTCGTTCCTTGTAGGACTGGAACAACTAGCTGCTTGTAGTCAATCATACCAAACCTCTCCAAAACGGTGTTCACATACTTACTCTGAATTACCCAAAGATTTTTGCTTGTTTTATCCTTGGTTATCTACATTCCAAGAATGTACCTTGCTACATCAAAATCCTTGATTTCAAACTTTGTAGACAACTGAGATTTAAGATCATAAATCATAGTCTTGCTATTTCCTATGAATAACATATCATCCACGTAAAGTGTAATAGCAAGAACACAATCATTCTGATATTTATAATATACACGATGATCAGATTTTGATCTTACAAAACCCTATAGACAACACAAATGTGTCAAATGTCCAGTACCACATTCTAGGAGACTACTTCAAACCATACAGAGGTTTATTTAGCTTACATACTAGATTTTTTTTACCTTTCACAACAAAATGCTTAGGCTAGGACATATAAATTTCTTCTTCCAACTCACCATGGAGAAACATTGTCTTCACATCCATCTATTCAATTTCAAAATCATACACAACTGCCAATGACAACAGAAATCTGATAGATGTCAGCTTTGCTAGAGGGGAAAAAATCTCTCGATAATCAATTCCCTCAATTTGGGAAAAACCCTTTGCAACTAGTCATGCCTTAAAATTCTCAACAATGCCATCGAGGCCTATCTTCCTTTTGAATATCCACTTACAGCCAATAGGCTTTCGCCCTTTTGGAAATGTTACCAAATCCCAGGTTTCATTCTTCTTCAATGAATCCATTTCTTCATTCATGGTTTCCAGCCAAGAATTTGAATCAGTCATGTTGATTGCTTCTTTTATAGTCCTAGGCTCATCATTGCTAGTAATTAACGCATAGGTACAGTTCGAATCTAACATAGAGAAACCATACCTTTCAGGTTGCCTTTTTTCTCATGTAGATCTCCTTACAGGCTGAGGTTGTGGTTCTTTATCATTAGAACTTCCAGAGCTACTTTAGCTCTCCTTAGTCTTAGGTACACCATGCAAATCTTCCCTTTCTAGAGTTTGGGGAATCTCAACTACATATTTCTTCTTGTCATTTTGATCTATCTCAAGCTGTTGATCACTTATTGAAGGTTCCAACTCATAAAATATCACACTTCTATTGTACATAACCTTCTCAATAAAAGGGTTCCAAAGCTTGTATCCCTTCACACCAAATCCATAGCTAATGAGAATACATTTGACAACCTTGTTATCCAATTTAGATCTCTTTTCATTTGGCACATAAACATATGCCTCACAACCAAAGACACAGACATGCCTCAAAGAGGGTTTCTTAGTAGACCATGCTTCCAAAGGCGTCTTATCAACAAGAGCAGAGCAAGGAGATCAATTTATTAGATAACATGTTGTAGCCACAGCCTCAGTCCAAAATGTTTGCTCCAGACCAACACCACTTAGCATGCTCCTTGCCTTTTCCATCAACGTCCTGTTCAACCTTTCAGCAACTCCATTCTGCTGTGGAGTGTAAGGTGTTGTTTCATGCCTTTTAATTCCATGATTAGTCCAATACCTTTCAAAATCTACAGAATAAAATTCACCACCATTGTCTATCCTCAAACATTTATTTTTTCTTCCAATTTGATTCTCTACCAAAGATTTAAATTCTTTAAACCGACTAAACACTTATGATTTACTTTTAAGGAAGTATAAAAATGCCCTTCTCAAATAGTTATGAATAAAAGAAACATAATATCTAGACTTCGATAATGAAAGAACATTAACTGGACCAAACACATCTGAATGAACATAATCTAGTATACCAGAAGATTTATGAGGACTAGAATAAAATGAAACACGATGCTATTTTCCATAGATACAATATTCACAAAAATAAAACTCAAGGTTACAATCATCAAGCCCTCGTACAAGATTTTTATTCTTCAAGGTTTTTAAGAATTTTTCACCTATGCGACCTAGTCTATGATGCCACAACATAGTCTTCTTTGCAGGGAGCCTCCAAAGCATTGGTAGACAAAGAAGTGTCTTCATCTTTCTCTACAGGGGCTGATTTACATGACTCTATAGAGGCATTGTTACATTGAACAAAACGTGCATCCAACTTATATAGAGTGCCAGTACAAACACCCTTAGCCAACACCATTGCACCTCTAGCCATTTTACATCGTTTACTTGAGAAAGAAACTTCTACACTATAATCATTTAACTTACTGATAGAAAGAAGATTTCGAGCCGGACTTGGTATATGCAGTACGCCACCACTACCTTTGACTCTCCCATTAGGAAACTAAATTTTGACTCTTCCTCTGCCAACAATCTCCAACGTTGAGTCACTTGCCAAGTACATCTTTCCACCGTCATACTTATCATATTTAGAGAGCCATTCTATTAGACGTCATGTGAAAGGATGCACCTGAGTCAACCAGCCATACATCATCTGATGCCCGAGTTGTCAAGGCTGCTACAATGAAGGTATCTAAATCACTTTAAGAAGATTCATTATCTGAAGAATTCTTCTTCTTCTCCTCCTTACAATCCTTTTAGATATGACCAGGTTTCCCAGAGTTCCAGCATCTCACCTTGAACTTTTTTCCAGGAGACTTTGATCTCCCTGCAGATTTGGATTTCGACTTCTTGTCCTTCTTCTTACCTTTCTCTTTTGGTCTACCTCAAACAACAAGAGCCTCTTTGGCCATCTCAGAAGACTTCCTTCACATTTATTCAGACATAAGTGAAGTAACCACGTCATCCATCTTTAATGCAGTGGTTGTGCTTCCAATAGACATCACCAGATAATCCCAACTGTCAGGTAACGAGCACAATAAGAGAATGCAACGATTCTCCTCCTTAGTCTTTACACCGATAGACGCTAGTTGAGTAACACTCATGTTAAATGAGTTAATATGGTCTGCAATAGATGCACCTTCTTCCATCTTCAAGGATTACAAAATATTCCATAGGAATAACTTATTTACCAGAGAGTTTCCCTGATAAATATCACCAAGCTTCTTCCACAATGAAGTTGTAGACTACTCCTCATGGACGTTCAAGAGTACAAAATTGGCTAGACTCAGTCTTGTCAGACCTCTTGCTTTTCTATTAGCAAGATCCCAAGCCTCTTGCATCGTACTTTGTGGCTTAGTTCAAGACACTGCTAACTAGAGGTCTCTATCCACCAACAAGTCTTCCATTTTGAGTTTCCATACCTCAAAGTTGCTGCAATTAAAATTTTCAATATCTACTCTACCTGATGTACTCGCTATCTCAAACAGAAAAAAGTTTTAACAATGCAAGAATCCCACTGAAATAGTATTAGCACAAAAAACTGAGCTTTCTCTCAAGGATAACACAACGGGCCAGGCTCTGATACCACTTGAAGGGAAAAAATAGGGATGAATCTAATGACCCAATAGTGCGGAATACATTCCCTTAACACTAATACAATAGAGGAGAAGAGCGAAAATTGGTTCTAATAGCTTCTAAAACTACTAAGATGAAAATCATGCAGCATAAAAGAGATAACATAAAAAGCATTCACAGATGACACAGTATTTATGTGGGAAAATATTTTCAGGTAAAAAAACCACCACACCAAGCAAAGTCAATTATATTACAGCAATAAGAATAGTACATACAATATCAACCTTCACTCTCTGATCAGCTCACATCAGCTCTAAATATTTTAACCTACTATTTCAATACATCTATATATAGTATATAATGAATTATGCACTTTTTTTCGACTTGCACAAGTCTTCATCGCATTTACCCACTCAACCAATCCCACAGCTTCAGGTTCATGCATCAAAATTCCAGTATGCCATCGATCTTCACTGATTGCATCGAGCCACCCAACAATAACTCTACCACCCAAATTGGGTTCCTGTCATCAGCTGAAATCAGACTGCAATTACTGCTTTTACCACATTTGCCTTTAGCCAATCAAGTTGCAGTCAAACTGCCACGATTCCACCAACTATTCGCTGATCTCATTTGACTCCGAGTTCAACTTGGTCAAACAAGGTCCAAGCTCATTGGAGCTCTCTATCGGAGCTCTCTAAGACTCTACCTCTCCACTGTCAAGCTAACTCTACCCATCCGAGGTATAGCGGTGAGCTCTATCGAGTGCATGCATGCTTCCCCGTGCTACCGCCGAGCTTGTCTTCACCTCATCGTGACATGGCAGTAAGTGCCTTCGAGATCTACCCTATCTTTCCTGCACTTTCGCTACTACATTCAATTCGACCCACGGTAGTGCGGTGAGCTTGTCTGAGCTCACCCTTCAACTCCACCAAGCTCTGCCAAAGATACCCTGCGCTACCGCTGACTCCAATCGACCCATCCGTGGTGTGGCGGTATGACCATCTGAGCTCGCTCCTTGTCTGCACCACACTACTGCTGGCCGATTGGAGTTGACCCATGGTGTGGTAGTAACCACCAAGCTAATCGTTAGCAGTGAAACCACCCTACCGTGGGGGCCGCCAGGCCACCCCGCAGTAGGGTGGTAACGGCCAGACGAATCGTAGGTGGTCTCACCACGGTCAACGCGGTGAGTGGACCCACCGCTTGTGGTATGGAAATAACTGCTAGGGAAACTACAAGTGGTCTCACCACGACCACCATTTTGAGTGGACCCACCACCCACAATAAGACGGTAACTGCCAAGCCTATGACCCCGGTACCGCCAAGGCAATGCCAGACTGCCGCGGTAAAGTGGTAAAGGGCAGAAGTGAAACATTTTTTTCCATGTCCATAATGTCTAAGGCTCAAAACTATAAGTTGAGACACAAATTATCAACAATGTATAGGGTAGAGGATTGAGAATTGTGGGTATAAGGTTGAGGACCTATAGGGTTGGTTGATGGTACTGGGTTGAGGTTATAGGGTTGAGGGTAGAGGGTAGAATGATTAAGGGTTTAGGGTTGAGGGTAGAGGGTTTTGGGTATAGGTTTGAGGGTATATGGCTGAAAAATTAGGGTTGAGGGTCCAATTTAGAGGGTAGAGGGTATAGGGGTTGAGGATTTAGGGTTTAAGGGTTGAAGGTTGAGAATTGAGGGTTGAGGGTTGAGGTTTTAAGGTTGAGGGTAAAGGGTTGAGGGTATATGGTTGAGGGATTAGGGTTGAGGGTCTAATGTATAGGGTAGAGGGTATAGGGGTTGAGGGATTAGTGTTTAAGGGTTGAGGGTTGAGGGTTGAGGGATTATGGAAGAGATTTTACTTGGGTTTAAGGGTTTAAGGATTGAGGGATTAGGGTCAAGGGTAGAGGTTATTGGGTAGAGGGTAGAGGGTAAAGGATTTAAGGGTTGAGGGTTGAGGGTTTAAGGGTTTAAGGGTTGAGGGTATAGGGTAGAGAGGGAGGTATGGATGGAGGGAGAAGTGAGAGAGAGAGAAGGAGAGAAGAGGAGGGAGGGATAGAGATATATGAGGGTTGAGGATCTAATGTATAGGGTAGAGGGTTGAGAATTGAGGGTATAGGGTTTAGGACCTATGGGTTGATGGTTTAGGGTATTGGGTTGAGGGTATAGGGTTGAGGGATTATGGTTGAGGGTAGAGGGTAGAAGGTTTAAGGGTTTAGGGTTGAGGTTGTAGGGTTGAGGATCTATGGATTGATGGTTTAGGGTATTGGATTGAGGGTATAGGGTCGAGGGTAGTGTTAGAAACCAAGAGCACCTGCATGCAAATGGATACCTATCACATGCAAAACACATTTAGAACAAACAAGAAGTTATGTAAACCTCAAAGTGTAAAATGCATTATTAGAATCTCCTTTATTACAAAGAGATCAATCCTTATGAAGAAGAAAGGGAAACCCTAAATGAAACCCTAGTGTGCACACTAAATAATTAATCAATTATTAATGTGCCTAAGTTTAGCTTAAGCAACTAAAGGAATAAGTGACTTAATTAATTAACCAGTATGATATAATTAATTAAGCATAATAACTTATTACTCTAACACCCCCCCTTAAGATGAACTTAGGAAGAAGCTAAAACATTAGAAGAAGATGCATGCAAGAAAAGATGGGTCTTGACAACTAGGCCAGATTAGGTACCCATTTACAAATGCAAGAAAGAGGTAGAGGAGGAAAACCCAGTGGGACAAAACCCCCCTACAATGATATGACATGCTGCAAAAAAGCACTGGAAGAACACTATAGAGTAACACTGGAACCGAAATCTAGCAAGCAAGGAAAGATACTTTTGTCTATTACTAAAAGTAGATGAGAGTCACTGATTGACTCAAGGAATCATGATAAAAACAACAGCAGACCCGATGCCTCAGAATACTCGAAAACTCCAAACGGGAACAACCTTGGAATCTATGAAGCAACAGTCGATTATTGAATGATGTATTACTGAAAACAAAGTGCAAAGATGCAAGGTGCACTCTCCCAACTGTCAAAACATCCAAGTAATCTCCAAAAAACCCATCGAGACAAATCTGGAATAATGATAAACTTGGGATAGATACATACAAAAGTGCATGAACAACAAGATAGAGCTCCACAATACCTTTCCAATGCCGCAAAGCTAGTGAAAATCGGAGATCGTGGCAAAAAGTTATGAGCTCGGAAGCATAAAATAAACATCTAACTTCAAATAGAAATAAATGCAGTAAAATATGAAATACTATAAAATAAACTACACCATAGGATAGTGCTTAGAACCAGCTTTCTGGCAATATCTCGTTTTCCCAATTTCGATACCGTATGCCCAAGTTATGCCAAAAACAAAAAACCTGCTCTTTTAGGGAAAATTAGGGCTAGGAGGGGCAAGGAGGGTCGTACGACCGATGATGTCATGATGACGTCAACACTTCACTACAAAAAATTTGATGGCCAGAAGGCCGTGGCACAAAAATCCAGACCCCTGCAAAAAAAATTCGGCAAAGCCCCTGGTCGCTGATATGACCAAGGGCTTGGAGCTAGAGTTGGCCAGGGGCCGGGCGCGGAGCTCCCGATCCCCCATATGACCTCAGACTGCATTGGAGGGCCCACGAGGGCTGACTGGGACCAACGACTAGATGGGGGAGCCACCGGTGGTTGGCAGCTCATGGGTGGCGTAGTGGTGGCCGCCCTATGGAGTGGTGGCGGCAGGACCATTTTAACTGGCCGCGCAAAACCCCATGCGCCAAATTGATTTTTTTGAATGATTTTCGAAAAAAATTGCCTTGTAAAGCATGCTGGGGAGGCTATACGACCTCCCTAGCAATTTTTTTTTTGCCTCAAAAGCCTACTTCTCAGAAATCGATGATTTGACAGGTGTTTCTAGAGTTTTGGGTCGTTGCAAACGCAATGGCGACATCCGTTTGAGCCCAAAGTGTCTTGAAAAAATGGCTACCCCCAGATCTTGTAGAAAAGATGCCTATGGAAACCCTTGCACTTGAAATTCACTGAGAGGCCATATCTTCAAATCACGAATAGGCAGCTGCAGGTCTGGAGCTCTGATACCATGTTAGAAACCAAGATCGCTTGCATGCAAATGGATACCTGTCACATGCAAAAGACATTCAGAACAAACAAGAAGTTCTGTAAACCTCAAAGTGTAAAATGCATTATTAGAATCTCCATTATTACAAAGAGATCAATCCTTATGAAGGAGATCAAGAAACCCTAAAAAGGGAAACCCTAAATGAAACTCTAGTGCGCACACTTAATAATTAATCAATTATTAATGTGCCTAAGTTTAGCTTAAGCAACTAAAGGAGTAAGCGACATAATTAATTAACTAGTATGATATAATTAATTAAGCATAATAACTTATTACTCTAATAGGTAGAGGGTAGAAGGTTTATGGGTTTAGGGTTGAGGGTTAAGGGTTGAGGGTAGAGGGTTTAGGGTATAGGTTTGAGGGAATATGGTTGAAGTATTAGGGTTGAGGGTCCAATGTAGAGGGTATAGGGTATAGGGGTTGAGGGTTTGATGGTGGAGGGTTGAGGGATTAAAGGTTGAGGGTTTAATGTATAGGGTAGAGGGTAGAGGGTAGAGGGTTGAGGGTTTATGGTCGAGGGTAGAGAGTTGAGGGTATATGGTTGAGGGATTAGGGTTGAGGGTCCAATGTATAGGGTAGAGAGTATAGGGATTGAGGAATTAGGGTTTAAGGGTAGAGGGTAGAGGGTAGAGGGTAGAGATTTTAAGGGTTGAGGGTTGAGGGTTGAGAGATTAGGGTAGAGAGTTTACTTGGTTTTAAGGGTTTAAGGGTTGAGGGTAGAGGGTATTGGGTTGAAGGTAGAGGGTAGAGGGTTTAGGGTTTAGGGTTTAGGGTTGAGTGTTTAAGGGTTTAAGGGTTGAGGGTATAGGGTTGAGGGATTAGGGTAGAAAGGGAGGTACGGATGGAAGGAGAGATGGAGGGAGAAGTGAGATAGAGAGAAGGAGAGAAGAGGAGGAAGGGACAAAGATATATGAGGGTTGAGGATCTAAAGTATAGGGTAGATAATTGAGGACCTATGGAGTTGATGGTTTAGGGTATTGGGTTGAGGGTAGAGGGTAGAAGGTTGAAGGGTTTGAAGGTTTAGGGTTGAGGGTAGAGGGTTTATGGTATAGGTTTGAGGGTATATGGTTAAAGGATTGGGGTTGACGGTCCAATGTATAAGGTAGAGGGTATAGGGGTTGAGGGATTAGGGTTTAAGGGTTGAGGGATTAAGGGTTGAGGGTTGAGGGTTGAGAATTGAGGGTTGAGGGTTTAATGTATAGGGTAGAGGGGAGAGGGATAGAGGGAGTGAGAGAGAGAGAGACTTGAGAGAGGGAGAGGGGGTGAAAGGGAGAGACTTGAGAGAGAGAGAGAGAGATAGAGGGAGTGAGAGAGAGAGAGAGAAACTTGAGAGAGGGAGAGGGGGTAGGAGGGAGAGACGAGAGAGAGAGAGAGAGAGAGAGAGAGAGAGAGAGAGAGAGCTTACTAGCTTTCCAATTTGGTGAAATTAGAAACCTAATTTGGTCTATTTGAAAAAATGGGTCCAAGAAATGGGCTCTTTCGGTGATCACTAGGAGACCCCATTTCTTGGACCCATTTTTCAAATAGGCCACTACATTGCCAATTTCATTGAATTGGCAAGCTACGGTAGAGGTTTTATCGTATAGGGTTAATGGTAGAGGGGAGAGAGATAAATGGATTAAGACAAAGAGAGAGTGATAGAGAGAGATATATGGTAGAGGATTGGGAGAGAGATAAAGGGTAGATAAATAGAGGGTAGAGGGTTAAGGGTAGAGGGGAGAGAAATAAGAGTGAGAGAGTGAGTGAGAGAGAGACTTGAGAGAGAGAGAGAGGGAGGGAGTGGGAGAGAGATAGGAGTTAGTAAGTGAGAGAGAGACTTTATGGAGAGATAGAAGGAGTGAGTGAGTGAGAGAGAGAGACTTGAGAGAGAGAGAGGGAGGGAGTGGGAGAGAGATAGATGTAGAGGGTAGAGGGTTTAAGGGTTAAGGGTAGAGAGGATAGATATATGAGTGAGTGAGAGAGAGAGAGAGATGAGAGAGGGAGAGGGGGTAGGAGGGAGAGAATTGAAGTGAGAGAGAGGGAGGGAGTGGGAGAGAGAGATAGGGTAGAGGGTAGAGGGTTAAAGGGTTAACCCGGTAAAGGATAGATGGGAGAGAGATAGAAGGAGTTAGTGAGTGAGAGAGAGAATTGAGAGAGAAAGAGAGAGAGGGTTAAGGGTAGAGAGTAGAGAGATAGGAATGAGTGAGAGAGAGAGAGAGACTTGAGAGAGGAAGAGGGGGTAGGATGGAGAGATAGAGAGAGAGAGAGGAAGGAAGTGGGAGAGAGATAAAGGGTATAGGGTAGAGGTTTTAAGGGTTAAGGGTAGAGGGGAGAGAGATAGGAGTGAGTAAGTGAGTGAGTGAGAGAGAGACTTGAGAGAGAGAGAGAGGGAGGGAGTGGGAGAGAGATAGAGTTTAAGGGAGGGTAGAGGGTTAAGGGTATAGGGGAGAGAGATATGAATGAGTGAGAGAGAGAGACTTAAGAGAGGGAGATGGGTAGGAGGGAGAGACTTGAAGTGAGAGAGAGGGAGGGAGTGGGAGAGGGTAGAGGGGAGAGATAGAAGGAGTGAGTGAGTGAGAGAGAGAGAGACTTGAGAGAGGGAGAGGGGGTAGGATAGAGATACTTGTAGAGAGAGAGAGAGAGGGGAGGGGGGTTAAGGGTAGAGGGTAGAGGGGATAAAGATAGGAGTGAGTGAGTGAGTGAGAGACTTGAGAGAAGGAGAGGGGGTACAAGAGAGAGACTTGAGAGAGAGAGGGAGGGAGGGGGATAAAGGGTAGAGGGTTTAAGGGTAGAGGGTAGGGGATGGAGAGAAAGAGAGAAAATAAACATAAAAAATAAATTTTCTCATAATGCGAGTATGTTTTGAAGTAGTAGAGATATGGAAATTATTTTAGCAAGACATAACGCGCTCATGTTATAACGTGAGCACATTTTGTCTTGCTCTAAAAATAGTTAAAAACACAATATACCTATGATCTCAAGGCCCAAATTCTGCATATTCTCTTGGTTCTATGCATGTTCCGATAAGAAAAAACTTTTTGATGATTTTATGAAGTTTGCATGCAACTTTTTCACATTCCACCATATTTTTCATGATCTTTCCACCACCTTTGCATGAAATAGCAGATTTTTCATGTTGAAAGGCATAAAATATCAATTTAAGTTTGAATTCCATTTAAGAGTGGTATACAATTGAAGTTTGGATGGGAACAAGCTTTTAAATAATTCATATTGTTGAGGAGTTTCAGGAAAGAAGAAGAAAAGGCTACATAACTGGGTAGAACTCATCCATTCCAGACTCTGATTTTTTTAGGTAAGTAAAGTTTTTACACATTTTCTTTCATTCTATATTGGATTTCTTTGATTTTTTTATTTTGCATATTCCATGTTGATCACTATTTGTTTGTCATTATAACCTTAGCTTGTCAATGAACATTTTAAATTACAAAATTCTTTACACTTGCCAATTACATTTTTAAACCACATATCTTTGAGGCATTTTCTTAAACAATTGGCTTACCTCGTGTATGCTTCCACATTTTGTATACACATATATATGACAAAAGTTATAAGTAATTAAAATAATACATCATTTATCAATCCTCTACTATGGATGTGCATACCACTCTCCAAAGCTTTCATTTTGGTATAGGCATGGGGGATGTTGGAAAATATAGCTGAATTTGGTTTTACACCTACAAATTTCATATGCTTGCAAATCTATTTTGTGCATATCCTGCAATTATTCTAGTCCATGAGGAAATATCTTATTGAGGTATTTTGTCAAACATATATACCAAGCATCTGATTGCCTTGTCTATGCTACCAAGTTTTCCATACATGTCTACCAAAGCATTTTATCAAACAACATAGACAAGGCAATCAACAGTTTGAAGAAATGCCTCAAAGAAATGGGGTCTCATGGTGATGCACATTTCATCAAAAAATCGATTGCATTGTCTATGCTACCAAATTTTACATGTCTCCACAAAATTGGAATATACTCCTCCCACATTGATAGATCTTTGAAACTATTTTGGTTTTCATCTCTATTGAAAAAACACTAGCTTGTCAATGTGGTAGGGTTGACATGGTAGGGGTAGCATGAGAAAATCCCTCATAGAAATGGGGTCTATGAGGAATTTTCTCATGTTTCCCCTACTTTTTTAACCCTACCGAATTGGAAAGCTAGTGAGCTCACTAGCTTGCTAATGCTACCACATTTTGCATACATGTCTACAAAAACATTATTGTCAAACATTTCACATTCCTTGTCCATGTTTCCATTTTGAGCCTATATTTCAATCAAGCAATTCCACATGACCACATTTATTTAAGGCATTCCATCCAAAAATCATGTGAGCATTGGCAAGATAGTGAGCTCACTAGCTTGCCAATTCGGTAGGGTTGACAAGGTAGGGGTAGCATGAGAAAATGCCTCATAGAAATGGCATCTCATGGTGATTTACTAGGGTTGACAAGGTAGGGGAAGAAAGAGAAAATTTCTCATAGGAATGGGGTCTCATGGTGATGTACATCACCATGAGACCCCATTTCTATGAGAAATTTTCTCATGCTGCCCCTACCTTGTCAACCCTACCGAACTGGCAAGCTAGTGAGTTTGTCAAACACTAGCATGTCAATGTAGTATGGTTGACAAGGTAGGCGCAACATGAAAAAATGCCTCATAAAAATGGGGTCTCATGGTGATGTACCAAATTGGAAAGCTAGTAAGCTTTTCAAACACTAGCTTGTCAATGCAGTAGGGTTGAAAAGGTCGGAGCAACATGAAAAAATGTCTCATAGAAATGGGGTCTCACGGTGATGTACGTGAGAATCCATCTCTATGTACATCACCATGATACCCCATTTATATGAGGCATTTTTTTATGCTGCCCCTAAATTTTCAACCCTACTGCATTGACAAGCTAGTGTTTGACAAGCTCACTAGCTTTCCAATTCATTAGGGTTGAAAAAGTAGGTGTAGTGTGAGAAAATGCCTCATAGAAATGGGTTCTCATGGTGATGTACTCACCATGAAACCCCATTTATATGAGGAATTTTCTCACGCTGCCCCTACCTTGTCAACCCCACTGAATTGGAAAGCTAGTGAGCTCACTAGCTTGCCAATTCTCATATGATTTTTTGGATGGAATTCCTTAAAGAAATGTGGTAATGTGGCATGCCATGTAGCTCACTAGCTTGCCAATTCTGACATGATTTTTTGGATGGAATGCCTTAAAGAAATGTGGTAATGTGGCATGCCATGTGTAGACACCTAAAAATGTCTTGATGGATCACATTGGCTAATTAACATCATTTCATCTTCAAACCCATCCTCTTTTTGCTTGTTTAATTAAATAAGCTCTTTTTGCTTGTTTAATTAAATAAGCCTAATTATTTAATTAAAAGACTTATTTTCACCTATTAATCTAATTGACCTAATTGGGTTAATTCACCCCCTCTCACACTAACATTTCATCTGATTCAATTAAATAATGCAAATTATTTAATTTTAACCCTAAGTCCTCTTATTTAATTAAATAACCTAAACTATTTAATTAAATATCATATTTGCATCTCCTTTTCATTAAATAAATCAATAATTTAATGAATATCATCACATTCCTCATCTTGCACATTCAAATTTAGTTTTAATTAACTAAATTGATAATTTCCCTCTCATCCACTTGCATAGAGAATATTCCAAAGGAATCTATTTTCCTCCAAAAGAGGCAATGACCTCTTGTGCAAGTTAAAAGTGTGTTTGTTTGGACTAAATGTAAGCCTTCGATTAAATATCAACTTGCATTTTTAACCCTTGATGAGAATCCATGATCCATGCCTCCATATTCTTTCCTTTTTGACCATTGATTAGATTTTTCAATCTTAGCCCTTCATTTTTCATTTGCTCTCCTATAAATAAAACACTATTTGGAGACAAATGGATCCATCTTTTAACATCAAACTTATGTTGTTAAAATCATTTGCACTTGCACTCACATTTAACATCATTTTAGCTTTATTTACTTGCATACTAGCTTAGATTCCATTAATTGCTTCCATGATAACATAGATGCATACATTTAGCTTATTTATTAATTAGGATTTTAATATTTTTAAGCTTGGATAAATTTAGAGTAGATTTTCATACGCCCATATCAATCATCTTAGTATAAATCATGTTAAAATAGCTTGCATCATATTCATTTAGCTTTGAATCATATTTTCATACACATATATCAATGGTTTCATCAGTTTTCTTCAATAATATTGATTGAACCAAGCCCATTATCCAAGGGATTGGGAAAGGGTCACCATTCCACATCAATGCAACACCACTCCCCCAATAGGATAAATTTTAATGTATTAGATGAGAGGTTTTTTAAGATTTCATGATTTAGAATGTTAGTTTTAATGGCTTCTTTGTCTTTGTTTACAATGAATGATCTTATTGCAATTTATGCTTAGTGGGTTAAATATGCCTCGAATTCATATGGATTGGGTGTAGTTATCCTTCACTATGTCATTGGTCACATAATGATTTCAAGATAGGCTCAAAATGGAAGCATGGACAAGGCATGTGAATTATTTGACAATAATTTCTTGTGTAGAAATGTGGTAGCATTGACAAGGTAGGGTCAGTGTATGCCTCATAGAAATTGGGTCTCACGGTGATGTATGGGTTGAAAAGGTAGGGGCATAGATTGCCCCTACCTTATCAACCCGTACACCATCGTGAGACCCCATTTCTATGAGGCATACACAACCCCTACCTTGTTAGCCCATACATAACTGTGAGACCCCATTTCTATGAGGCATACATTGCCCCTACCTTGTCAACCCTACCACATTGGCAAGCTAGTGACCTAACTACATCACCATGAGACTCCATTTCTATGAGGTATACACTGCCCCTACCTTGTCAACCCTACCACATTTGCAAGCTAGTGACCTCACTAGCTTGTCAGTTCTCACATGATTATTTTTATGGAATACCTTAAAGAAATGTGGTAATGTGGCATGCCATTTGTTAGAACCCAAAATTTCCATTAAAATCTAAATGATTTTTCCATTTTTAAACCTAATATTTTAACTATCATTTCATAAAAATTCATTCACCACCCTAAGAATGGCTATTTCGCCCCCATTTAAACCCATTAATTTTTTGTTTTTTCCATTAAAAAATCATTTTTTTCGCTCATATATAGCTTATACCCTTTACTGTTGCCTTAATGTTCAATTTTACATCATTTACCACTTTACCATGGCCTCCCACAATGGGCCTGTGGTATGGTGGTAGTGGTTAGCAGGCAGGCACAAAGTGCTTACCATGCCACCACACACGGTCTAAACATAGACCGTGGTACTGCTATGGGCGGTGAGACATTCATGACAACCGTTACCACTACACCCTGTGTGGTCAACATAGTGACCGCGGTGGCATGGTAAATGATTAGAAGGGTTAGCAAGCAGCGAAATAACCGGTGAGCGGTGAATAGGTAGGCAGTCAGTGGAAGCTGCTGATGGTTTATAGAAAGACTACCGTGGTACCGCTAGCAGTGAGGCCAGTAACCACGGTAGCGCGGGGAACAATTAATAGGCAGTCTGTGGTGAACGGGTAGCAGTTAATGTGATACCACAACTGGGCGGAATGGTGACCACGGTGATGTGGTAGCAGTGGTGAGCTGGCATAAGATGTCTACCACAGAACTACTGACAGTCAAGTCAGGGACCATGGTGACTGCGGTGAAAAGTGAGCAACCGACGATGGTGAGGATAGTGGCGAGATTGATGGTTTGCATGACAATTACCGCACAACCGCCAGGGGTCTAAATTGAGACCGTGATAGCGAGGGTAGTAGTGAAGGATGAAATTTAATGTTGACCCCGCGGTACTGCTGATAGAAAATGAGAAGCCTGCGGTTGAGCGGTAAGGATAATAAAAGGCTACAAAGGAAAAATATTAAAAGGTAGTAAAGGTACAGGCAAGAAATGTATTAAGGGAAAATTGAAGGCTCGTCTATGTAATCAAAATATTTGATTTGCCTATAAGGCAAATTAATCAAATATTTTATTTTCTGTTAGGAATAAAAAATGGCTATAACAGTAAAATGAAGAGTTGTGACTCTTCGAATGCATTGTATAAATCTTTTGTAAAAATTAGTTGCAAGAGGAAGAGGATAATAGTTAGTATTAGTTAGATTTTCCTGAGAAGGGACTGGGAATGTAAACAATAATAGATTCCTTTTTTTTGAAACAAAAGCAATGGAGATAATATGCTTAAACTGGTGAATTATTTTTTAGTGTTCAGTTGTCTCCAACTCGAAGTCTTTTAATCATTTAAATTAGAATATCAAGTATATCTTTGATTTATCAAAGTACACTCTCATTTTGTGTGATTTAATTAATTGATATCTGCAAGTCAAAATTAAAATCTTTTAGTAAGTCATAGTGGTTTTAAGATTTCTTTTGGATTGTTGAAGTAGAACCTGATAAAGAAACATTCCAACACTGTTTATGCAAGTCATAGATTTAGTGAAGTTTTATGCCAGCCATAGAATTTCCAAAGTTCCTAACAACTAGAGTTAAGCCAATAAGAGGAAACACATATCATTTTTGACTCCATTGCCCATGTGGACATAAGGTACTGATCTGCCTCAACCCAAAGATAAATTTCATATCAAACAACTTATTCAAATCCTTTCTTTGTGCAGTAGGAGTAGGAGTAGTTGTAGTGATTTCTATCTATTCACTTCCACTTGCCATTATGGATAGATTGTTTTCACCAGGAAGTACATTGCAATCTGCATCATTCATTAGGTACACCCGCCTTGGTCTAGTAGACCCTAAAGAGTAGAAGGCTCGATTACATTAATCAACCTTATTCGTTGACCAAAAACATTGTGAGAGCTTGGAAAATCTCTCGTGGTTCAAAACTGCATTTTTGAGACCCAACAGATTGGCGACTCTGATGGGGAGATACTCAGAAATAATTTCTAGCCTTTCCATTTATAGAGTCAACAAGATTTCACATTTTGTTTGGAGATTCCGTTGGGGGAAAACCAAAGCAATCCATTTCATTTTCATACTTTTGGAAAAGTAGGTGGTGAACCCGTTTTAATTTAATATATAATGCATGGATGTTGTGAAGCAGTAATATTTTGTCAAAATAGTAGAAGAAGAAAGGAGACAACAGTCATTGAAGAGAGATTCATAGTTAAGAAGTTTAATGAAAGTGACTCCGCTAGGTGAATTATAAATAATTTCATTTTCTCACTTTTAAGAAAGTGAGTGGCGACTTTGATAAAGAACTTGATGAAAATACTTGGAACAGTTCAATTCCTAATCAAAATGGGATGTCTTCGAAGTATAAAAGGCCTTGTTTTCCCAACCCAACCACCTCAATACCCTGCACACCACAATCCAATTTATATTTGTTATCATCAATTTGCACCTAATGTGGAACCTGTTGTCCATCTTCAAAAGATAAGCCAAAGTCTTCTAAAGAAGTTCTATTGCATAAAGAGACACAAATGGGAATCTAGACGCTCTCTCTTCAACAAAATGGTGAATATATGTGTGAAAATATCTATTGATCACAAACCCAACACATCAATGTTTACTCAGCAGTTCATGAAAGTATGTTGGCCTGATTCAATTCATTGGCCTAGGTTAGTAAAACTAGTCACTTTCGACCAAATAGATGTGCTGATTGATATCAAAGATAAGGAGAGGTATGAGTATGATGGCAATCATATCAGTGGTAGAATTGATCGCTTAGTGAAAACAAACATAGAATCTCTTGAAAATACATGTCAGAATCAACATCTTGAGGAGAAAGAAGATGATGATGTATACACTCAAATCCAAGATTCCATCACAGAGTAGAATGTGGAATTTCCCTCTTTGATTCATTTTTTGATATGAGGAGATATAAGGGAGAATTTGAGAGATCTTTATACAATAGGATGACAAACATTTGTATGCAATTACCTCCTCATTGTAGGTCTACAAAGCCCCTTTTTGTTGCACAATTTTTAAGAGCATCGGAGCCTGAATCAGTTTATTGGCCAAAGTTATCAAAACAACAATCCTTTGAAGTAGTGAATGAATTTATTGATTCCATGCTTGGGATGAGGTATATGGACAATGTCAACAACAAATCTAATAGTGATATCATGAATGATATAAAAATGCAGCCAATGGAGGATAAATGTACAATTGAGACTTCCAATGACAATTGTTCAAATTTGGAAGATGGTGATGATATGGGTGGTCAATCATACATATTGGATGAAGACTACAATGATGAAGATATTCTCGAAGATACACTTCATAAAGAATATATTGGTGATAAAGCAAGCAAAAATGAACAAATTGTATCTTCATTCTCAGATCAATACCATGGTGACACAATTGATGATGAGGAAGAATTCATGGGAGAAAGCTTTTATGAGGGCCAAGATGAGGAAAATATAGAAGAGGTTAATGAAGAAGCAAGTCCAATTGAAAATGAACATATGACATATTCACTTGTAACTAATAACCATGGGGAACATCATGAGGATGTTGATTTGCATCAAGGTGATTCTTGCAATTCATAGGGAGATCAAGAAGAGGAAGAAATAACAAAAGATTTGGATGAAACATGTTCACTCGACAGTGAGAAATTTTCAGATTTGTTAACTCTTGAATACCAGAAGTATGCACATAAAGATGATTCTAGAGTTTTGGTTCTAGCCTATATATGTTTTGGCAGTAAGACTACTGTAAGTAATAATTCAGATGATTCCATGTGCATTTCTCATAGTGATGAGGAAATCTCTGAAGTTGATCATGAAGCTATTTGTGTCCAAGAAGAGGTATGTGACTTGAATAATTTTTGCCTGCAAGAGAAAGATACTGGTTTGCATGTTATTGATGATGAGTATTCAACATTTGTTGATTCAAATCTGTGTGAGGATAACTATATGGATCAAATGTGTTGTCAATGCCTACTGTTGATAGGAAAGAAATGGAAAGTAATTTGATTGTTTCAAAAAATATTGATGAGACATAATTGTTTTATTTCCAAGAAAAGCATTCAGATTTTCAGGTCCCAATGTAGTTGCAGGCACATTCAACAACATATGACAGTGAGCATGCCTATGAATGTTTTGTTGAATGTGGATACACTTTGTGTGATGAGGGTGATAAATATTTTTCATATGATAATAAGAATGATGAAATGCAGGGTGATGAAATAAATATGAATCAAGTTGAATACAATGATTTCATGAAGGTTTTCAATGACAATGCATGTTGCAGGGCAAGTGGAATGGATATTTTCAAAAGAAACCCGATGAGCTTTAATCAGAACAAAGTCTATGAAAGAGGAAAGTGCAGGTTTTTTCTTTTGGGTGGCATGGGGCCATCCCTTGTGGTTTGATTTGAACCATAGTAGGTATAGAGGATTAAGGATTTCCAGTGCATGGAAAATTCTTAGCAATGCCTCTTTAAATATTATTTTCCATGCGCAGTAGTTTTAGGAATCTTTGGAGGGTCTGAGTTTTCTAGTACATGGACAATCTCAGGAGTTCCCTTTTTGAAAGCATTTCTTTATTTCCATGTACAGTAGCTGAGGGTCATTTTCCATTTCTCCATTTTGCTCCATTTTTCATCTCTGCTTTGGTTCATTCCCTACATCTACCATGGCTTTCTTTTTTCATGTCTTTGCTTGGTTTTCTCTCCCAAAGAATTCTGGATTCTTCCAGTGATTGAACAATCACTCATCCCCAACTGGAGCCATTGTTAGAACCCAAAATTTCCATTAAAATCTAAATGATTTTTCCATTTTTGAACCTAATATTTTCACTGTCGTTTCATAAAAATTCATTCACTTCCCTAAGAATGGCTATGTCACCCCCATTTTAACCCATTCATTTGCTATCTTTTCCATTAAAAAATATTTTTTTCCTCTCAAATATAACTTATACCCTTTACTGTTGCCTTAATGTTCAATTTTACATCATTTACCTCTTTACCGCGGCCTCCCACAATGGGCCTATGGTACAATGGTAGCGGTTAGCAGGCAGGCACAAGGCACTTACTGTGCCACCACACACGGTCTAAACATAGACCATGGTATTGCGGTGGGCGGTGAGTAACCGGCCAGGGAACAATCATGACAACTGTTACCGCTACATCACACATGGTCAACACAGTGACCATGGTGGCGCGGTAAACAGTTAGAAGGGTTAGCAAGTGGTGAAATAAATGACAAGCAATGAATAGGTAGGCAGTCAGTGGAAGTTGCTGATGGTTTGTAGAGAGCCTACCACAGTACCACTGGCAGTCAGGTTAGTAATTGCGGTAGCGCGGGGAACAGTTAATAGGCAGTGAGTGGCGAATGGGTAGTGGTTACCGCGATAATGCAGCTGGGTAGAACAATGACCGTGGTGATGCGATAGTGGTGTCAAGTTGGCATAAGATGTCTACCACGGTACTGCTAACGGTCAAGTCAGGAACCACAGTGACTGCGGTGAAAAGTGAGCAACCGATGATGGTGAGGATAGTGGTGAGGTTGATGGTTTGCATGATAGTTACCACGCAACAACTAGGGGTCTAAACTGAGACCGCGGTAGCAGTGAAGGATGACATTTAATGTTGACCCCGTGGTACCGCCCAACATAAAATGAGAAGCCCAAGGTTGAGCGGTAAGCGAAATAAAAGCCACAGGGAAAGAAATACAAAGAGCGGTAAGGATAATAAAAGGCTACAAAGGCGAAATATTAAAAGGCAGTAAAGGTATAGGCAGGAAATGTATTAAGGGAAAATTGAAGGCTCGTCTATGTAATCGAAATATTTGATTTTCTGATAAGGAAACTTAATCAAATATTTTTTTTTTTCAGGAATAACAAATGAATGTAATAGTAAAATGAAGAGTTGTGACTCTTCAAATGCATTGTATATATCTTTTGTAAAAATCAGTTGCAAGAGGAAGAGGACAATAGTTAGTCGTAGTTAGATATTTCCCAAGAAGGGACTGGGAATGTAAACAATGATAAATTCCTTATTTTAGAAGGAGAAGCAATGGAGGTAATATGCTTAAACTGGTGAATTATTTTTTGGTGTTCAGTTGTTGTGTTGCATCAATTTATACTCTTTATTTTGGTTGTCTCCAACTCGAAGTCTTTTAATCATTTAAATCAGCATATCAAGTATATCTCTGATTTAGCCAAAGTGTACTCTCATTTTGTGTGATTTAATTACCTGGTGTCTGCAAGTCAAAATTAAAATATTTTAGTAAGTCACAGTGGTTTTAAGATTTATTTTGGATTGTTGAAGTAGAACCTGATAGAGAAACATTCCAGCACTATTCATGCAAGTCATAGATTTAGTGAAGTTTTATGCCAGCCATAGAATTTCCAAAGTGCCTAACAAATAGAGTTAAGCTAATAAGAGGAAAAACATATCATATTTGACTCCATTGCCCATGTGGACAGAAGGCACTGATCTGCCTCAACCTAGAGATAAATTTCATATCAAACAACTTATTCAAATCTTTTCTTTTTGCAGTAGGAGTAGGATTATTTGTAGTGATTTGTATCTATTCACTTCCACTTGCCATGGTGGATAGATTGTTTTCACCAAGAAGTACATTGAAATCTGCATCATTCATTAGGTACACCCACCTTGGTCTAGTAGAGCCTAAAGAGTAGAAGGCTCAATTACATTAATCAACCTTGTTCCTTGACCAAAAACGTTGTGAGAGCTTGGCAACCTCTCGTGGTTCAAACCTGCATTTTGAGACCCAACACCATGATTGCAAGAGAGGATTAAAATGGAAGCATGGACAAGACATGTGAATTTTTTGACAATAATGTTTTCATAAAAATGTATGCAATATGTGGTAGCATTGACAAGGTAGGGGAAACATCCATGAGACCCCATTTATATGAGGTATTTGTTCATGTTGCCCTACCTTGTCAACCTTACTAAATTGGAAAGCTAGTGACCTCACTAGCTTGCCAATTCTCACATGATTTTTTGGATGGAATACCTTACAGAAATTTGGTAATGTGGCATGCCATGATTACAAGATAGGATAAAAATGGAAGTATGGACAAGTCATGTGAATTGTTTGACAAGAAATGTGAATTATGAGACCCCATTTCTATGAGGCATACGTTGCCCCTACCTTTTCAACCCTAAATCACTGTGAGACCCTATTTATATGAGGCTTACACTTCCCCTACCTTGTCAACCCTACCGCATTTGCAAGCTAGTGACCTCAATAGCTTGACAATGCGGTAGGGTTGACAAGGTAGGGGTAGCATGGACAAATGTCTCATATAAATTGGGTCTCATGGTGATGTACATCACCGTGAGACCCCATTTCTATGAGACACACTACATCATGAGGCATTTGTTTATGCTACATCATTGTGAGACCCCATTTCTATGAGGCATTTGTTCATGCTGCCCCTACCTTGTCAACCCTACCAAATTGGAAAGCTAGTGACCTCACTAGCTTGCCAATTCTCACATGATTTTTTGGATGGAATTCCTTAAAGAAATGTGGTAATGTGGCATGCCATGATTACAAGATAGGATCAAAATGGAAGCATGGACAAGGCATGTGAATTGTTTGACAATAATTTTTTCCTAGAAATGTATGCAAAATGTGGTAGCATTGACAAGCTAGTGAGCTCACTAGCTTGCCAATGCGGTAGGGTTGACAAGGTAGGGGAAACTTGAACAAATTCCTCATAGAAATGTGGACTCATGGTGATTTAGGGGCATCATGAACAAATTCCTAATACAAATGTGGACTCATAGTGATGTAAATCATCATGAGTCCACATTTCTATGAAGCATTTGCTCACACTACCCCTACCTTGTCAACCCTACCGCATTGGCAAGCTAGTGATCTCACTAGCTTGTCAATGCTACCACATTTTGCATACATTTCTATGAAAAAATTATCATTAAACAATTCAAATGCCTTGTCCATGCCTCTATTTTGAGCCTATCTTGCAATCATGGCATGCCACATGACCACATTTCTATAGGATGATTGTAAGTATTTTGTATGAAGCCTTGAATGACATATATTTCATTTATTTGTATGGATTCATTTTTTAGGAACTAATATTTGTCTCATTACCATGCTACAGGTAAAAGTATATGTCATGTTGAAGAAACAAAGAAGGAATAAACAAACAGACAAAGAGTATGAAACTAATAAATCAAAAAAATAGAATGGATGAGGAGACATCGCGAGAAGAAGAAATTGGATACGATTGATGAAAACAAGCCAATTGAAGAGGAACCTCAACCATCAAAAAGAGAAAAGGCATAGGTGGCACAAAAGGAACGAATGCAAAAGCATCATGCCAAGAAAAATTTGAATACTGTGGCTGGAGACACACCCTCTACCACAAGTGAATATGAAGGGACACCATTAAGCACAAGTGAATATGGAGGGACACCATCTACCACAAGTGAATATGAAAGGAAACCATCTACCACAAGTGAATATGAAGGGACACCATCCATCACATCTCAAGCTGAGAGTACATCATCACTCATATTTGATGAAGAAGGTATGCCATAATCCCCATGTCAACCTCAAGGTATGTCATCTATTCCACCCTCAATCGAAGGTACGCGATCTAGCCCACCTCACTTAAACATTGATGAAATTCCTAATGTTGAGATGTATGTACCTAGGAGAACACCACCTAGAATTTTACGTAGAAAGCTAAAGTATTTAATTAATATTGATGATGATATTTTGTAGCACATGGAAGGTAAGATTCCAACATGCACTTGTAGAAGATATAGTGATAAGATTTGGAAAATATTCTTTGAAAGGCTAAATGAAACCACAAGATTACATCGACTTTGGTAAGTATTCAAACAAGGAGATCTTGTCTCATTAGAAAGACAAGTGAAAATTTGAGAATTAATAGATTTTTTTTATCAAGAGACGTTCAAAGGCAGCAAAGAATTGAGGGCACCAATTGAAATGAATTATGGGCATTCTCGAGGAGACTCCACAAAAAGATAAACCAGTTTTTGAAGCGTTGAGAACACTAATTGAAGACTATTGGAAGAATAATACAAGGCCATCTCTAAATCAAAGGGATGTGGTAAGAAGGAGAATTGATAGTTATAACTATGAGCCACAACCAAAGCATTTTTTTGGATACGACTCAAACCCAATTTTTTGGTAAATTTCTACAAGATAATCCTCAAATTCAAATTTGTCAAATATATTTTGAAATGCTTAAACCTTTTTATGTCAAGATAAATCACACATGCACCACTTGTTGTTGTAGAATACATATTGATTTTTCTAACCATTATGATGTTTATCATTCTATATGTTTAGATTTGCATACTAACGATGTTTTGCAGGATTATGGCATAGAAACCCCACCAACATCTTCAAGAGAGTTCTTATAAAAAATTATATGTCAAATAGAGGATGGCAAAATATTCTACAAGAAACTATGCTTGGATGGTTCATGTCAGTATTGCAATGGCTTGCAACGTATACCAGTATGTCAACATATGGAAAGCACACATGAGGTGGGAAAGCAACTAGTAGAGTTTGGGAATTATGAAATAGTTGCATATGTTACAAAAGATGCTAATCAAGAAAAAATGTGTGATTTGGTTATTTAGAATATTCCAGTGTATCAGTTTATGTCTATTTTTCGTGATAATATAGTGTATGAGTATGCAAGGCATACCCATAGAGCTCGATGGTTGGACATGAAATTCAAGTTATGCAAGGACACCTTTCTAGTTGGTAACATAGTTTCAGTGGTCTAATTTGCAAAGAACTATACTCTATAGCCCTAGCGTGAGGTGCAGTCATAATATTACAACTCCACACAAGTTTTGATATTTGTGCACATATCATTCATTCATGCAGCTAATAGTATAGAGAACCAAAGGAAGTTATTGAGGGAGTATCACTTTTATATTAGTGATGATCGCACACATTATCTAGAGTTTGTGCAAGGTTGCTTCCAATTGTTCTAAAGTGATTTGGCTCAAAGGGGCATATCATACAATCAACATAT
Source organism: Sequoiadendron giganteum (assembly GCA_007115665.2). NCBI lineage: Eukaryota > Viridiplantae > Streptophyta > Pinopsida > Cupressales > Cupressaceae > Sequoiadendron > Sequoiadendron giganteum. Next base: position 28,314,380 of record CM021108.1, on the reverse strand, counting down.
AATATGGTCGGATAACTATGCAAAACAGTTCAAAAACTCATGCATGTTCTACTAGTTGAGCAAGATGCATGCCATTACAGGTGTTCAACATATGTGGAAATTTTGTGAGGCTAGGCATGGAAATGGGGAGCATGATGGTGTAGGACCATGTGTGAAAAGAGAATTAACACAAGAAGAGTTAAAGTATACATATAATGCAAATTTAATAGATGCAAAATCAATCGTTGAGTGGTGTAATGCTTCAATGGGTCTAGGTAATGAAGGTACACCTTTAGTTAATAGATTTTTTTGGTTGATGGATGATACTAATACTGTACCATATGAGGATTTTTGTACACTAACAGGATCGAGTGAGATACACCCTTTCCTTAGGTCAAATGAAGGTTCATGGAGTATCAATACACGAAAGATGGCATGATTTTTTTCTTCATGTACAATGCAATCCTTAGATGATTGTGAGTCAAAGGAGTGGGTTGATAAATGATTGTTAGTTATCTTAGCCCACTTCACACATATCACCCTACAAAGAAATTGGAACTAACACAGATGGATTCATCGGTTGATTTTGACCACATATCAGATCTAGTTCAACCAGGTAATATATCTACTTGCATAGTTTTTGAAATTCCTATTGTTATCTTACTTTGTAGTGTATTTGTAATGTTGACTAATTTCATATAATTTGCTGCACATTTCAATGTAGGGCATGTTTATGTAGTTATTGCAAATGAATACAACAAAGAGGGAATAAAATATTACTTGTGTCATTGTGTTGAGGCCAAAAAGAAACTAGAGGCCCAGTTATAGATGGATAAAATATTGAATAACCTATAGGCTTAGTTGCTATTACTAGAATTTGGCTTAGAAGGTACCCACATAAGAGTGTTAAATATTTGTTGTTTTAGGACTTTGACATGTGTTAGAAGATTATTCATACTCGAACCTTGTCGTGGCATCCAATGTTCATTTGACAAAATATGGGGTTAGACCTTTGAATAAGACCTTGTGGAAGGTGCGTGAGTCTAACCATGAGGCAATACTTGACACAATAAAGAGTAGAGAAGAATCAAATGGTTCTTTGGATTAATTTATAATTATGTACATTGGTTCTTATTAATCTATACTTGTATGCACATTAATGTGTATGATGCCAATGCTATGATGCAAATGCTATCATCTAATTTTTATATCATGTATGCAGGTGATTGATGAAGTTATGAGACTTGAAAATGTAGCACATTTTATGTTTAGAATTGTGGAAAAGGATATAGAGTTCAATGGTATTTTATTTTTTCTCAAAAATATGCAAAAAAAATGATGTAGGATAGTCTATAGATTAGTAAACTAAGTGGAAGATTAAATTGTGTTATTTTATAATAGGTTAAAAGTTTCCAAAAGTTTGGAAAGTAATCCAATGATTATGTTCTATTCATTTTCTATTCATGAGAGGCTGTTGTGTACAATAGGTATCTTGGAACTCCGAATGAGGATGTATGGCTAGGAGTGACTAAGTTGAGAGATTGGCATACCTATCTTCAATGGAAGCATCAAGATTTAAGCCTTATTGTTCCTGAATTGGAACCAAATGGTGTGTATTTTTTTGTCTATAAGTGCCTTCCATCTATTTTCATTTCATTTCCATTTTGGATGCTCTTTCTTTTTCTTCTTTTACTTTTCCTATTTGTAAGTAACCTACTAAAAATTGATTGGTGTCTTCTTGTAGAAAATCCTGATTTATGAGCCATCCAAGAGAATCTCAGCCAAAAAAGCAATGCAACATCCTTATTTTGATGATCTTGACAGATATCAATTATGATTTTAAATCATTATAAAAGTGTGTGTGAAGCTTAGCGACGGAGTTTCAAGTTATTCATTTGAAGTTAACCTCATCATGAGCACCTATCATGTAGACAATATAAGAGCATCTTGAATTTCAAGTTATTATATTCATGAGAGGTTGTTGTGTGCAATAGGTATCTTGGAACTCCCAATGAAGATGTATGGCCAAGAGTGACTAAGTTGAGAGATTGGCATGCCTATCCTCAATGTAAGCATCAATATTTAAGCCTTGTTGTTCTCGAATTGGAACCAAATGGTGTGGATTTGTTGTTTGTAAGTTCCTTCCATCTATTTTTATTTCATTTCCATTTTGGATGCTCTTTCTTTTTCTTCTTTTAATTTTCCTACTTGTAAGTAAACTACTAAATATTGATTGGTGTCTTCTTGCATAAATTTTTTATTTATGAGCCATCTAAGAGAATCTCAACCAAAAAAGAAATGTAACATCCTTATTTTGATGATCTTGAAAATTCTCAATTTTGATTTTAAGCCATTATAAAAGAGCGTGTGAAGCATAGCGAGGGAATTTCAAGTTATTCATTTGAAGTTAACCTCATCATGAGCACCTATGATGTAGACATTATAAGATAATCTCAAATGTATGAGTGACATTGTACAAGATCTGTGAGAAGGAAGTACCTAATGCATCCTTGGATCGTATTTTTGGTTATTATGAGAGAATATTATAAGTTGAGTTTGTGTGCATGAAAATGGGGCACATTGATTCAATATTTGATTTAAGTGGGGTGTTGGAATTAACATAGTTTTATTTTTTTCTCATGATTTTGTATTACCACTTGATAGTTTTGAGAAAGCATTATTCCTACAAGTACAGGCACTTGGGTTTTAGAATGATGTATGAAGCATATTAGACAATTGTAGCATAAACAAAAGAATTAGGACTAACAAATAAATCTCATTTTATTGTAAACACCATATTATTAATATATTGAGTGTAACAACCATTGATGGTTACCAATCATTCTTTTTCTTCTTTTATTCTCTCCCTATTATAACTAGCACCAATTGACTAACTTATTATAAAAACTTAATTTCTTAAAAAAAATCAACCTAATGATTATATATCAATATCAATATAGCATACCATCTATTCACATAAAAAATTTTAATGATATTTACTCAAATTTTGAAATTTGTTGTTGCCCTCAAACATTTGTAATTCATACAACGTAGTCCCTTTACAGTCTAAATTGAATAAGGGAAGAAATCTTTGATGGCCTATTACTTGGATACCATGGGAATCTGTCTGAGGCATCAAGATTAGGTAGGGAACCTCTACAATAACCTCTCTCGTTTTTTGTTATCTCAGAGTCATTTTTTCATGGTTTCCAATTTTGACTTGATGGAAAAAGTGTTAATTGCAAGCAGTGTAAAGTTGCAAAGTGACACAAATTTCATTCTACAACTCATGTGACTAAACAAACTATTCCAAAAAATTTGGATGGGTATTTTTATGCTATGCATGGTCCTCTTTTGCACCCAAACATGTTGAATCACTCCAAGCTATGTTCAACCGACTTGATCCCTTAAGGGTTCAAAGTGCAAAAGGGAAACAATCTTTCACGGACTATTACTCGAAAATCATGGCACTTAAAATATTTCTTTTTGAGCCTAAATTATTGCATTAGGCTCATATAAAATAACCTCTCTCATTTTTTATTATCTCAATCATTTTCCCATGGTGTCTAGTTTTCACTTGATGAAAAAAGTGTCAAATGCAAACAATGTAAAGTTGGAAAATAGTGAAACTTTCATTCTGCAACTCATGTGACCAAAAGAACTATTCCAATGTATTCAGATGGGTAAATTTATGCTAGGCATGGTCCTCTTCCACACCCAAACATGTTGAATCACTCTGAGCTACGTTCAACTGGCTCGATCCCTTCAGGGTTCAAAGTGTAAAAGGGCAACAATCTTTGACGAGCTTACTACTCAAAAATTGTGATGCTTACAAACCCTCTTTCTAAGCTTATGAGATTGTGTTGGGACCCTCTACAGTAAAATCTCTCTATTTTTGTTATCTTAGAGTCATTTTCTCGTGGTGTCCAGTTTTCACTTGATGGAAAAACTGTCAAATGCAACCAGTGTAAAGTTGCAAAGTTGTGCAAATTTCACTGTACAAATCGTGTGACCAAATAGACCATTATAATGCATCTAGTTGGTAATTTTATGCTAGGCATGGTCCTCTTTCACACCCAAACACATCGAATCACTTTGAGCTATGTTAAACTAGCTCGATCCCTTAAGGGTCCAAAGTGCAAAAGGGCAGAAATATTTGACGAGCTACTACTAAAAAATTGTCACACTTACGAAATATTCATCTAAGCCTATATGATTGAATTGGCAACCTCTAAAACAACCTCTCTTGGTTTTTGATATCTCAGAGTCATTTTCCCGTGGTCTCCAGTTTTCACTTGATGGAAAAAGTGTCAAATGCAAGCAGTGCAAAGTTGCAAAGTGGTGCAACTTTCGTTCTAAAACTTGTGTGACCAAAAAAATTGTTCCAATGTGTCAAGAAGGGTAATTTATGCTAGGCATGGTACTCTTTCACACCCAAACATTTTGAATCACTCTGAGCTATGTTCAACTAACTTGATCCCTTAAGGGTCCAAAGTGCAAAAGGGCACTAATCTTTGATGGGCTACTACTTGGAAACTGTGATGCTTACGAACTCTCTGTCTGATCCTACGAGATCATGTTGGGACCCTCTACTATATAAAATCTTTTTTTTTTTGTTATATTGGAGTCATTTTCCTGTGGTGTCCAATTTTCACTTGATAGAAAAAGTGTCGAATCAATCAATGTAAAGTTGCAAAGTGGTGTAACTTTCATTCTGCAACTCGTGTGACCAAACAAACTATTCCAACACATTTGGATGGTTATTTTTATGCTATGAATGGTCCTCTTTCACACCCAAACATGTTGAATCACTCTGAGCTACGTTCAGCTGACTCGATCCCTTAAGGGTCTAAAGTGCAAAATGACAACAATCTTTGACGAGCTATTACTCAAAAATTGTGATGATTATGAACTCTCTGTCTGAACCTATGGGATCATGTTGGGCTCCTTTACAATAACCTCTCTCAGTTTTTGTTGTCTCAGAGTCATTTTCCTGTGGTGTCCAATTTTCACTTGATGGAAAAAATGTCAAATAGAAGCAGTGTAAAGTTGCAAAGTGGTGCAAATTTCGTTCTACAACTTGTGTGAACAAACAAATTGTTCCAATGTGTCCCAATAGGTACATTTATGATAGACATGGTCCTCTTTCACACCCAAAAACTCTGAGCTATGTTCAACCAATTTGATCCCTTATGATGGCATGAAAAATAATCGAAAAGAGAAACATTCACACGACAATTGAGAAGTCCAATTTTTCCACACCAAAAGAATATGATCATCCTCAAGTCTAGCAAGTGCAATATTTTTTTCAATTATCCTCCTTGACCTTACAACAATGCATATAATGGTGGAACTTGGAAACATTTTATTTTTCCTCAATTAACAACTTAGGTTATGAAGCATTTTGTCATTTTCATTTGAAATGATTTGATATGCTTGAAAGTTGGATTCTAAGAGAAAAAAGTGATGCTCTCACATACACTTATTATTTGGTGTAATAAATAAAGTTTTTACCCAAGCCCATTTCTTATTTGTATTATAAATTATAAATCTTTCTCCCAAGTCCATTTCCTATACAGGAAATAATATTGAAAAATGTTTACATATACATCTTTTGACTTGTTTATATGGTGATGGATCAAGAACATAAAAATTCATTATGTATTGTGAGGATTATGCTATGAAAATGTTTAAATATTATTCAAGATAAATGTCTGTATGATAATGTGTCAAGAATTTAACTACTCATCATCTACTATGAATATTATGTTTTGCAAGTGTTGTGAGGATTATGTATCCTTTGCTTAATTGATTTGTGCCAATCAAAAGATTAAATATACTGGAATCTTTTTATGAAACATCTCATGAATGCCAATTGAAAATGTGTTTTTTTCTTTTAGATAAAGCATTTGATGAATTTTTTTTGAATTAAACTGAATTGAGATATGTAAGAACAAGGGAGCATTAGGAAATACATTTCTCAAAGATCTTAAATAAGCCTTCTTACCAAATTTGAAAAAGCATGATAAGCCCATGGTTGAAAATTTTATAGTCATCAAAGTGGGTACTAATTATATATTATATAGATCATAATTATTCTTTATCTTTAAGATCTCTAAGTTTGGCAATGGTTTCACCAAGCTGTGAAGGGTGGACTATTTTTTATTCAGTTATTCCTATGTGGATTCATTTTCCTTATCTCCCATTGCAATTTTGGGTGGATTATTGCTTTCAAAGTATTCGAAATGCTTTGCCTATTTCCTAGTTGGTAGTTGCCATTTTAGAAGGCTCATTTCTTGATATATATATTATACTCATTCTTAATCAATTATCAAGTTAATAATTAGTGAATTTATTTACAACTAATTTTTTCTTTTCAATTTAAACAATTTTATAACTTGTAACTCTATTAGTATTCCTAGAAATATTGAAGTTGTTTAGCATCAACTAATAAATTTTTTTAGCATCAATCAATAAATATTCAAGACAAACCATGGAGGACAATAATGATCAATGCTAGGGATAACCAATTAATAAGTATACACATGAATAAGTCAAGGATACATATGAATAAGGGAATCACAAGTACTCAAATACACGTAAGCCTTGAAGTATACATACAAGTACATAGTATACACAAATTAATATAAAGTAAATGCATGAATACAAGGTATAGCATGAAAACACGTAAGTTGCAAAGTATACATTGGAATACATGTAAGTCACAAAGTATACACATAATTTGTAAAGTATACACTTGAATTCACATAACTCATATCTATTGAATCGTAGAATTATAATGCAGATATGGACACCATCGATAAAAAAGATTTGTATTAACCAAATAGCCATGTAGGAATACATCAATATATGTCGATATAAGTATAAAATATATACAAAATAGCCATATAGGGTTACGAGAATTCCATATAAGCATACAATTTCAAATATATCCAATACAAAATATGTACACAAATGCAATATAGGCATACACAAAAGGGCTTTGGAATCAAAATTCATTGCTCTTCGTGCCCTAGAAATAAATTCTTGCCCTTTGCTTATCGACTAGATGGTGATAAATCTATCACTCATTTGTTCTAAGGTCGAGGAGTGCTCCTACTCCTCCTCCTAGGGTTTAGTTCATGTTCAAGTTGTATCTATTACAATAACAAGTAAATACATTAATATATAGAAATTACATTATAAAAAATAATATATTTAACAAAATAATTACTTATCGCCACTAGAAGATCACTCTCCTCAAGGGAAAGGTTCGCATGCCCATGTTGAGGTGTACTAAAGCCCTACATAAACCATCCAAAGATAAATTAAACTACAAATCAATAATGGTTTGATTTTTTACTAACTAACAACTATAACAACGAATGTAAATTGAAATTTAGTAATCTGCCTCATACCTCTATAAGAGGCATTGAGGAGTCTATAGTAGACAAAACACCAAGATCCATTGCCCTATGAACATTCGAAGGGGTATCTTCTTCCAACATCTGAAAATAAAACAACAAATTATTCAATCACGAAAACTACAATAGTGATGCATGTCATGACTTATAATGTATGAGATAATGAACAAAATTTTGAGTATGTATTAAACTATATATTTTTGACTATCATGCTTACTATTTTCCCTATCCATAGCTTGCATGAAAACACCTATTTTTAGGCTTTTATCCATAGCAACAATACAGTGAACCATTTGTTAAAATGCTTTTGTAGACATGCACGATAACTATGGTAGCATAGAGAAGGCAGTGACTTGTTTGAAAAAATCCCTCAAAGAAATGGGGTCTCATGGTGATGGAATTCCATTATGAACAAATGTGTCATGGCATTCTATCACCATGAGACCGCATTTGTTCAAGGTATTTTTTCAAACTACTCACTACCTTGACTATGATATTGCTTACTATTATGCTTTGATAGATCTTTTTCAAGCATTCATAGTTTGTTGGAAAGCGCCTATTTTAGGATTTTAGCCATAGCAGCAAGAAAGTGAGTAGTTTGATAAAATATTTTGGTAGACATGTATGAAAAATGCGGTGAGTTTTTTGAAAAAATCCCTCCAAGAAATGTGGTCTCATGGTGATGGAATGACATTCTATCACCACAAGACTGCATTTCTTCGAGGCATTTTTTCAAACTAATCACTGCCTTGTCTATTCTATTGCTTACTATTATTCTTTGATATATTTTTTCCAAGCATCCATAGTTTGTTGGAAAGCACCTTTTTTAGGCTTTTAGCCATAGCAACAAGGAAGTTCAAGTAGTTTGATAAAATTATTTGGTAGACATGTATGAAAAATGTGGTAGCATAGAAAAGGTAGTGAGCTATTTTAAAAATACCACAAAGAAATGTGGTCTCATGGTGATGGAATGGTATTCTATCACCATGAGACTACATTTATTCGAGGATTTTTTTCAAAATACTCATTGCCTTGTCTATGTTATTGCTTACTATTATGCTTTGATATATTTTTTCCAAGCATCCGTAGTTTGTTGGAAAGCACCTAATTTAGGCTTTTAGCCATAGCAGCAAGGAAGTGAGTAGATTGATTAAGTTATTTGGTAGATGTGTATGGAAAATGTGGTAGCATAGAAAAGGCAGTGAGATGTTTGAAAAAATTCCTCAAGGAAATGTGGTCTCATGGTGATGGAATGGCATTCCATCACCATGAGACCACATTTCTTTGAGGCATTTTTTCAAAATACTCACTGCTTTACCTATGATATTGCTTACTATTGTGCTTTGATATATTTTTTCCAAGAATCCATAGTTTGTTGGAAAGCACCCTTTTTAGGCTTTTAGCCATAGCAACAAGGAAATGAACCATTTGATAAAATTCTTTGGTATACATGTATGGAAAATGTGATAGAATATAAAAGGCAATGACCAATTTGAAAAAATGCCTCTAAGAAATGTGGTCTCATGGTGATGGAATGGTATTCCATCACCATGAGACCACATTTCTTCAAGGCATTTTTTCAAACTACTCACTACCTTGTCTATGCTTATTATTATTCTTTAATAGATATTTTTCCAAGAATCCATAGTTTGTTGGAAAGCACCTTTTTTTAGGCTTTTCGTCATAGAATCAAGGAAGTGAACTTTTTAATAAAATACTTTGGTAGACATGTATGGAAAATGTGGTAGCATAAAAAAGGCGACGAGCTGTTTGAAAAATGCCTCAAAGAAACTAGGTCTCATGGTGATGTACATCACCATGAGACCGCATTTCTTTGAGGCATTCTTTCAAACAAATCATTTCCTTGTCTATGCTATTGCTTACTATTATTCTTTCATATATTTCTTCCAAGCATCCATAGCATACACAAGGTAGTGAACTGATTGAAAAGATAGCTCAGTAAAAAGTGGTCTCATGGAATGCCATGACAATAAAATGCAATTGGCAGCTACTCCTAGTTTTTTCTTATGCTATGTGAAGTAATTGCATCACTACTTATGTTGAATTTCTAAACAACTATATTGTAGTTAAAAAAAATTCATCTATCAACATCTAGTTATTAGCTATGGAATGTGAAGTAATGCTTTGAGTTTGAAAGATGCACAATGTAATGTAATCAAATATATGAATATAAACTATACAAATCTATTAATTATAATTCATTAGTTAAACTCTTCATTCCATTACCTATGTGTAGGTTTGTCTAATTTCACAGTCATTGGGAGCTGTTCCCACGAAACCTCCAACATTAGCCTATTCAACATACAAAATAAAATATTAGAATACCATTCATATAACAATGTTATTAACATGTAATAAATTTATAATTTTTTACTAGTTACATACCTCAATGGTAGATGCAGTGGAGTAATAAGCAGGTGTAGGGCCGATTTATCCAGTATCAACAATGTGACCCTAAATTTTTATTAAAATCATAAAACTAAATTAGTAAATCTTGAATTTTAAAATTAAAATTTAATAAATTAAATTCAATGAACATGCTAACATTTACCTGAGTATCGATGCCATAAGCCTCATTCAAAATTTCAGCGACCCTTGCCATCTCCATAGTTGTAAACGTATGTTGTGTAGCAGCCTCTTGAGTGTCAGTGGGGTCATATGAACAAGTCAACCCCACAAGCCTGACATGAATGGGATGGAATCCTACCACTCAAAGACTCCCCTGGATGGCCCTTTACTATAGGACTGGCATGGTGGATGAAACTTTGGGTCAAAGAGGTGATAGCCTACAAAGTGTCTACCTTGACACTCTCCTTCGCGATGGAAGGGATAATGATGTGCTCATGATCTGGCCTAGCAAGAGCTCATCTCGCTTGTCACCTAGGATCATGTCGTGCACCAGGTCTATATTGAGTTGACCCCTCACCTCTCCCCTAGAAGTCCCTCTTATCAAAATAATTCAAGATTTTGTTCAGGATGAACTCACAGTATAGTTTCCTCAAGAAATATTGTGGGACTTCGCAATTGTTGCATGGTGGGTAATAAAAAACCATGTACCACCTATCCCCCAAAAAGTTCCTAATCCCTTGGTGGTGGCACCAATGGATAGGAAACCTCTTCGTATTGAGGTCAATATTTTGATTTGTGCGTGGGCCGATGAAAAATGAGCATAGATCTAACTTTGTAATTTTTTCATCTTTTACATCTTTATATGATAATTTATCTCGATAAAAATCCCTAGCTCCCTACCTCCTATCTTGCCAACCACTTAATTTTTTGTTGATTTCATTTACATGTTTTAACATTTATTTAAGTGAATTTGAAAGTGTTATTATTTTCAAGGTTGAACCTTCTAGATCATTCAACCTCGTGATTAACTCCTCAATTTTCTTTTTATTATTTTCAATTACCCCCATTAAATTTTGTTGAGTGTCAAGAGGATGTTGAGGATTGGTGGAGGATATTGTTGTTGTGGTTGTTGCACTTGAGGATTTTTCTCATGTTTTTGTTGCTCTGGTTGTTGAGGTTTTTTAGGAGGGTTTCCAAGATCATTATCGTTTCCTATAAATTCAACAAATGAATATAAAAAACAACCTAAAACTAACAAATTCACAACAAAAAACAAACAATCCTTACCTATTCGACCTCCCCATCGATGTGGCGGCATCTTGGTGATGAAATATAATTTTTTTTTGAAAAAAATGAAAGATTGTCTCCTCCTAGAATGCGAAATACAAGATAAGGGTTTTTGGCCACGAAAGCAAAAAAAATAGTGAACACAAAAATTAATTAGATTTGCTTTTTTTTTTTTTAATAACAAGTAACACGTTCGTGGAATAACATGAGCATGTTATAGGCTCAATGTAGCCGAGCCTTTGGCTCAGTCACACCAAGCCATAGCGTGAGCACGTTATAACGTTCTTGCATTATAATGTGCTCGCGTTATGACCTATCAAATGTTTTTTTGAATTTTGGCCATAATTTGGCCCCCCATATTTTTTCACTCACTTAGCTATAATTATGGTTAGGGGTAGGGTTAGGGTTATGGTCGCAATTAGAGTTAGGATTGGGGAGAGGGTTACAGTTAAGGTTAGGGTTAGGGTTTGAGCTAGGATTAAGGTTATGGCTACAATTAGAGATATAATTGGGGCTATGTTTAGGGGTATGCTTATGGTAAGGGTTAGTTTTAGGGTTATGGTTATAATTAGAGATACATTTGGGGTTAGGTTTAGGGTTAGGGTTAGCATTATGGTTATGGTTAGGGATGGGGATAAGATTTGGGTTAAAGTTAGGGTTAGGGTAAGGATTATCTAGATATAATTACAATTAGATTTTATAACCCTAGCTTTGATTATAACTATAATCCTACCCCTACCACTAATTATATCTCTAATTTTAATCCTACCTCTAACCCTACCCCTAGATATAATTCTATCTCTAACCCTAACCCTAACCACAACCATAATCCTAACCTTAGCCCTAACCTTATCCCCAACCCTACCTCTAATTCTAGCTCTAACCTTAATCCTAGTCTTAAAGCTAACCCTAATTGTAACCTTAACCCTAAACCTATACCCAACCTTGACTCTATTTCTAACCGTAACCCTAACCCTAATCTTAAACCAAACCTTAACCTACCCCTAGAAACTTATCTTTATAAATATAACTAAAACCCTAATGCTAACCTTAACCTTAACCCTAATCATAATCATAACCTTAGCCATAACCCTAAAACTAGAACCCTAACCCTAACCATAATTGAACCCTAATTGAATTGTAATACTATCTCTAACACTAATTGAACCATAATTGAATAGTAATACTAAACCTAACCCTAATACTAACCTTAACCATAACCCTAATCAAATCCTAACCCCAAGCTTTATCTGAAAATGTTAACCCTTATCCTAACCTAACCTTAACCTTAACCCTAACCTAACCTAACATTAACCATAACCCTAATTAAACTCTAATTATACTATAATTTAACCCTAAACCTAATATTAACCCTAACTCTAATTGAACCCTAACCCTAACACTTATCCTAATACTAACCTTAACCTTAATTGTAACCCCAAGATTTATCCTAAAAACCTATCCTTAACCCTAATCCTAATCAAACCATAACCTTAACTCTCACCCTAATTGAATACTAACCCTAACCAAAATACTAAATCTAACACTAATCCAAACCTTAATTGAACCCTAACCATAACCTTAACCCAAATTAAACCTTATTCCTAATTGAACCATAATCGTAACTCTAATTAAACCATACTAGTAACTCTAACCCTAATTGAACCCTAGTTGAACTATAATACAAACCCTAACCCTAATAATAACCCTAACCCTAATTGAATCCTAACCCCAAGCTTTATCCTAGAATGGTAATCATAATCCTAACCTAACCTTGACCTAACATTAACCCTAATGCTAACCTCGAGCTTCATCATAGAACCCTAACCTTAAATCTAACCGTAATTGAACTCTAGCCTAAACCTAACTCTAATTTAACCCTATCCATTATCTTAACCTTAACAATAACCCTAACCTTAATTGAACCCTAACCCAAATTGTAACCCTAATTGAACCCTAATCATAACTATAGCACTAAACATAACTCTAATAATAACTATATTTGAACCCCAACTCTAATCTTAACTCCAATTGAACCCTAACCTTAACTCTAAAACTTATTAAAACATAACCCTAACCTTTATCCTAATTGAATGCTTAGCTCAACCCTAACGCTAACCCTAATTGAACTCTAATCACAACCGTAGCTCTAATTTATGTCTAACCCTAATTGAATGTTAATGGACACTAACCATAATTAATCCCAACCCTAATTGTACCTTAAACTTGATTGAACCCTAATTGAATCATAACCCTAACCATAAACCTAATTTAATCATAACCTTAACACTAACCCTTATCCTAATTGAACTCTAACCCTAACCCTAACCTTAATTGAAAACTAACCATAAAATTAACCCTTATTAAAACCTAACTAAAATTTAACCCTAATTGAACCCTAACAGTAGCCCTAATTGAACAATAACTATAATTTGACTCTAACCCTAATCCTAATTAAATCCTAACACTAATTAAACTCTAACTGAACTCTAAACCTAACTCTAACCCTAATCAAACCCTAAGCTTAACCCTAAGATTGACAATAACCTTAATAATAAAAATAACCTTAATTGAAACCTAGCCCTAATTATAACCCTAATTGAATCCTAATAATAATTGTAACTCTAAACCTAACCCTAATCATAATTATATTTGAACACTAACTCTAATTAAACCCTAACACTAACCCTATATGTAACCTCGTAAAGGAGGAGATTTGACACCCTCAAGATGATAAGGTCCAAAGAGGCAAATAGTCCTCAACTACCTCAAGGATCAAAGCTCAGGTGACACGATGAGATAAAGAAGAAGTTTATTTATAACTTATGTAGAATAAAAAATAAGAGAGTTTCAGGAATTGAAAGAGTAGGGTGCAGAGGTTCTCTAGGAAAACCAACAAGCTCTTGACCAAGGATGACAACACAAACATCCTTGTGGTGCATTGTAGTCTTGTATGGATGAAAATTGAGTTTACCATAGAAACTCACAAAGAACCTACTAACAGTTCAATAAATAAAATATCAGAAATATACTAAAATAACACAAAAATAACAAAGCTAAACATAAACAAAAATATATGAAAAGGAATGTTAAAAATGAAGAAGAAAGGAGACACTCAAAAGAGGTCCAAGAATGAAGCCTCCAACAAAGATACAACTTCGATACTTGCACACACAAGAGCAAGAAGTGGGAATATTTAGGGGCTTGCCTCAATTAAACCCTCGATTTGGTGTTTCCACCTCCATAGACAACTAGATAGATTGATATATTGAAATATAAATAGAAAAGATGATAAATTCATAGACAAGGGATATGATAAATTTCAAGATTATCAAAGACACAAGACAAATAGATATTACCTGAAAGGATTATGGAAACTAAAGAGAGAGAGAGAGAGATGTGAGATCCAAGAGAGTTGTAAAGATTGTTGTGAGATCTTGAGACTACTGTAGCAATATGTAGAGAGTTGTGCAAGCTTGAGAGAAAGCAATTTTGAGAAAAAGAAAAGAGAGAATATCCAAAAGAGAAAGAGAGGAGTGAAAAGAGGATGGAAAAGGCTTGTTTTGAATTGATGAGTTTGGTTGGACCTTTTTGATGCTTGATTGTGTGCTCCTTTGTTGGAAAATGACATGCAAATATGCTCAAAATTAAGCTAATGGAATGGAGATTACAATGGTGGATGTGGGTATTGGAATGGATGCAAAATGGTAGCTCTAATGGTTGCAAAAATGAAGGTATGTTAGGTAGTATGGGATTGCATGTAAATTGCTAAGTGTTGGCTTGAGATTTTGAGTGCTTAGTGCGATTGCTAGTGATAGTCAAATGAGGGTATTTCCACTACTTTTAGGGGAAGTGCCTCTTAACCAATGGATGGTTGAGATGCATCCAAGGTGGAGGAAATCAAAGGCTAGGGTGAGTTGAGAAATCACAAGGAATATCATGCTAACATGTGTCATATGAGGTGGACAAGGGGAGATGAGGTAGATAGGATGTGGAAAAGGTAAGTCTTGTCTCATCTCCCCATATCATGGGGTGATGTGACAATAGAAGAATTTTAAATTCCTTTTAAAATCTCCCTTGGTTTTGGAGATTGGCCTTGGGATTGGAAGAGGAATTTTAAATTACTCATTTATTCCTCCAAGGATTTTTGGAGAAACAAAGTGAAATTAAAAATTTGTAATGTCCCTTGCTGTTATATTACCATATTTTACTACCATTAAATCTGATTTAATAATATAAATGCAAACCCATATGAGAAAATTGATTTTTAATCAAATAGTGAAATTGGGTATGTAGAAATTTACACCAAACTATCCATGAACACTCTAGATTTAATTGCAGCAAAAGGAAGAGTTTTTCTACAAAAATTTCAGCAACATAACTTCCTATAAAATGCACTTTCAGATGTGCAAAGGAAGATTACCAAAAATCTGAAAAACAAAAGCTCAACTAATAGAAACCACTACTAGAAAATGTAAACATTTGTATCCAAACATGGCACCATTTACCAAAGATAAATAAATCTGCTTGATATCATTAATATGAAGCAAAATATAGTCCCATAGAAGCCATATAATCTACAACAAAAATCTTTAAATAATCACCAAACTCTTGTTAGGGTTAGAAGGTAGATATCTAATAGTTAAATGCAGATTTGATCAATAAAATAGAAAAATAAAACACAAAAAAAAAATTATAGCAGAAACAAGACAACATAGAGAATTTAATGTGGTTCGCCCAATCTAGGTTACATCCATAAAATCGCAGCCATCCAATGATTTTATTATCCTATGTAAAACATATTACAATCTCGTGAAGAATGCCTCACTGAAATTCTCATCCCAACCGCTTAGTACAAGATTTTTAGAAGCTTCTAGAATTAGGGTTCTACAAAGTTAGTTTTTTCCTTTTTTAGTGATGAAGAAGAAAAGTAGGAAAACAAATTTCTCGAGGGTTGTCGCCCCCAAACCCCTACCCAGGGCTCGACCTAGACTCGGACCTCGGTGAGGATACACGAAGAGTGTACATTATAGCATGACCAGTCGCCACATACCAACAATATCCCACTTGGAGACTGATCAGGCTCCACACCAACACAATCTCCCACTTGGAGATCGATCCTGGATGACACCGCTGCACCCAGAACTCCCACTGGAAATAAGCACCTTGGACCCTACTATAGAGTGTATAGTCCAACATGACCAATCACCACATACCAAAAATCTCCCACTTGGAGAATGATCAAGCTCCAAACCAACATAATCTCCCACTTGGAGATTGATCCTTGATGACATTGCTGCACTTATAACTCCCACCAAAAATAAGCACCTTGGACCCTACTACTTTGTTATACTTTTAACCATGAAGACCAACCGAAGCTGAAGAGGAGCTCAACTTCTCCCTTGTCACTTACTTTGTAAAAATATCTTTTGGATTGGCATCTATATGTATCTTTTCCAACTTACTTGTCCATCCTCTAACACCGATCAAATGAAATGATATCTCAACTGTATGTGTTTGGTTTTAGAGTGCAAGGAAAAATTATTTGCAAGATGTATAACACTCTGGCTGTCTATAAACAAGTGATTTTCAACCTATTTTTTCCCAACTCTTCCATGAAAAGTTTCAGCCATATCATCTCCTTTGCCACCTTTTTTTCAACAACATACTCTTACTCTGTGGTGGATATAGCAACCACCTTTTGCAATCAAGAAATCCAACACACTTTTTTCCTACCAACTATAAATTCATAACTTGTGGTACTCCAACTGGTATCTATAGCCCCTGCCAAATTTGAGTCAACATAGCCTTTTAAATCAATAGTATGTTAGGTGAAAATTATGTAATCCTCTTTTCAATAGATTACACAACCTTGATTTTAACCATAGTTGTGTGAGATGTAATCTCTCCTCTTAGAAAGGGGAGACACCCTTCTTACTAATTACAGAAGCTAAGTAAAACTAATTAAATATTCACAAAAGTGTACACTATAATTACGATATGGGGGTGTGTCACATTCATACTTCTCTCTTTTTTCAGAGAATATGTGTTACAATGCTTCACGGTTGATAATTCTGATTCAATACAAATTTAATCTAAAAACAAGCAATAATCCCTGTAGACATGGAAAATGTACAAGTTCGTTTTGGCACACCTGATCCCGATTACTAACAACGTTTCCTCTTCAATCACATTCTCAGCATTTCATCTCATTCTATCTCTTAATTTAATAAATCATTATTTATTGAATTAAGTCTTCTTCTTTCAAATGATTAAATTAATCAATTAATTTAATTAACCATTGCATCCTTGTTTAATTAAATAAATCATTTTATTTAATTAAAATCTCTAAAGTCCTCCTATTAAATTAAATAAATTAAATCTTATTTGATTTAATCTAACATATTCCTTCTTGATTAAATAAATCAAATCATTTATTTGATAAATCATTTCCTCTCAATTCTTGACTTAAATCAATTCATAAATCTAAGTCTAAATTGTCACATCATCTAATTCTTCATTAAGTTAATCAAAACCATGATTAAGTTAATCCCTTTCCTTAAAATCCTCTAGAGAATGCAAGTTGCACAATAAATCAATTACTTTGATTTATTAATTTATCTATTTTCCCTCACAAAGTATCAAAAGGGAATATTCCTCATTTGAATTCAAAAAGGCCAAGTGGACTTGGTCCTTCCAACAAGGCATTCAATACCTCTTACATGTCCTTGACCTTGAGCCAAGTGATATTAACTTCACTTCTCTTCCCCCTTCAACAAGTCAACTCACCATTTCAAATTCAAATTTATGCATTTATCATGCACATTGGCCAAAATGTGCTCATTCCTCATCCAATCACATGTGGACAAGTGGCACAATGCCATAGGATTATCTTTTGTCCCACATTGCTTAATCTTTCTCACTTCTTCCAAATAGAAGTCTATAAATTGGAGACCTCTCTTCTCAATCTTCATCCACAATCTTCATGCAAAGTTACTCTCTTCAATTGAGAACTAATTTTTCTCATTTCATCCATGCATTCATCACATTTTCCCTTTCCCTAAGGCACAAAGTCATTTTGTAGCTTTTCATGGATGGATCCTTGAGATACGTAACATTTGTCATATTAGAAGCAAAAATTCTTCTTAGATACAACAATCCCATGAGTAGCATGAAAAATTACAAGCACAAAGTCTTGAGATCATTCAACAATAGTATTCAAACATAAACAAAAATCTGAATAAAGAGTGTAACGCAAAGTCTACACAGATTTATCCAAAGCCCTTAGATCTCACACACTAATCACCGCCAATCTTAATCAACCCATAAGAGAATCAATTCCAACACAAACTTTGGTATGCAACTTTCTTCTTTATTGATTAGATTTAGATTCACAAAATTGAACACAAAGTTTCATACATTTATTTCAAAATGAACAACACTTTTTTGCTAGAGATAAAAGCTCAAACATTACAATAGCATCCTCTCTTATTTATATATGGGAGAGGAGAGAGAAATTAGGAAAATCAAAAGAGCGAATTTAGGAGAAAATCTAGGAAAATCCGACCTAACTAACTAGTTGACTTTTCAAAAAATGTTATCCATCTTTTAAGGAAAACATCTCCAATTTTAAACGTAATTGTATTTGTCAAAATAACATCTAAGATGTCGAGAACTATTTACAAAATGCGTAAATGAAAGAAAAAATATCTAACACCGGATAAGAAAAGAAGTCTTTATGATTCCTTGCATTAGGTGCAGAAGTCTTTGTATTTCTTCTTTGTCTCTAGGCTGAATGCCTCATTTGGACCAATAGTCTAATCCACAATGGTGTGAACTCTGTTAATTGATCTTTTGGCAGATGAGTGAAGCTTTTTACATCTATCAAGATGCGTCTTGAGATTATCAAGAGAAATTCATAAGTCACAAATTGCATGCATTGAGGCCTTTGAAAAGTTGGCATCCCCTACTTGCTTCATAGTGGTTTCCTTGTAGATCTTGGAAAGTTCATTGGTCAGGAGGAAAATATGATCTTTGTCAAGGATATTACCTGCCAATTCCATAATTTATTCTTCTAGGTTGACCCAAATGTCCTTTGACATCTTCTTGTACTTGGTGGATGTTTTCAATAAGAGATTTGATCACTTGAATGTGGTGTTTGAATATCTCTTTTACCTCCACATATTTCTCTTTGTCAGGAATTACCCCAACCTCCACCAATTTATTTAGCTTTTCCCCTTTCATTTGTGACCAAAATGAGAGGTGTTTGTCCATTTATTTTTGCTCTCGAGAAAGTATGCTTTCTTCCTTATCAAGTTTTGATTTCAATTTAGCTATTTGAGTAGCCTTTTCATGTGTAGCAGTGATAACCTGTGAACCATGTTCAATCATCTCATCAACGAAATCATACAATGCCTTACCCTTAGAGGAAAACTTCTCTTCCTTCAGTACTGTTGGTTCCTCAATGCTTATCATGGCCATAGATTGTGTATTTCTTGAAGAGCCTGCTAATTTTCTCAAAGTAGTTGCATAACACTCAACCTTCTCCTTGTACACATCTCAGGCCTACTCCATCTTGTCAAGCGTTCCTGCCAATGCAACTAGGACTACTTGTACATCTGCCTTGGCACTTTCATTTGTTACTTTTCCAAGTTGGATTCTTGTTACTGTATAGTCCTCCATGGAAACATCACCTTCTTCCCATGGGGGTAAACCAATCTCCACAAAATGTTGACTTGCTTTGTCAACATGAAGCCTTGAATGTACTTTGGCCTTTTTCTTCCCCTTGGCTTTTGGAGGGGATATCTCTTCAAGATCGAGCTCTTTTGGAGAAATCATTTATTTCTTTCACTTTGAGACCTAAGAGACCAACCAAGGAGGAATGGAGGAAGTATGTGCTTCTTGAATTGTCACCAAATCTTGTGTTGCAACTACTTCCATAGAAATAACTGGTATGGTAACAATGGGAGCGATGTTTTTCATGACTTCTCTAGTAGATTGTACACCAAGTTTACCTTGCAAATATTCATTCATAAACCTGTTGAATTCAGATTCAAAGGTGATGGTGTAAGATGGAGATGAAAAATTCGGAATGGATGATGGAGAGCCTGAAAAAATATTAACATCTTGAATATTTTAAACTGTGGGGGGAGTGGCAAGAAATGTTGATGCTACAGGGGGATGAGAAATGTCTAATACATGTGTACTAAATGTAGGAGGTGAAGTAGGAAGAGGAGGTGGAGGAGTGTTAGGATTAGGAGGTGTGTAAGTAACATTTGAAGTAATGGGTGATGACGTTTGGGGAAGGTCTTCAACAAAATTATCATGTGGAGAAATGGTTTGTTCTTCGTCATGCCTGAGTTCCTCTTTATTGCCTTCTTGTTTAGCTTCTTGTTCACCCTCATCTTCTTCAGAATCTTTCTCTTCTAGAGAATCCTCTTCTTCTACAAACTCTTCTTCCTCATAATCTTCTTCAGAAAGTGATTCCCCGCTTTCATTTCCTTCACCTTCAGACTCTTGTTCTTCAAAAATTGGTCCTTTCCCTTTTGAGTCAGTTGATTCAGATTTCATGGCCTCTTCTTCTTCAACTTCCCGTGTATCCCTTTTTCCAATACTAAACTTTATTTTTAGACCTTTATGTGAAGAAGAGAGAGTAGCTGCATGCTTGTCTTTTGTGCAGAGTTCCTATTGTTGGCTGGCTTCAGCTCTAGGTACTTCTCCTTTTGATTTCATCCCAAAATCTTTCATCTAGAAACCATGTTTGTGCAACCATTCTATTGTGTTGGACAATATGCGGGAAAACCTTTCCCTGATGGATATAATTTCCTTTTTAAACCATTGAATCAGAGGCAAAGGTCTCTTAGAAATTTCATTTTCATCATAGGCAACTATCATGATGTCATCGGGATCTTTGAAACCCTTTGGTAGGTCAACAACACCAAGATCCCTTATCTACTCTATGATTAACCTGCAATAATCTATTTTGTGGATGTCCTCTTCATCTCCGCATTCAACCCATATATCTTTGAAACGATACTTGTGGTTGTGATCCTTCTTTAATTTCCTATTCACATTCCAGTAATCAAAGTCAAATCTATGTTTGTATGTCCTTATTTTCATGACTTTCATTTCTGCATAGACTGATTTGGCCTTTTGTATACTTTGGATGGTATATCTACCAATCATTAGTGGAAACTTGAAACTTGGTTTTTTAATTCTTACTCGTTCCTTGTGAACTGAGATAATTTTTTTAGATAGCTCCATGAGTATCCACTTATCTGAGGGATACCTGGGCAAAATGTAAGGACACCCAGTGTAGCAACCTACCCTCATGTAAGTGAAATTTGGAAATTGTAATAATATAAACCCGACCTTACTCACCACTTTGTAGGCCTCGTCGAATACTATCTTCTTTTCGAGAGTTGGGTCAAAACTGAAAAGGAGAGGTTCAAGGAAGGCATCAGTAACCCTCCTGAAATGATGGAGAATTTCCCTCAACTCCAACTGATAGAAATACTTGTACACAGGAATTGAGTGTTGATTTCCCTTTGTAGATAACCTTGGGAATTGCCTCATCATGGCTGCAACATACACCAAATAATAAGTCATATAGAACTTCAAATTGGTTGGCACATTTATGAGTTTTTCATGAATTTTTTCACTAATTTATGTTCCCCAATGAATATGATCTTTCTGTCTTCTTATGATCTGAATGTATTCATACATCCACTCATAAAAATGAGATGATTCAAGCAATCCTTAATCCCTTCTTAGGAGAATAATCATGTCCTTCATAGCTTCTTTGAAGTTTCTCCTAGGAAACCCCTTTGGCCACCTTGAGATAGTAGGCCTAGGTGTCTACAACCATTGGCTATTAATCAAATTTTTAGCCTTGGTGGGATCTACATCATAAACCTCCTACGCTTGTTGTATTGAAATCTCGATGTATTTTTCCATGTGTGGAACTTTGAAAACAATGTCAAAGAATTCAGGGTCTAGCCTCATCATCACTTGTCCAAAGGAATCTATTACACTTCTTCTCTCTTGAATGTAGTGGGATGAAACCTGAAGAAGGAACTTTGTGTGATGAGGGGATGTCAAGAATGTGGACACCAAATGAAGATATCTATGGAAAATGGCTCTCAAACTATCTTCCAAGGGTTTTTGTTCAATTATTTTAACAAAGTCAACAAGGTCTTGATGACCAACCTCGATGTCATTTATTTTGTCCACCTTCTATATAACCACTATAGGTGGAAAGACACCTTGGTAATTTCATCTTGTCCTCCTTCTTAGAAGATGATGGGGGATTATTTTATGCCATCTAGAAGAATTGGGATCGAAGGATATCACCTTCAGGATCACTTGATGGAATCTGGAGAAAAATTGCAAAGATGGCGAATCAACATATGTTAGGAAAAATTGCAGCATTGGGAAGCATGAAGCAAGTCAACAATGTGGAGCAAGTGAAAAATGAGTAGTTCAACATAGAAAATGGAGCGTGAGTGAAGAAACAAGGTTTGGAGCTAAAATGGAGTGATTTGGAAGTGTTAGGATAAAAAATTTCCAATTGTGTAGGAGCATTGAAAATTAGTGCTGCTACACTTAGAAAGATAGTTTTATATGTAAGGGCACTAAAAATCGGTGCCCTTACATGTTCTGCATGTAAGATTCTCAAATATATCATGGTGCTTAAAATCAGTGCCTTGACATTTTGTCTCAGACTTGGAGAAAACCTGAAGTGTAGAGGCGGGTTTTATTAGCGCTCTCGCATCTTAGAGAAAAGTCACTCCATGTAGGAGCGGTGATTTTCACCGCTCCTACACTTGGAATTGGAGTAAAAAATATTCAAAGTGTAGAGGCGGGGAAAAATAATGCTATGAAATTTGAATAGCTTGGAGATTGATTGATAGTGTAAGAGTAGTTAATTTCACCGCTTTGAAATTTATGTTGATGGAAGGCTTGGTGTTCGAGCGGTGAAAATCACTTCTCAAACATTTAAGAGTGAGTCTTTTAAATGCTAAAGCTATCAATTTTTTGAATGCTTATACTCAAAATTTCACCGCTCTGTGAGTTGGGAAAATCATGAAGTGTTGGGGAAACAAAAGAAATAGGACGTTATGAAAAATGAAAGCAAAAATCCTAGCAAGAAACATAGAGAATAGGGTGTGATATCAAGACTAGGGAGAGCAGGGCATGATTATACAAGAAGAAACTAAATTCAAAACATGAAGGGATTTGAAAAGTCTAAGAAGGAAAAGCATGTATGGATAATATTGAATCGAAATCTCTAGAGATTTCTAAAAACAAATGGAAAGAAGAAAACAATGAAGAGAAAAATGCCATACTTGGAAAGAGACGTGAAACACTAGTTTGAATGGTGTAGAAGATCTTTATATGTGGGTTTGTTTGGTCTAGAAATCACCTAGGATGTAGAGGGAAAGAATGGTGAGATGAAATGAGGAATGGTTACCCTAAAATGACTTCAAAGTCACTTAAAAAGTATCATAAATGAACTCAACTTGTGCATTAATGAAGGCACAAATTTTGGCAAGAAAAACTATGAAATATGCACTGGCAGTGAAAATCACCACTCGTGCATGTTGAAGTTAAGTTTGGAAAAAAGACGCACAAGTGGTGATTTTCACCGCTCGTGCAATTTTGACAAAGGAACAAAGTGTAGGAGCACTGAAAATCAACACTCCAACACTTTGAGTTGGAAATTGAACTAAGGCAATATATAGGAGTGATGATTTTCAACGCTCCGACATATTTACCAATTTTCACAACTCCCAAAGGTTGGAAGCTGATGAAGATGCTCGTTTCAAAGCTCTTTGAAAGACAGACGGGGGAGGACACTCAAACAGACTGTTTGATATTTTGGAATGCACATCGAGGTGGATTGAAATTAGGCTTATTTTTCATGCTTGAACACCACGAACCTATGAAATAGACAAGTTTCATAGGGGGTTATTCATGGATCGAGTGCTACTAGATTCCATGATAACATAGTAGAGCCCCCAAAACATAAAAATTTATTGGATGTATCTCTCAAGTACCTAAGAATCCATTTTATCACATTGCAATTCTCAACTCTGGGATGACTCATATACCTGCTAAAAACTCCTACAACATGTGTAATATCCGGTCTCATGCATACCATGGCATACATTAAACTTCCTACAGCTGAAGCATATGGTGCCTTGGAAATTTTTTCTTCCTCCTCTTGTTTCTTTGGACACATATTGTTAGTCAATTTAACATTACTGGGCAAAGGTGTGCAAACAACTTTTGTGGTCTCCATATGAAATATCTACAACACCTTTTCAACATAATCAGCCTGAGATAAAAATAATGTCCAGTTTTTCCTATCTCTTGTAATCTTCATACCAATGATTTGTTTTGCTCCCAAATACTTCATAGAAAATGAATTTGCTAATTGTTGTTTTAACTCCTATATGTGATCCATGTTAGACCCCGCTATAGGCATATCATCAACATATAAACATAAAATAATATAGCTACCTTCAACTAACCTCTTAAAGTAAACACAATGGTCTAAATTAAACCTATTGTAGCCTTGCTCAGCCATAAAACTATCAAATTTAATATACTATTGTCGAGGTGCTTGCTTCAATCCATATAAACTTTTCTTCAATCTACACATTAGTTTCGCCTTACCTTTGACCTAAAATTCTTGTGGTTGTTCCATATATATTTCATCTTCCAAATCACCATGGAGAAAGGTTGTTTTAACATCAAGTTGTTCTAAATGCAAATCTTCAACAACCACAATACTTAAAACAGTACGAATAGAAGTTATTTTAACAACTAGAGAAAATATTTCTTCAAAATTAATACCCTTTTTTCTGTGCAAATCCATTTACAACTAATCTGGATTTAAACCCTTTTCTACCTCCATCCTCCTCTTTCAGCCTATAAACCTATTTGTTTGGTAAAGCCTTTTTACCTGCAAGCAACTTACGTAATTCCCAAGTCTGATTTTTTAGCAAGGAGTCCATTTATTCTTCCATTCCATGCTACCACTGAACCTTGGTATCCAATTGCATAACTTCATCATAACATTCTGGTTCACCCGCATCGATTAATAAGATATAATACAAAGAGGGAGAAAATATTTCTGGAGGTTTACTAATCCTTGAAGATAGTCTAACATTCACTGGAGTTTGTAATATTTGTTGTTTCTATTATTGCAAAGCATGAGGAACCATTAGAACATTTTTGTTTGGATTATCATCCAACATTGCATAATCATTTTATTTCTTCTCATGTTGCTACAACTGATCTCTGTACAACACTTTCTCATTGAATATGACATCCCTGCTTCTCACAATTTTTTGATTTTCAAAATCCCAAAGCCTATAACCAAATTCATCAATGCCATATCCAACGAATATACATTTCTTTGATTTTTTATCAAGCTTGGTTCTATTTTCAGAATCTACATGTGCAAATGCTTCACAACCGAAGGTTGTGAGAAAAGAATAACTCACCTTCTCAACTGTCCATGCTTCCTCTGGAATACCACAACCCAAAGGATTAGAGAGAACTCTATTAATTAAATAAAAAAAATGTTTACAACCTCTACCCACATGTTTAAAGGCATCCCAACATGCAATCTCATAGTCTATGCATGCTCCATTATTGTTCTATTCATGCGCTCAACCACTCCATTTTTCTATGGAGTCCTTGGAACCATTTTCTACCTACGAATACCATTAGAGGAACAATAATCTTCAAAATATTTTCTGCAATACTCACCACCATTATCAGATCTAATACATATAAAATTTTGACCCATCTCATTCTTAACCAAGCTTCTCCATTTTTTTAAAGTTTCAAATACATCAGATATCTGCCTAAGAAAATTAATCCATACCTTCCTAGTTGCATCATCAATCAATGCAACATAATATTGAGAGCCACCAAGAGAAAATACCTGAGGTAGTCCCCATACAGCCGTATGCACAAGCTCCAATTTCTCATCTTTCTTTTGTTTCCCATCTTTGAGAAAACTAACTCTTTTTTATTTTCCATACACACAACTTTCACATAAATCCATATTAACACATTTTAGACCCGATAATACATTCTTGAAATGAAGTACTTTCATACCTTTTGCACTCATATTCCCAAGTCTATTATGCCATAGTGTTGATTCATAACCCACAACAACTATTTGATTTTCTGCCTACTGAACTGTAGCAACTGTTCCTGATTATTGATTTTTATCTACAATAGCTAAAGTAGAAGGAACAATATGACTTGTACAAAGATATATCGTGCCTACTTTCACAACTTTTTCTACCACTAAGGAACCTTTTGTAACCTTCCAGTTTTTATCATTAAATGTAACAACATGACCTTCATCATCTAGTTGCCTTGCTGAAATTAAATTTCTTCTTAACTTTGGAACGTTCCTTACCTCATGTAGTAGCCAATGATTCCCATTCTACAAATTAATATTGATTCTCCCCTTTCCAACAATCTGACAAGGTTCATTATCTCCCAAATAAACTAGCCCAAAATCCCCTTGGATAGAATCAAGAAAATAATTTTTATTGGGTGTAGCATGAAATGAAGCCCCTGAATCTAACACCCAAGAATCATCAGCATTGCCAAGGGAAAGAATGAAAGCATCCTAATCAGATTTATTACTTACCACATTTGCCTCTTTATTTCCTTCCTTTTTTTTTCCTTCTTTATGTTTCTAAGACCAAAAATATTTATTTAATGAATCAGCTTACCACAGTATCATTAATCCATCTTGTCTCTAGATTGGGACCTTTTGTCCTTTGATTTTCCTCGTGACTTCCCATGACTTCTAGAATTGTTTCCTCTCTCCTTTGTTTTTCCCCTACTTTCTGCATTCAAAAAACCACCTGATGTGGTTTTTCCAATTGAGCTTTTCCTATGATTTTCCTTTCTCATAATAACACCCACAATGTCATCAAATTTCAATGTATTTGAACTAGAAATAGAATTGCTAATAACCATTACCAAGCTATTCCAACTTTTAGGCAAAGAACACAGAATCAAAAGATCCCTAACTTCTTCATCAAATTTTACATTGATAGAATTTAATTGATTGGTAGCCATATTAAACTCATTTAAATGATCAGTAACTGACCCACCTTCTACCATTTTCATATTAAATAAACGCTTCATAAGAAATACCTTATTCAAAGCAAAAGGCTTTTCATATAATTTTGTCAGGGTTTCCATCAACTCTTGAGTTGTCTTTACTAGTTTAATATTAAACACCACTAATTGTGCCAGGCATAAAAAAATAATGCCAAGTGCCTTTTTATCCAAAATATCCTAGTCATCATCAGACATTGTTGAGGTTTTCTCGGTTTTCCCTTCCAATGGCCACCATAAATCCTTCTAATAGAGGTAGTCCTTGGTGCAGGAGCACCTTAGGTTTAGTAGGTTAAGTGCAAGTTGTAATTTTGGTTTTCTTATGTTTATTTTATGTAATAAGGTCATATAAGACCATTTTCGGTGTGTTAGAGTCCATATTAGGTCGTTAGGATTGTTGGTGGGTCAAGTTGCTTAAAGTTGTCGATTTTGGAAAATGTTGTCAATGTGGCAAATGTTACAAAACATGGAATATAAAAAGAAACAAGTCTAATGAAGGAAATATAATGGTTTTAGTTTGAAAATAAGTTTTAAATGGTTTTTACATGTTTAAATATCCTTGGGGAGGTAGAAACCAAGGTTGGTGGTTACATTTTTGAAGTGAAATCAATAAAAGACATCCTTGTTTCTGCATTTATAAACATTGAGCTGTTGTTTCAAAGCTTGGTATGGCCTTTTACAGTAATTTAATGATCTAAAAAAAAATTTAGGTTATTTTTATGTGAATCTAATTTCATTTTATTTTTGTTTCATTCATTTTCGTTGAGTATTAAGAAAGTTACAAGTGTTTTGGTAAAAACAATCAGAAACCCTACCCAGGGTTCCTAGTTAACTTGAAAAATGCATTTCTTATCATTTCCATGGTAGAAATTTCTAAAAATTGTTGAAATGGCTTTTAATTGTGTATATTTTAATTCCTCAAAATTGAAATTCTAGGGAAGAGGGTTTTCACATGTTTTGGTGATGCCCTAGGTCGGATCTCTTCATGTTTTAAGCCTAATTGGCAAAAGGATAGTCCATTTTTGAAGAATTTTGTACTAAGTAACCTAACTTGATTCTAATATATGTTGTATAAGGTACAAATGGGTGTTTGAAACTATTCTTACATTTGGGATATCATGTCTGCAAGGAAATTTATGACCAAAAAATATCAAATTGTTGCTCCCATGTTTTAGGTTTTTAAGAGCAAGTTGTCCATTTTTTTATGGTTTCCATACAAAGGACTATGCCTTATTTTTGAAGTATGTTTGTAAATTAGGAAAGGGGTATCTGAAATTTCATTTACATTTTGGAGATCATGTTGGTTCTGATAGTTATGATTGTAAAACCAGTTTCAAAAGGCTTTTAGGAGATTGAGGGCCAATGAATGAAAACGCATCATTTGATGTTTGAAAATTTGAAACTTTGATTGGTTGAGTTAGTGTTGAGGTTATCCAACCTACTCTGCATAATTCCTCCATCTTCATCTTCCATAACTAATAGTTATTTCCATTGAACTTCTCAACCTTCAACTTACCCTCATTTTCCATTGCTCTCACTCAACCGCAAGAATCTCACTTAACCGTGAGACCTTCCTGCAAAGGATAACAAAAGAAAAAATTGCTTTGATACCACTTGTTAGGGTTAGAAGGCATATATCTAATAGTTAAATTCATATTTGATCAATAAAACAAAGAAATAAAACACACTGAAATATTGTAGCAGAAACAAGACAACAAAGAGAATTTAACGTGGTTCACCCAATCCTAGTTACATCCACAAAACTGCAACCATCCAATGATTTTATTATCCAATGCAAAAAATATTACAATCTCATGAATAATGCCTCGCCACAACTCTCATCCCAACCACTTGTTACAAGCTTTTTAGAAGCTTCCAAAATTAGGGTTCTTCAAAGTCGATTTTTTCCTTTTTTGGTGACGAAGTGAAAAAGTAGGAATTTTTTTTTCTCAGAGGCTAAATGAAGAGTGTATAGTATAGCATGATCAGTCACCACATACCAAAAATATCCCACTTAGAGACTAATCAGGATCCACACCAACAAAGGAGAACAAAGTGTTGGGAATAGGATGCCATTTAATCGCATTCTAAACATATTTCATGTATCTCCTAAGTCCTTGGAATGTGTTGCACAACGCTAGGATTAGGAAGAGATTAATTTGGAATGACATAAACATTTAATTTGAAATTTTTAGTTATTCCTAAATAATAGGAGCATGTGGGGACGCCTTGGGAGAGCTCCTACAAAATAGGAGCATATGGGAGCCTACATGGGAGGTGGGACACACCTCAGTTTAGTTAACTGGTTGGTGAATGGAGTACACTTCATAAATGCATCCTAGGTTCCTACAAAATAGGGATTTTGAGATATGCATGTTGAGTACCTATAAAATAGGGATTGATGTTTACGAGATTCAGTTCAATTATGTTTCATTTATCTTAAGTTGCATGGATAGATAACAGGTGGATACATTCAGTTAACAGATGGAGGATCATGCATGCATATTGTTTTGCATGAATTGATGGCAGATATGTTTCAGTTAATAAAGATCAATTTAGGTCTACCTTGGGTGCCCAAGTTGGCATCTTTTAGTTACAACTATTGCATGGAAAAGATATTTATAATGCTCAGTTAAGTGGGACCCAGTTTGGCCGCTTACTTTGAGGATGAGCTTGAATGAAATATTTTTGACATCTACGATGCTAACACTTTAGTGTTGGGTGCCAAATTTGAGGGAGACTCTTGTTTGACTTTTTCATGCATATGAGAACTCAATTTGGCAACCCTATGCATGGATTTTCTCAAGAGGCTTTGTGATTATATATTTGACAACTCTTATGAGTTTGTAGAAAGAATATTGTCTATTATTGCAGGAATTGTATTAGAGTTTTGTGAGAAAATATTGCAGGTTGTGAAGAATATTTTTTGAACAAAGGAATCATATCAAAGGAGAATTGAATCGGTGTTATTGTAATATTTTCAAAGGTTAAATAATACAAACAAGACCAATTCTAGTGGAGTTTTTTCCCGAAAGGGTTTCTCCATGTACATGCTATGTCATTTCTATTATGTCTTATATTTCTTCTATCAATATTTTGTCTACTTTATACAAAATTAAAATTGATCTAACTCAAGATTAATCATACACAAGAGATTGTGACAAATAATACTAAAATTGAATCTATAGTTACACAGGTTTTACAAATTTTAAGCTACATTTTTGCTACAGTTTTACCTTCATTTTCAATATTTGTTATCAAAGCTAGAGGTTGGGTAGAGTTCGAGATGCCTTTCTCTTAAAATTTTCAAGGTTTTTTTGGCCGTAGTGGGAGCTTTTGATATTGTGTCAATTTTTTATTTGTAAAAGTAGTGTGTTGCAATGGGTTCTACTTCTCGTTTAGATATTGAAAGGTTCAATGGACCTGGGTATGATATGTGGAAACTAAAAATGGAAGATCTTGAAGAGAGAGATCAGTGGTTAGTTGTAGGTAATAATAAAAAGACACCTACATCGATGTCAGATGAGGATTGGGATAAGCTTGATAAGAAGGCAAGAGGAACCATAATATTATGTCTTGCTAATGTTGTTCTCTTAAATGTTTCAGATGAAAAGACCACATTTGATATGTGGAAGATGATAGGTGATATCTATCAAACCAAAATCATTACTAATAAGCTATATATGAAAAGACAGTTATATTCTTTAAAGATGAAAGATGGTGATTCTGTTGCACATCATTTAAATTCTTGTAATTTGATTATAAGTCAGTTAGAATCTGTAGATGTAGAGATAGAAGATGAAGATAAATGCATTTTGTAACTTTGTTCTTTACCAAAGTCTTGGGAAAATCTAATTTTTGCTATTAGTGGTAGTGGTGTAGATTCGAAGATGGACAATATAATTCCTACTCTCCTATTAGAGGAGATGAGGAGGAAGTCTAAAACAAAAATCCAAGATGCCTTGTTTGTAAAAGGTAGGCCTGAGAAAAAGGAACCTAAGGGGTACAAGGAAGGAAAGGGTAAGTCCAAAGGACGGTCTAAAACCCCTGGTAAGAGTAAGGTAAAGTTTTGGAACTGTGGGAAACCGAGACATGTGAAGAAGGATTGTAAGAACAAGAAAGAGAGTTTTGATTCTTCTACAAAGGAATCCTCATATGACAGTAATGATGCATTGTTTATTTTAGCTAATATTGTTTTTGATAACTCTTTGCTTGATGTTTCAAAGTGATCTTCATGGAGAGGATGGTAGTCACGATGCCATGTGTGACTTGGTACCACGGTTTAGTGCGATTTGTTGGCAGTGATGTGGATGCATCATTTGTATGGTTATCTTCATCTGATTGGGGATATGTTTTCTTGGTTTAGAGTGGTTGCTATTATGTCATGGTTTACTCTTGTTGCATTTAGAGTTTGGAATGGTACTTTTTCTCTTGAGACTAGGATGTTTATGTATGTTATGATGCATGTGATCTCCTTGGAGGAGATGGTTAGATCATGGATGTCATGTTTATGTTTCTAATTCATGATTGGAGCTTTGAAAACTAATCATAGTAGTTCTCTTTGTATTGGGTACATTAATCATTTGCTTGATTACTTCATGATAGTGTTATGTTACATTTAGAGTTTGAGATGGATTGGTTGGTTACAAGTCCTCATGGATACTTGGAGAAATAGGAGAGGCTTGAGTTCTCTTATGGTAAAAAATATTTTTCAATAGTAAAGACCAAGAAGCCTACACCTTGGTTGGACATGAGTTCAACACACTCGGTAGTTCTTTATTTGAGAAATATTTTCCCATTACACCTTTCAGATGTGTTATGTTTCATGCTTTTTTTTCTCATGGGATTGAATTGATTCATGGTTGATTATGAAGACTCATTTAAGGATAGTTTTAGCATGAGTTTATATGTTTTATCTTTCATAGATATGGATCTTGAGCTATGGATAGTTAGTTTTGGAGGATTCATTTTGAGGAATGTTATGACATGGTTTATGGGCTGATTTCCAATTATGGGGATGGTTACCTTGAATTTGATCTTCTT
This sequence comes from Sequoiadendron giganteum, assembly GCA_007115665.2. NCBI lineage: Eukaryota > Viridiplantae > Streptophyta > Pinopsida > Cupressales > Cupressaceae > Sequoiadendron > Sequoiadendron giganteum. Next base: position 28,282,116 of record CM021108.1, on the reverse strand, counting down.
GGTTTAAAAAATAATGGTTTTACTTGACCTTTTGGGAGTTGTATCGTTAACATCATATTCTTTGATTGTGTTGAGGCCATGAATGATCTTCATTTAGGAGATGGTTATCACTATGTCATGGATAGCTTGGTTACATGTTTCAATGGGAGTTTTTGGATAGTGATGGTTTGATGTTTATCTTGTTACCATGTATAGCTCGCTATCATAGTTCAATGGGAGCTTTGGTAGGATATGGTTATCTTCATGAAATTTGGAGAGGATGAAGTTTTCTTTTGGTTTTGAGTATTAATCACTTGCTTGGAGCTTCATGATTATGTAGGTTGCATTTGAAGTTGGAATGAATTGATTGGTGGGTGCTCATTGATACTACAAAGACTTGGGAAAGGTATTGATTGAGAAAATTAACACTTTGATCAATTTTGCAGATAATTTATCGTGGTGTAGGAAGGCCATTGGCCTTGATTCTTGTACTTGATTTATAATAATGCTTCCTTGTTTAGAATAATTGCAATGTATAATGTAAAGTGGGAGAATTTTAGGAATAGGGTGCCATTTAATTGCATTCTAAAAATATTTCATGTATCTCCTAAGTCCTTAGAATGTGTTGCACAACACTAGGATTAGGAAGTGATTAATTTGAATGAAATAAACATTTATTTTGACATTTTTAGTTATTTCTAAATAATAGGAGCATGTGGGGACACCTTGGGAGAGCTCCTAAAAAATAGGAGCACATGGGAACCTACATGGGAGGTGGGACATACTTTAGTTCAGTTAACTGGTTGGTGAATTGAGTACACTTCAAAAATTCATCTTAGGTTCCTACAAAATAGGGATTTTGATTTATGCATGTTGAGTACCTATAAAATAGGGATTGATGTTTACGAGGTTTAGTTTAGTTTAGTTATGTTTCAGTTATCTTCAATTGCATGTTAGTTAACTTAGTTGACTTGAGTTGCATGGATAGATGACAGGTGGATACATTGAGTTAACAAATGGAGGATCATGCATGCATACTTTGCTGCATGAATCAGTGACAGATATGTTTCAGTTAACAAATATCAACTTGGGTCCACCTTGGGTGCCCAAGTTGGCATCTTTGAGTTACAAATATTGCATGGAAAAGACATTTATAATGCTCAGTTAAGTGGGACCCAATTTGGGCACCTACTTTGAGGATGAGCTTGAATGAGATATTGTTGACATCTACAATGCTAACACTTCAGTGTTGGGTGCCAACTCTGAGGGAGACTCTTGTTTGACTTGTGCATGCATATGAGAACTCAACTTGGCAACCCTAGGCATGGATTTTCTCAAGAGCCTTTTTTATTATATATTTGATAACTCTTATGAGTTTGTAAGAAAGAATATTATCTATTATTGCAATATCTGTATGAGAGAGTCTTATGAAAAACTATTGCAGGTTGTGAAGAATATTTCTTGAAGAACAAAGGAAGCATATCAAAGGATAATTGAATCAGTATTATTGTAATATTTTCAAAGGTTAAATAATACAAGAAAGACCAATTCTGGTGGATTTTTTTCCTGAAAGGGTTTCTCCATGTACATTTTGTGTCCTTTATATTATGTCTTATATTTATTCTATCAATATTTTGTCTACTTTCTACAACATTAAAATTGATCTAATTCAAGATTAATCATACACAAGATATTGTGACAAAGAATACTAAAATTGAATCTATAGTTATACAGGTTTTAAAAAAATTAAGCTATAGATTTACCTTCATTTTCAACACAAAGAGCCTCTATTGCAAATACGGCCGAAATCTAAAGTCCATCTTGCAAAACACCATTTATTGGAAAAACCTAACAAAGAAATGATGAAAATTGAGGATACCCTTGATGTGGAATGTAAAATGATTGATCAAATGGATGAGGACAATAGCTCCGCTATTCATAATGAAAAAGTAGCTGAAAATCAAACCAAAACTATTATTTTGTTCTTTTCAAAAGGAATCCATACAAATTTAGATTTCTACAAATGGGAAAAAATGATGGGAAAACATGGGATGGGAGATTGAAAAAATAAGAGGGTTAAGAAAAGGATATGTTTCTTGCATGTTTAAGTTTTTCAAGCATGCTCGGGTAGTTTTGCAATATAGAATGGGTGATTTGTGGGCAGATTTATTATCTTCAAGCTTGGAAATTTGAATTTCATCTTAAAGGACCTTCTCACTTGCACTACCCCATGTGGCTAGAATTTCCATTTTTGGACCTAGCTTTTAGACTGTATCTTAAAGATATTGTAGCCCAACTTGGTAAAGTTATCTGGTACAAACAAAGTTTTGATAAAAAAATTAGTTTAAGAGTACATCTAAGAGTGTGTGTGGAAGTGGATTTAAACAAACCCTTGTCAGAGAATTGTTAGTAAAAATTCGATTGCAGAACAAATTTTCCTAATTCCAAGACTCATAGGAGAATAGAGATATACCTTTATAAATTTTACAATTATAGTTCATTAAGATGCACATTAAATAAATAACAAAATGAGAAATAAACTGAAACATAATTGGCACCAGATTTACATGGGAAAACCCTTACAAGAGAAAAATCCACCACACCAAATAAAAATCACTTGTATTATAGTAAATGGATTTACATACAAATTACATAATCCTTTTTCAGATGTCAACTTATAGCATCAACATTTCTCATATTAGCCTCACACAGAATAAAACTGTTACAATGCTCTCATACAAACATACAATGATACTCACAAGACAGATCATCCAATCAACTAACCATCGAATCCTTACACAGTTCCTATATGTTTCAATGTATAGCAATAACCATGTCTGATTCATTTTATGTACGTTCGATTCAGTTAAACTTCCTCTGTTGAACAAACCATTGAACTTCCCAGTCATCCCAATGACCACCTTCCAAGTCAGCAAACAACCTCCACTAATCGACATACACCTCAACAGTCAAAAAATCCTCACGTCTTTTCTCCTTACATTGCGCTACCGCTCCACATTCCACAAGCTCCGCGATGTGGTGATTTACCTCACTAGCGTTGGATAGGAAAGATGTTCCCATGCTATGGTGGTGTCCATCACTTTATCATTCCACAGTCGAGATATTCCTCCAGTATGGTGATGTCCACTGCTCTACCACTACTCAATCAAGAGATGCCTGAAGTATGTCAATAACCACGCCACCGCAGCCCAAGTTAAGAGCTTATGTCGTATGGTGGTAGCCACTCTATCGTGCCATATGTTGAACACCTTCACAGTATGGCAGTTCCACTACACAACCACTACGATCGAAGAGAGACTCTGCGGTATGATGGTAAGTTTCCCAAGTACCAGACTAAAATGATTCACCACACTACCACCACACACCCGATGACCACTTGAGGCATGGCTGTAACCACACCACCACAGCCTAGGGAAAGAATACCCATGGTATGATGGTATCACCTCTCTACTACTAGACTAGTCTGAAGCTTCTGCGATATGGTGGTAACCCTGCGCTACGTTCCTTCTTAGTAAGCACTTGGCGGTATGGTGGTAAAGGCACAATCATAAAACTTAATAAAACTTTGTTGCTCGGTGACAAAACCAAGGGCTCTTCTAGTGAGTTTGAGGCACATAGTCTCAAAAATCTCCCACTTGACGAAGAACTCACTGAACCCTTTTCAATACTTGGAGTCATTGAATATTCTGGACCCCAAGGCCCATCGAACTCACACACCATCTAAGCTTTTTCATGCTCACTAGCTTTGTCAATGCATCAAATACATTCTTCAAAGTATCAACCTTATCTAAATAGACCTTTCCATCCTCCACCATATCTCAAACAAAGTGATACTACACATCGATATGTTTTGTCCTGGGATGGAAAGTTGGATTTTTTGCCAGACAATTGGCACTCTGGCAGACACAATAAATAATAATTTTCCCTGCATCAAAAAAATTATCTAAACATAATCTTCTAAGCCAAATGGCTTCCTTACAGGTATGAATTTCTTCCATGTACTTAACCTTCATAGTGGACAAAGTGACTACAACCTTTCACTTGCTCATCCAACTAATTGCACCACCATTCAACATGAAAGTATATCCACTAGTTGACCTTCTACTGTTAATGTCCCCTGCCCAATCAGAATCCACATATCCATGAATATTGAGATTCCTCTGTGATCCGACCAAATTTCCATGGTAACACATAGCATATTCTGAAGTGCCCCTTGGATATCTAAACACTCTTTTCACAGCATCCCAATGTGTCCTTCCTAGATTCGCCATAAATCGGCTAAGAAATCCCACAACTTGGGTAATGTTTGGCCTTGTACAAACCATTGCATACATTAAACTACCAATTTCACTAGCATACAACACTCTTTTCATGTCCTCCATCTCACTAGAAGATGTTGGACAATCTTCAATAGATAGCTTCATTCCCTACAAAATTGGAACAACTAGATGCTTGCAATCATTCATACCAAATCTCTCCAGAACAATGTTAATATACTTACTCTAGCTTAGCCAAAGTTTCCTACTCTCTTTTTCCCTATTTATTTCCATCCCCAGAATATACCTAGCTGCACCAAGATCTTTCATTTCGAACTTTGTAGACAATTGAGACTTTAGATCATAAATAATTAGCTTACTATTTCCTATAAACAACTTATCATCAACATAGAGGGCAATAATAAGAACTCGATCATTTTCAGTCTTATAGTACACACAATAATCTGATTTTGATCTTAAAAATCCCAATGACAAAACAAATGTGTCAAATTTATGGTACCACATCCTAGGCAATTTTTTCAAACATTACAAAGATTTTTAACTTGCAAACCAGATTTTCTTTAACTTTTTTCACAAAGTGCTCAGGCTAGGACATATAAAATTCTTCTTCAAGATCACCATGAAGAAAATTTGTCTTCACATCGATCTTCTCAATCTCCAAATCATATCCTGCTGCAAGTGACAAGAAATCTAATAGATTTCAGCTTTGCTATTGGAGAAAAAATTTCCCCATAATCAATTCCCTCTACCTGGGAATAACCCTTCGCAACCAATCTCGCTTTATACTTTTCAACACAGCCATCCAAACCAATTTTCTTTTTAAACACCCATTTGTAGCCCACAAGATTTCTACCTTCAGGCAATGGAACTAGATCCCAAGTATCATTTTTCCTTAATGATGCCATTTCTTCATTCATGGCTTCCAACTAGGAATCTGAATCAGACATTTCAGTTGCCTCTTTTACAGTCCTAGGCTCATCCGTGTTAGTAATTAAATCATAAGCACAACTAGAATCTAAAATAGAGGATCCATACCTATCTGGTTGTTTCTTCTCACATGTAGACCTCCTCATAGGCTAAGGTTGAGGTTGTGGTTCTTCTTCTTGTTCAGAAATCTCAGAGCTGCTCGAAATCTCCTCAGTTTCAGGTACACTTTCAATATGTTGTTCCTCTTTTTTTGGAGTTAGAGTTATCTCAACAACATCATTCTTCTTTTCCTCTTCTTTCATCCCTAATTGCAGATCCACTGAAGAAGGTCTTAGTTCCAAAAAGATTACACTTTTTTTGTGCAATACCTTCTTAGTTACAAGATTCCAAAGCTTGTATCCTTTCACACCAAGGCCATACCCAATGAAGATACATTTTTCAGCTTTGTTGTCCAATTTAGATCGCTTGACATCTGACACATAAACATATGATTCATATACAAAGACACAAATATGTCTGAGAGAGGGCTTCTAACCAGACCAAGCTTCCATAGGCGTTTTATCAACAAGTGATGAAGAAGGGGACCTATTCAACAAGTAACATGTTGTAGCCACAACCTCGGCCCATAACTTCTACTCCAGACCAACATTGCTCAACATACTTCTTTTCTTCTCCATCAACGTCCTATTCAACCTTTCATCAAATCCAATTTGTTGTGGAGTGTAAGGTGTATTTTTATGCCTTTTAATCTCATGGTCTTTGAAATACCTTTTGAACTCATCAGAACAAAACTCACTGCCATTGTCAGTTCTTAAACACTTTATTTTCTTTCTAGTTCGATTTTCCAAAAGGTTTCTAAATTCCTTAAAAAGACTGAACACTTATTATTTACTTTTTAAAAATTAAACAAATGCCCTTCTCGAATAATCATCAATAAAAGAAATATAATACTTAGACTTCGATAATGAAGGAACATCCACTGGACCACACACATCAGAATGAATATAATCCAAAACATCAAAAGATTTATGAGGACCAGAGTAAAAAGAAACATGGTGTTATTTTCCATATATACAATGTTCATAGAATTCAAATTCAAGGTTACAATCATCAAACCCCTCAACCAGGATTTTACTTTTCAAGGCTTTTAAACCTTTTTCACCAATGTGATCAAGCCTTTGATGCCAGAGCATAGTCTTTTCTGCTGGAAGTTTAACTTCCAAGGAATTTTCCCCAATAAGAATATTTTCATTCTTCTCTTTATGAGCAACCTTCTATGACTTTTCAAAGACACTATTGCATTGAACAAGCAGTGCATCCAAATCCGAGCACCCCTAGCTAGAACCATTGAGCCTCTAGTCATTTTATAGCCATTTCTAGAAGATGAGACTTGCACTCCAACATCATTTAGCTTGCTTATAGAAATGAAATTTTGAGCTAGACCTAGTATGTGCATTAAACCATCAATTTCCTTAATTCTTCCATCAAGAAATTGAATTCCGACTCTTCCACGACCAACTATCTCCAGAGGTGAATCGCTTGCGAGATACACCTTTCCACCATTGCATTCTTCATACTCTATTAACCAGACTCTATGAGATGTCATATGGAAATATGCTCTAGAATAAATCAACCAAACATCATATGATGCCTGAGTTGCCAAGGCTACAAGAAAGGAATCTACATCGCTTTGAAAAGAATCATTTTCAGAATAAATCCTCTTCCACTTATTTTTCTCCTCTTTGCAGTCCTTTTAGACATGAGCAGACTACACACAATTCTAGCACTTCACCTTGGACTTCTTGCTAGGAGACTTCAATCTCCCTACTGATTTCGATTTGGACTTGTTTTCCTTCTTCTTTCCTTTTACTTTCGATCTACCTCGAACAACTAGAGCCTCCTTTGTCATCTCAGAGGACTTCCTTCTCATCTCTTCTGATAACAAAGAAGCAACCACATCTTCCATCTTGAAAGTGGTTGTCATGCTCCCAATCACCATCACCAAGTGATCCCATGCATCTAACAAAGAACACAACAAGAGCATACAACGATCTTCTTCATCAATCTTCACACCTACAGATTTTTTTGAAAAAGTAAGAAAAATTTATAGGGTGTTGTACCCTACACAATGAGCGACAAGGGCCAAAAAGGAAAAAGACCAAAAAACTAACAATTCGTCAAAAAGAATAGGAAAAACACATTAACAACACAATGACTACTGATAGGAAACACAAACACAAAACATAGGCCTAAACAACAGATAACTAGCATTGTGCCAGTTTTTGAACAGGAGGTCCACAACGTCATCCCCGACCCATTCTTGATTCTCTTGGGCATTGTTGTCTTCCAACTCCTCTTTGATTACAATGGACAAGGTGCTAGTTATGAAATGACCCAGATTCTCTTGGGCATTGTTGTCGTCCAACTCCTCTTTGATTACAATGGACAAGGTGCTAGTTACAAAATGACCCAACTTCATCATGATTCCGGTCAGGCTTATCAAGCGTGTCCATCTTATTTTCTAAAGCATGAAGCTCCTTGCCATCAACTATGGTTCCTGAGACGTCGCCATGCTCAGCCACCAGGGGGTGTGAAGAGTGAGAAGCTGAAGCCTCTTTCAAGATTTTTTTGTTGTTCAGGGTAGAAATGGGACCTTCCACATTAACTTCCTCTTCCTCATCAGTCTCCTCTTCCTTATAATCCTTGATGTCCTTCTGCTCTTCCTTCGAGTCCTCAATAATCTGTCTTTTCCTATATTTTTCTCCAATATCCTAGATCTTCGGATGGTAGTCTCCCCTTCATTCACGACCATGACCCCCATGACCGTATCACCTTTAGAATCTTTCCCTATAATATTCTTCCCTTTACCCTCCTTCACCATCGGCTCCAACATACCTTTTTTTATCATCCTTGCCTTTTTTCATTGTGGTGGCTCTTTGAGAAGACTTAGCCTGGGTGGCCTTGAGTTCACAAAGGCTGGTTGTGGAACTAGTATGCGCATTACCCGCACTTCGTTTAAGTTTTTTAGCAGCCTGTTTGGTTTTTGGTTTTTCAATAGTACCCAGATGGGTTTTTCTAGAAGGACTTTTAGATTCAGTAGGGGAGATATTTGCAACAACCAGGGGTTCAATCTCTTCAATACGGACAACATAAATGGCTCTAGGGTGACATAAGGCCAAATGAAAATGGTATAGTCTCAAGATAAGCCCCTGATGGAGTGGAGGAGGTGGAATGTCATTTGGGTTAAGACTGGCTATTTCTTTGCATTTTTCAATCGAATTTTCTAGGTCCATGAGCAGAAAGAAAGGAAAACTAAGTAGGATTTTATGCCTTAGATGATTCAAAAGGGGAAAATGATAGAAAAAGTAGGTTTTAAACCTACCTTCAAGCGTGACGTACTTCATAAGGGCTAAACACACCTGGTCCTAGGGCTGCGGAAGGGCTTCACATTCAAATCTCGACTAGTTGCAGACTGGCTCCTCGTTCCCCCAAAAAAAGGCTTTCAGACTGTCATTGTCCAGAGTTTGAGTATGCTTAGGATATTTCTTCCTGGTGCACTGCATTTTGGTAGCTTGGGATATCACTTCTTTGCTGACTCCAAAGGAAACACCACCCATCGTAACCCTTCGGTCCTTCAAAGAATTAGCGAATTGGCCAGACACGATAGGTCATGGCCCACCAAAATCTCCATGAGAGGAGCAAGGCCACCCTCAGCATAGATTTTCTAGACCAAAGGATTCTTATAGAAATCTCCACAATTATTAGGCTCAATTTGAACACAGTCATCACCCATGATGTTTACCTACACAAGGAACCAGAGAGTTTGCAAAACAAGAATGTTAGAAACACCGACAAAGCAATAGGCTTTCGCATTGTGGATATTAAGGCAAGGATTGCAACGTTGGATGATGACGCCAGTGTGTAGATCACATGCGCGAAAGGAAAGATCACCAAAAGAAGACTTAACTGTGTCATTAATGTGAATCTTAAGATGATTGTGGTAAGCTAAGAGGAAAATAGTGGGAGTACAGGGTTTCTTGGCCATGATGCAATTGCACAAAAAACTAGGCATGGTGGCCGCTTGGCCAAAATTAGAAATGTCAATGAAAGCATATTTAGAAGCCAGTGCTAAACTAGTAGGGTCAAAGGTGCTAGAAGGTAAAATTTCCTCATTATGAAATGTCATATCAATATTCATAACCATAGTCTTACAGAAGGCATGATGGATTACAACAATCCCATAGAGAAGACATCGCATGATATGACCTCTCAAGTTCATAAACGTCACGTACTTTCCTAATCCCTTCATAGAGCTACCTTCTTTAACCACATGACTAACCTTTAATTTTGAATTCCACCACATGTAGGTCGCCTCAGCATTTGAACTCGTCCACCAGGCCCAAACAACAACCAAGTGGACCCCCCAAATGACACCCATCAAACAAAGATTTGAAATCATCATAAAAAATGGGTGTATTGTTCTTTCAAGATGAGATATTGAATATTTGGTGGTAAATTACCCATATTCATCCAACATTTAGAGTGACCCCAATAGGTACCACAATTAGCCAAAGTATCTGCCACTTGGTTACCCTCCCTAAAAATGTGTGTCACTTTTTTTGCTCTTAGCTTGGATATAAGGAACCTAGTATCCAACAAAATATCCTCCGTACTCTACCCAATTAGTCTGCTCAAATTCACCACATCAGTGATGGACTTAGAGTCCCCTTCAATGTGGAGGTTCATAATCCTCGAAGAGACAACAATTTGGAGGCCCTTGAGCAGCGCACGAGCTTCCGCCACAATAGAAGATTGGAAACCAATACCTCCCACAAACCTAGCAACCAGAACCCCCTCGGGGCCTCTAATCACTCCTCCAATGCTAGCCTTGCCCGGGTTGCCCTTAGTAGCCCCATCAAAATTGAGTTTGAACCAACCTCTTTCTAGAGGCTTCCATTTGGTATTTTTTTGAGCCAGGGATTTAGAATTATCAAACAAGCTAGCATCTAAATTTTTGTGCCAGGCCTTGGCCATTCTTATTTCATAATCAAAAGTTCCCATCTCCATGAGTTTCCCATTGAAGAGAGAAATGTTTTCCTCAATAAGTCGGACACCGATACCAAAAAAATCCCTAGGATTCCTCTCAATATTTATGAATACCCTATTATTCCTTTCCTTCCACAGACACCAACCAATAATAGGAGGGATATAAGGATCAAGCCAGCCTAGGATGAAGGATATGATATCCTTACACATGACCCAAGAAACACCCAGTTTTTCAAAATCCAACCCCTAGACTTCAGCAACAAACATACTGTGTAACAATAAATGATTAACAGTTTCCTCATTTCATTTAAATAGTAAGCATCTGTTGGGGATATAAAAACCCCATTTTCAAAAATTGTCTTGAGTAAGAATCCTATTATGGCAGGCAGTCCACCAAAATAAATTTATTTTAAGGATCATATGGTGGTTCCATATCTTCTTCCAAGGGTCTACCACAGTACCTTGGTTTGTCAAAAAATTATACGCCGACCTAACAAAGAGATCCCCCTATTTATCAAAGGTCCAAAAAAAATCATCTCCCCTGTCATAGGAGGGAAGCCTGGTAAGAGAGAGTAAGTCCTGGAGAGACCTAGCCAAGAAAGAAAGGTCTTGTGACATAGGACAATAGAGAATTAGATCCTTCCACACCCTAGCCCCAGGAGGACTGAAAACAGAGTCCTTGATATGGAGTCCAAAGAACCTCTAGTCCATCCTCTTGAGATTCTTGAAATCAGAACATTCCAACAGGATATCAATTAACCATGGGTCTTCCCAGAATCTGATCCGATTTCCATTTCCCATTTTCCATTTAATCCCATTCTTTAGCAGGCTTTGTGTGCTACAAATGCTCCTGTAGGCCAGGGAGCCCTGGGGGTGAACCTCTGAGAGGCAATTGACCAAAAGCCTATTCTGAAGATATTTGGAGTTCATTATTTTGCACCAATCCTTATTATTCTTTATCTGATCCCAACCCACCTTGGCCATCAAGGCCTTCTTAGTGTTGACTATATTCCTAATCCCTAGTCCACCACAATGTTTGGGCCGACAGACCTTTTTCCCATTTGACCAGAGAAAATTTCTTCTTATCCTCAGTCCCAGACCAGAGGATGTTCCTTTGGATTTTCTCAAATTTATCAACAATGTACCTGGGTATCTTAAAAATAGAGAGGAAGTAAATTGGTATTCTTTGAAGAGCAATGGTGAAAAGTTGGAGCTTACTAGCATGGCTTAGGATGGAGCCTTTCCACCCAACAAGTTTCCTTTGAATGCTTTCAAGCATCAAATTCCAAAATTCAGGGGAGACCTCCTTAACTATGAGAGGGAGCCCAAGGTAAACCGAGGGGAGGGTCCCACATAAACAGCCCAAGACCGCAGTCGCCCTGGCTTATAGGTTAAGTGTGTTGTTAAAGAAATAAATTATGCTTTTATTGTAGTTGATGCTTTGACCAGAGCAAGAAACATAATTGTTTAGGAAGGTTTTCCATTTCCTGACTTCCACCATAGAGGCTTTCCCAAAGATAAAAGTGTCCTCCACAAATTTTTGCACCACAACCAGGTCTAGGGAGGAAGCCGCTCTAATTCCCCTAATAGAGCCCTCCGACAAAAGACCAGTAAAGTTCCTTCTCAACACATCAGCTATCATGATAAAGAGGTAGGGAGATAGGGGGTCACCTTGCTTGATCCCTCTACTAGCAGAGAAAAACCCAAAGGGGGTCCCATTGACCATAACATAATACTTGACAATTTTTACACACTCCATTAAGAGTTTAACAACCGAATTGTTGAAACCAAACTTGGCCAAAACCTTAGGAATGAAGTCCCATATAAATTTATCATAAGCTTTAGAAATGTCTAATTTGAGATCCATCCCCACATAATTACATATGTCCATAGAATGGAGGAGCTCATGAGTGGTCAGAGTAGCATCAAGAATTTGGCACCCAGGGACAAAACCTTTTTGGGTTGGACTAATGAGTTTATCAAGAAGGGGCTTGATACAGTTCACTAGGATCTTGGAAAGGATTTTGTAAAAGGTGATGCACAAGATAATAGGCTAGAAATTAGTCATGGATTGAGGATCACCAATCTTAGGAATTAGAGAAATAAAGATGTGGTTCAGTTGTTTAAGGATTTTACCAGTTTTGAAGAAATCACGAGCAGCTAGCACAAGGTCCCCACCCACAATATCTGAAAGAAAGCAGGGGGAAAACCATCAGGGCCCAGGGCTTTGAAAGCCCCCATATTAAAGGTAGCCATCTGAACTTCTTCCGGAGAAACAACACTGAGAATCCCCAAATTATCTTCCTGGGAGATGATGGTTGGAAGGTGGTTGAACAACAAGTTATCTAAAGTCGGGTCGGGCACCTCAATCAAGGCTGAGTAAGCCTCCTGAAAGTAATTAGCAGCTAGAAGGCCAATCTGGGCAGGAGTCGACATCACCACACCAGAAGTATCAGTTAGTTTACAAATTTGATTCCTTTTCCTATGCTTGATGGCAGGCACATGAAAGAAGGAGGTATTCCTGTCACCCTCTTTCAACCATTGGACTCTGGATTTTTGCTTCCAAAATATTTCCTCATTTTTGAGAATTCGTTCCCATTCCTTCCTAGTTCCCATTTCCTGGTTGTGAGTCTACTGGCTATCATCCCGTTCCTCCATTTTCTTTTGTAAATTTCTCAATTTCTCCTCTATAATTTTTTTTTGAAACACATCGCCAAACACACTTTTGTTCCATCCTTTTACCATGTTTTTAATATGTTTGAGTTTGAAAAAAATCCTAAACATGGGGGAGCCACGGACATGGATGTTCCACCATTCTGCAATTTTATTTTTGAAGTCAAGGTGGGAATTCCACATTATCTCAAAATGGAACGGAATAGGGCCCACAGTAGGCCAAATATTTGAGGTCAGCAATAGGGGATTGTGGTTAGACACCGTTCTGGGCAGGGTTATTAGATGTTAACTGATGTTAAAAGTATTCAAATGATCAACAACCAACATATTAACCTACAGATGTTAACTGAGCAACCGACATGTTAAAATTATTCAAATGATCAGCAACAAATGTTCCTCCCTCCATTTTCAAAGAGTACAACTTCTTTCTCAAGAACAATTTATTCACCAAGTACTTGCCCTAATAAATATCTCCCAGTCTTTTCAATAAAGAAGATGCAATCTTCTCTTCATGAATCTTCAAAAGAATTGAATCTACCAAATATATTCTTATCAACCCTTTTTCTTTTCGATCTTCTAGTTCCAAATCTTCTTGCTTCATGCCTGTAGGTTTTGTTCTAGACACGACAACCCAAAGCTCACGATCAACTGACAAATCTTCCATTTTGAGTTTTCATAGCTCAAAATTTCTGTCATTAAATTTCTCAATTTCAATCCTTCCAAACATACTTTTTGTTCCATCTCAATCTATAATTTAGACAAATTCAAGACTTCTACAAAAATCCTACTAAATAGAAATTGACACAAAAAAACCAACCTACCCATAAGGATAACACAATTGGCTAGGCTCTGATACCACTTGTTAGGAAAAATTTGATTGCGGAACAAATTTTCCTAATGCCAAGACTCAGAGGAGAATAGAGATATGCCTTTAAAATTTTTACAATTACAATTCATTAAGATGCACATGAAAGAAATAAAAAAAAAGACATAAAATCAAACATAATTGACACTAGATTTACTTGGGAAAACCCTTACGGGAGAAAAACCCACCACACCAAAGAAAAATCACTTGTATTAAAGTAAATGGATTTATATACAAGTTACATACTCCTTTATTAGTTGTCAATTTATAGCAACAAAATTTCTCAGATTAGCCTCACATAGAATAAAACTGTTACAATGCTCTCATACCAGCATCCAATGATACTCACAAGACAGATCATTTGATAAACTAACCATCAAACCCTTACACAGTTCCTGTACATTGCAATGTATAGCAACAACCATGTTCGATTCTTTTTTTGTATGTTCGATTCAGTTCAACTTCCTCTATTGAACAAACTATTGAACTTCCCAATCATCCCAACAACCACCTTCCAAGTCAACAAACAACCTCCACTGATCGGCATACACCTCAACAATCAACAAATCTTCCCATCTATTCTCCTTACACTGCGTTACCGCTTCACATTCCACAAGCTCCGTGGTGTGGCAGTTTACCTCACTACCACTGGACAAGTGAGACGTTCCCATGCTATGGTGGTGTCCACCACTCTACCACTCCACAGTCAAGAGATTCCTACGGTATGGCGGTGTCCACCACTCTACCACTACTCACTCAAGAGATGTATGTGGTATGGCAGTAACTGTGCAACCTCAGCCCAAGTTAAGAGCTTATGTGGTATGGTGGTAACCGCTCTACCATGCCATATGTTTAACACCTTCATGGTATGGCAGTTCCACTGTGAAAGCTCTACGATCGAAGAGAGACTCTGTGGTATGATGGTAAGCTGCCCAACCACCAAACTGAAAGGGTTCACTGCACTACTGCCACACACTCGATGACCACCTGCGACATGGTCGTAACCATGCAATGGAAACCGAGGGAAATAATACCTGTGGTATGGCGGTGTCACTGCTCTACCGCTAGACTTTTTAGAAGCTTCTTTGGTAACCCCATGCTACCGCGCCTTCCTAGTAAGCACCTGGCGGTATGGTGGGAAAGGCACAATCAGAACACTTAAGAAAAATTTGTTGGTCGGTGACAAAACCAAGGTCTTTTCCAATGAGTTTGAGGCACATAATTTCAACAAGAATATTAAACTATATGGTGCTAGTTTTGAAATAGAATGACCAACAATTTATTTAAACAAGCCCAACATTTTATTTTTTTGTTGACAAGAGGGCCATTCGATCTATGACTATTTGTTGGCAGTTGTTATCATTGCAAATGTCAATACTGATGGTTGTGTTGTTATTGATGTCAACACTAATGGTTTTAATTGATGGATATTGTTGGAAGTTGATGTCAACATTGATTTTTAGTTGTAATTGATGTTAGTCCTTGGCATTGGTTGTCTTTGTTACATTCAGTTTGGGCTAACATTAGTTGGATGTCATGCCTTATCAAAGAAGAGAAGAGCTCAAGAAGTTCATGGTTGGATGCCATGCCTTATCAAAGAAGAGAAGAAGTTCATGGTTGGATGTGATGCCTTATCAAATAAGAGAATAATTGAAGAAGTTCATGGTTGGATGTCATTCCTTATCAAAGAAGTATTATTGTTGATGTTCATATATGCATTATTATTGTTAGCATATTTGTTTTCATGATAATATATTAAGATGAGGATTAGAAGCATGGATAATATTGGAGACATGTTTTTGAATGTCTATAGCCTATATCATGCTCTCTCTTGATGTTCTTGATAATATATGTGTTTCTAAAAGAAAGTTTTGGTCTCCACAAGTTGTTGAAATGTTTTTGGTTCAGGATGTTGCATTGAATTTTGTCTGGGAGAATGCTCTGCATTCCTCTATTGTTGCAATTCTAGTCTTGTGGTTTGGTATTCAATACCAATTCTCTATGTACATTACACTCCTATCTTTTCAAGTAAGTCGTATTGCTAAGGAGGTTGGCAGTGTTGCTAATTGTCTAGACTGGTCTAAGAAATGCTCTACATTTCTTTGCATTGATGTCTCTACTCTACAACTTGGTGAATGTGTTCATAATGTATGTGTAATGTCTCAGTTCCAATATCATATGTTGAAGTGGAATATGTTTCATGAAAGATTTGGGTCCTGATCTATCATGTTTAGGACCACATTAAGTAAAATCAATTGAAAGAGTGTTTATGGGTCGATCGGTTATGTGCTTCAATGTCCCATCCACATGTTTCCTTGATGTCGACTTAGGTTGATGTGCTCTTGTGTGTAAATCATTTTGGATCACATTGAAATAAGTGTTAAGGTTTTTTTTGGTCCTCTCTATCCTCAAGATAGGAACACATCATGCTTTGGTGGTTGACTAGTCAAATTCATTGTTTATTCTCTTCCTAGCCGATCTAATAAAGAAGTGAAGTGTTCTGCTGGATATAAATGCAAGATAATTTTAGATGCAACAAGGATGGAATAGTGTACAAGTGTGAAAAAGTGAGTGAATGATATGTATTGAATATCTAGTAGAGATAATGTTAAATATTATGAAAATAAAGATAAATTGAGCTTGAACATCTCAATCAACAAAAAATTGTGTTGGAAATCTTTGTAATTCTCTTATAAATCTTTTTTATCTTGCTCTCAGATAGTGGATCTCATCAGGTCATCTATATCTTTCTCCTAGATTTGGTTGGTCTTCAGTGCTGCAAGTCCTTTTTATATCTTGCTCTAAGGTAGTGAGCCTTCTTGCAAGTCTTTTGGTAGTGAGCCTTATACTGTGAGTTAACTCTCACCATGGTTTTTCCCTCATTGGGTTTTCCATGTAAATTTTTTGTCTCTTTGTGCATGCATGTGTTATCTATCTCTTTCTCTTTGTTTTTTATTTGATTACTATTATATCTTTCATTGGTAAAGTCTCCTAAAGGTGTTAAATATTTAAATTGCAATATTCTTATTTGTTACTACTCTACTTAAATTTATATCTTTATCTGCTAAAAGAGTTTGAGTTGTGCCGAAAGTTTCAAGTTTTAGAAGGGGTTGAGTTTTGTGTAGACTGATTCACCCCCCTTTGAGTCTCCAAAATTGTTCAATAATTGGTATTAGAGAAAATTTCCTCTATAGAATCTTAACAACTTGAGGCAAAGATCTGAGACGGAACATGATGGTTCATACAAAGGTCCTAGGCTTGATGGGACTAATTACTCCTATTGAAAATTGAGAATGGAAGGAAACCTAAAATCTCTTGGGTTTGGTGTTTGGAAATTAGCCAAAACTGATTATACTGCTCCTACCACTCCTAATCCAACTGAAATCATACTATATGAATGTAATTCTAAAGCCAAGAATGCTATTTTGTGCAGATTAGCTTATTCAGAATTGTTGAAGGTGATAAATTGTAGTTCTGCCAAAGATGCTTGGGAGAATCTTAGTAGCATCTATGAAGGGGATTCTAAAGTGAAGCGATCCAAGATGAATATATTCAAGAGCATATTTGAGACTCTGCGGATGAATGAAGATGAATACATTGCAAGTTATATGCTTTGGGTACAAGAAATTGTCTCTGGGATCTTCAGACTTGGTGGAGAAGTAAAAGAAAGTGAAATTGTAAAGAAGGTTTTGAAATCTCTCCCAAAATCTTATAGTCATAAAGTATTTTCCATTAAAGAATCTAAAGATTTGGATCAGTATTTAGTTGATGAAATGTTTGGTACTCTTACTACCTTTGAGATGAGAGAGTTTGGTCAAGATGTTCCAAAGAACGAAGTTGCATTCAAAGTTAACAAAAAGATTAAAGATGAAGTTTTTGATCAAATTGATGAACTTGATGAAGTTGAAGCAAACTTTGTGAGAAGACTATAGAAAGGTACCAGAAAATACAAAGGCAAGTTACCTTTTAAATGTTTCAATGGTGGAAGAACATGCCATTTTGCATCCAAATGTCCTTATAAAGAATCAAATGACATTAATAAAAGAGATAAGGTCAAGAAGGGTCTCTATTCCAAAGAGAGCAATGGTTCCTCTAAAGATGAGGAAAATGATTCAAACGATGAAACTCTCTTTATGGATTTCAATATTGCTGATAGAAAGTATAACGTTGAGATATGTAAGGAGTCAAGCTCCTTAAGCAATGAAGACATATTTTCCTCTAATCCAGATCTATAATCTATGGAACCTGAAGATTGGGAATTTGATTTAGATGAATGGGGGGTTGAATTTCAAGGAAAATTTGAGTTTTCATTGGAAGACTTGAATGAAGCAAGAGGTATAAATCAAAAATATGAAAGATTGCTTGCAAAATCAAAAGAAGAATCTGGAAAACTAAGAATTCAAGTAAAAGAAGGAAAATGATATGAAATTAGACTAAAAGAGGGAGAAGGTGTGATCTCTGATTTAAAAGTAAAGGTTGAAGAAGGAAAGAGGACTGAAGATTGCTTGAATATCAAACTCAAAGACAAGACTCTTGAATTTTTAAAGCTTGAATAATAAAATACCATCCTAAGGAATTCCCCAAAAAGAGAAAAAGGAACAAATTGACAAAGAATAGAAGTCTGGTCTAGATAGTTCAAAATCCAATTAAAATATTGAAGAGATAGTCTATCCAGAAGACTCTAATCAGAATGCCTCTGAAGATACAAGGAATATTCATAATGGAAAGAAAGAAGGTGGATCCAGTTCTTACTAGAAGTAGAAAGGTTTCAAAATTACTCCATCAACAAAACAACATGGTCCTAATAGGTTCAATCAATCCTTTCAAGGTTACTATTTTCCTTGCAATATTTTTTGGTGTAAGGTTGTTGATTGTACAGTTAGATAGAGAACGAATAACAACATAGGAATAAAGTCTATCCTATCTCAAACAAACAATATTATGTTATTTGATAGATATTTCTATGCCTGCAAAAACTATGGTCACAAGGATGATGAGTGCAGATCTAAAGTGAAGAAGAAAACTCTGTTTTAGAGCATAATGTTGTGTGCTACAAGTGCAATAATATGGGACATAAGGCAAAAAAATTTAGAAATGGTTTTGTGAAGCCATCTGCTTAGTATTAGAAAAATGATGAATCCCTTAATCAACAAAATAAGGCAAATAAAAAAGTCTAGAAAGATGACCATGAGAAGAAGAATGATACCAGACTTATGCACTTTGCACAAGATTCTAAGAAAAACTGAGATAGAGCATTATCTTAGGGGGATATTTCTCTTGCAAAGATATTTTCCCCCTAAAAAGGAAAAGTTGTTGAAATTCTCAACATGACTGAAGGTTTGGATTTGAACAATTGGTATGTGAATCTGTTGTGCATAAATGTACCTCTATTAATTTTTTTGGTGGAAGTAGTAAAAGATGTATGAAATATTGGTATTACCTATCCTAAGTAGTATCTTTCCAATTTTGTGTACCGCACATATAGATTTTTTTCAGAAAGGTGAAGATGTCTGCCAAGACATTTACAATTTGGAAAATTCATGGTTTGTTTCTCTTCACGGGAAAGGTTTTTTGCTTGTAGACTAGAAGATAAGTTGAGCAAGATGTGAAGGAGTTATATCCAAAGTCTCAAGTCCTTACACCTTCTGAAGTAAAAGATGCAAGTAACAAAAAAATTGCCCATTCTTTGGCTGGGTGAAGTGAAGATGAAGGCTTGTTGGAATGTTCTGGATTCCTAAGGAAAGAATGTCTTGTCCATATTGTCATATGGATATATTCAACTATACTATGTGTGTCCACATGTACAATTTCAAAAGGTGGATGGTTTTAGATGTCTATATATGCTTGGTACTTTTGTTGGTTGGTTTGTATATACAAGTTTAGTTATGAACACTTTTGCATGTCTCAATACATTTACAAGATTGGTTTCAAGCCAATCCTAAGCAATCTCATGAAAAAGTTGTAAATTTTTTTTTCAGAAACCTAAAGGGTACTCAAGAGTGCCTAATTGGGTAGGTTTTTTTAATGACCAAAGGAGTACAAGTGGAAGAACATTATTTTTGGGAGACAAATTGGTATCATGGTTTAGCAAAAAGAAAGATTCAATGTCTTTGTCCACAATAGAAGCATAATATATTGTTGTAGTATCTTGATGCACTCAAGTGATTTGGATGAAGCAAACCTTAAAGGATGTAAAGGTGGTGTATGATGAACATATTCCTATATTGTGTGATAATACAAGTGCTATTATAATTTTTAAGCATCTAATAATGCATTCAAGGACTAAACACATCTCAATCCAGTATCACTTTCAAAGAGAGATGGTTGTAGAACATGAAGTCATAATGGAGTATATGTCTACCAAAGACCAAATTGCATATATCTTTATAGAGGTTCTTTCAAAGGATACTTTTGAGTACTTGAGGAAAAATCTAGGGATTATTGCCCCTCCTTGCTCTAATTAGATGCAAAATATGGTGCATAGATTTCTAGGGGGATAAATTTATGTCATATCTATTTCCCTAGAATGATGGGTGCTGCCTCTTAGGGGGGGCTAGTAAAAAGGGGGAGTCCTGAATAATTTGTGTAGTAGTTGTATATGTGTGTTAAAAAGAAGTGTTTCTAGTCAAAGGGGAGAATGTGTTTTTGATTCAATAGAAGATCCATTTTCTATTTGATCCTAAAGACAAAACAAGTATTTTTTCCTTGTGCAAAAGTGTTTGGCCCTTTGTCCTTGATGTTAAAGTGGGAGAATAAGCAGTGTGTTTCCATCAATGCCAAAGGGGGATATTGTTGGAAGTTGTTATCATTGATGTCAAGATTGATGGTTGTGTTGTTATTGATGTCAACACTGATGGTTGTCATTGATGGAGATTTTTGGCAGCTGATGTCAACATTGATTGTTAGTTGTAATTGATGTTAGTCCTTGGCATTGGTTGTCTTTGTTACATACAATTTGGGCTAACATTGGTTGGATGTCATGCCTTATCAAAGAAGAGAAGAGTTGAAGAAGTTCATGGTTGGATGTCATGCCTTAGCAAAGAAGAGAGAATTGAAGAATTTCATGGTTGGATGTCATGCCTTATCAAAGAAGTATTATTGTTGATGTTCATATAATGCATTATCACTATCAATAGAGTTGTTTTCATGATAATATGTTAAGATGAGGATTAGAAGCATGAATAATGTTGGAGAGATGTTGTTGAAGGTATATAATCTATCTCATGCTTTCTCTTGATGTTCTTGATAATGTATGTGTTGCTTTAAAATAAATTTCTAGTCTTCGTAAGCTACTCAAATGTTTCTGGTTTAGGATGTTGCATTGAAGTCTATCTAGGAGAATGCTCCACATTCCTCTATTGTTGTAGTTTTGGTCCTACAGTTTGATATTCAATGTTAATGCTTTGTATACATTGTACTCCTATCTTTTTAGGTCACCTGTGTTTCCAAGGAGGTTCTTATGAATTGCATAAGGTTGGCAGTGTTGCTAGTTGTTTGGTCTGGTCTGAGAAATGCTTTGCATTTCTCCACATTGATGTCTCTACTCATGTGGCTTGGTGAATGTGTTCACAAAATATGTGCAATGTATTAGTTCTAATACCATACACTAAGTTGTTCTAAAAATCTTACATCATACGATTATGTAGTTTGTGTTTCCTAAACAGAGTTATCCGTACCTTTTTGGTCTGCGATGGTTGTTGATGGAATGAAAATATGAAATAAGTGTATGGAAGTGATTTTGGATGTTCAAGGAACATCCATATGTGATTTTCATGTTGCTAATTGGCCAATTCAATGCCACATTGTTTCTTGAGTTGGCTTTCTAGGTTATTTGTGGGTATCTAGTTGACAAGGCTTGTTCCTTTGCTTGGGTTGTATGCTTGGGGGGTTGTGCTAGCAATGAAAGATGTTTCATGATATATTTTTATCTTGACCTATCATGTTTGGGACCGCATCAAGTAAGCTCAATTGAAAGAGTATTTATGGGCCAACTGGTTATGTGCTTCAATGTCTCATCCACACATTTCCTTGATATCGACTTAGGTTGATGTGCACTTGCATGTAAATCATTTTGGATCACATTGAAATAAGTGTGAAGATTTTTTTGGCCCTCTTTATCCTCGAGATATGACCACATCTTACTTTGGTGGCTGACTAGTCAAATTCATTGTTTATTCTCTTCCTAGTTGACCTATTGAAGAATTAAAGTGTTGATGTGGATATAAATACAAGACCATTTTAGATGCAACAAGGATGGAGTAGTGTACAAGTGTGAAAAAGTGAGTGAGTGAGTTGTATTGAATATCCAATAGATATAGTTCTAAAGATTGTGAAAGAAAGAAAAATTGAGCTCGAAAGCCTTTATCAACATAGAGGGTTGTTGAAATATTTGTAATTCTCTTATAAATCTTTTGTATTCTACTCTGAGATAGTGAATCTCATCAAGTCCTTTGTATCTTGCTCCTAGATTTGGTTGGTAGTTCAGTGTTGCAAGTCCTTTTTATATCTTGCTCTAAGGCATTGAGCCTTCTTGCAAGTCTTTTGGCAATGATCCTTATATTGTGAGTTAACTCTCACTGTGGTTTTTCCCTCATTTAGTTTTCTACATAAATCTGGTGTCTCTTTGTGCATGTGTATGTTCTCTATCTCTTTCTCTTTTCTATTGATTTAATTACTACTATATATTTCATCGGTAAATTTTTTGAAGGTGTTAAAGATTCAAATTTCTATATTCTTCTTTGTTATTGCTCCGCTTAAAGTTATATCTTTATCTACTAAAGGAGTTTGAGTTGTGCCAAAAGTTTCAAGTTCTAGAAGGGGTGAAGTTTTGTGTAGACTGATTCACCCCCCTCTTAGTCTCCAAAAGTTTTCAACACTGTCCAGTCAGGAGAAACAAGTATGTCCTTTCTCAATCTCTAATTTCTCTAATTAATCCTATCACAAAATCTACTCTCAATCACTCTTTTGTCATTAAATCCCATTATTCACCTATCTCTCAAACCACACTATTCATCCTTCCCTTGGTGATCATTCTTTTTCTGATGAATGGAGAATTGTTAGGAAGAAGAAAAAACCCTCTCTCAAGGCTTGTTGAAGTCCCCCAATAGGTTTGTTTCTCCCTCTCCTAAATCTAGACATAGGTCAAAGTTCAAGGTCTCCACCTGTTTCAAATGAAAGATCGAGTGATGAAAAGCAGTATCCCTCTCTAACCACTTTGGATTATTTCCACAAGAAGATGATAATAACCTTTTTAGTTAGAGGTATTTCTCGCCCTCAAAGGAGGTTTAAATTTAAACACACCATTCTAAAATGGATTCCAGATGTTTTATTCTTACAAGAAGTCAAATTAATTAATGAACGCTTGGATGTTACTCTTTTCAATATTTGGAAAGAAGCAATGTTCATACTTCTCATAATGATGGTAGTGGTAGAGTTGTGCTTGGAATGTCTCCTTGGATTTTTAAACATGTCATTGATAAAGGATAAGATCCATCACATAGTTGTGTTTGGGAAATTTCTTTTATCAATTAAAAACCTATTGGTTTTTGTTCCATATATGCTCCCAATATTCCTATAAATGGATCTATTATTTGGGATTGGATGCCTAATTACCTTGCTAATGTTAATTGGGTCTTGGGAGGAGTCTTTTCCATGGTCGAGTATCATGAATATCGTAGTTAGTTTAAATATTTCAAACTCAACCATGATGAATTTGAAAAATGGATTTATTGTTGGAATATTGCCATTCATAATAATTCCTCCAACCATGTAAATGAGTGGTTTATATGGTCCAATTACAAATAAGGAAATGATAGGAAGTTGAGTATATTGGATCGATTTTATGTATCTCATGACCTTAATTTGGAGGTTTCTCCTTCAAGGTCATGTGTGCAAGTTGATTACTCAACTACTTTATTTGATCATTTTCTTATTGTTTATTCTATTTTCTTTCTCATAAATTTGCCTCTTTTGTTGAACTCCCCTACAATCTTAATGTCTCCCATTTAAAAAACACATAACGTGTTTATGCTTTGGTGGGAATCTGAAATTCTATTTTGAAATCTCAAGAGGGTGAGTCATGGACTGAATGGTAGTGTGCAACTCTAACACAATGCATTAATTTTCTTGGGTCCTTTGGCAAGAGAATGGAAATTAGAGACATAAACGTAGAGAAAAATCTCTTCAAGGGAAATTGGAGCATCCTAGGAAACAATTAAATGTTGGTAGTCATCATGAAGAAGATTTTTTTTGAAAATTAGACCATTACATGGCACAAAGGGCCAAAATCAGAGCTAGTCTTCATTGGATAAAGGAAGGGAAAAAAGGATCCAAGTTTTTCTTCAGCTGTCTTAACTATATAAGAAGGAGAAAATTGGGGCTATAATGGATGAAGGAAGATTGCATTATGACCTTGTTGAAATTACTAAATTATTCCAAAATTTCTATGAGAAATTATTTAAATAAGAGAATAATTGGCAGGATCTTCAATAGGTTTTGGAAGAAGATGTGAAGAATTTTATTCCTAACATGATTGACCTAGGTTATAGCTAATTTTTGGATTGAATTATCTCCATGGAAGAACTTGAATGTGCTCTTTTCTTTATGAAAATTAATAAAAGTCCTAGATTTCGACTAAGTTTTATCAAATCACATGACATCATATTAAATATGAATTTTATATGCTCTATTTGGAAGCCCTCCAAAAGGGATCCTTAGGTCCAAGTATAAAAAATGCTTCATCAAACTTATTCCTAAAGGAAAAAATATAAACTATTGTTGGTTGGTGATCATTGTTGGTTGGCAACCAATTACCTTGGTAAACACTTCATATAAAATTATTGCTAAGGATTTAGCAATCAAAATTAAACCTATTGTGTAGGGTATAGTGAGAGCTAAGAAAACAAGATTTATAAGAGATAGATTTATACTTGAGAATCTCATGTTGGCTTGGGAGACTATAGATGGGCCCAACAATCATGCCAAAATTCTTTAGTGGTCAAGCTTGATTCTGATAAAGCATATGATAGAATTTGTTGGCGCTTCATTCTTAAAATATTGTAGTGGTTGGGCTTTGGCCCAATGATCCAAAATCATGTTCAAATGTTGTTTAAAGATGCAAATGCACACCTTGTTATTAATAAGTTTATATCACCCTCTTTTGAGCTATGATGTTTAATAAGGCATGTGTATCCTCTATCCCCTTTCTTATATGTTCTTGTTGCTTATGCTTTGGGATACCTTCTTCAAAATGTTAATTAGATGAAGCTTATAAGATGTATATTCATTCCTTAGGATAAGGCGGTTATTAACTCTCACTTTTTCGATGATAGCATGTTGTTTCTTAAAAATTATGAAGATGAACTAAATAACACCTTGGACAGGTCCTAAATCTATAATGAGTTGTTTTTGGTTCCCAATTATATTATATAATAAAATCGACTTTTTGGTGTCTCAAAATTGTTCTATTCCTCATTGGATTCCTAAGAGTGGAAGTTGTTTAAACACAAGAAGATAACAAGATATATGTGCATTCTTTTTGGTTTAGGGGTCTCCCTTTTAGAAATGTGGGTATGTTTTTAAATAGATTAAAAAACAAGTTGTTTAACTTAGGTAATATTTGTTTTTTATCTTTGGCAAGCAAGATCCAAGTTGCTAACAAAATTCTCATTGCTACTCATGTATACTATTCATCCTATTGGATTGCTTCCAAGCAAGAATATGAAGAATTAAACAAAATAATTCAAAAATTTCTCTGGTCTAAATGGGATGGCTATGTAGGTTTCATTGCATCTTCTTGGTCTCATTGTATTCAACTAAGAACTAGTAGAAGCCTTTGACTCATAGACCCCAAAACTCAAGGACTTTGCCTTGTTGCAAAATGGATTATGAGGGCTACTAATGAAGATGAACTATGAAAGGTTTTAATTCGTCATCAAATCATGGAAGCTTCAGTCAAAAGCAAGGGGAAATTAGTCAACTAGTTGGATAAGATGTTAATGTCTCTCTTCTTTAAGATCAAACCTTCCTTTCCTCTTCAGTCTATTTGGAAAGCTTGACAATAAGTTTGTTATTTTTTTAAATGGAACAATTCTTCCCTACAACATGGTTTTAGTTTTGCCTCAACTTTAATATGGTGGAATAATCAACCACTTTCTATTAGCTTCCCAAGGCATGATTTTTATTTGTTTAAAAAGGTAATTCATAAATTCAAAGAAATTTGAGATTTTAACACATTTGGTTGGGCTCTTAGTAGTATCTCAAAGAGCATTATGGGTTGAGTGATATATATATATATATATATATATATATATATATATCTTTGTGTAGTTCTTAGTCCTTCTTGACCATTCTATGAGCTTTGCACTCCTAGAGAATGCAAAAACAATTAAAAATTGGAAATGGTTGTCATTCAGTTCGTTCAATTATTTTTGTTTGAAGAAGGTGTATTTTTTAGATCCTCCCTGGATGGTCTTTTACTCATCTTAATCATAAGTGGAAATACAAATTTAGTTCAAAATTCTGGATCAAAATGAGTGCTCAAATATTGAAATCAAAAGTTTTTTTGATACACAAGTGCTAGCCTAGAAAATTTTACATTGCAAGCTACATGTTGAGGATAAATTGAAATGTATGATGGTTCAACCAACTAGTTGCCCTTATTACCTATGAGTTGAGAATGTGAAACATGTATTTTGGGATTGCATATTTGTTAAGAAACAACAAACGACTATTTTTAAATATTTTCCTACTATTTTCTATCATGAGTTAAACTGGAAAGAAACTATCTTTGGTTTTAGTATGCATGCCATTTTTATTGTTGATTCTATTAGACAAGTTATACTAAAGCATATATGGAAAACTAGATGTTCAACACTGTTTTCTAAAAACTATCTTTAGGCAATTGAAACTTTAAGGCTTTACGTCTTATGCAAGAAGAATTCAAAAATCATGGTTCAACTTTAACAAATTAAAGAGTAAATCTTAAAATTTCAGTCTTATAACAAGTTATGTCAAAGAAAAATTGTTCAGTATATGAAATGATTGTTTCTTTCAGCCTTCTTATGGCTGTTTTGTACTTACGCTCTGTTAGTGTTTGTTTTGTTCAACTATCTATTGGTAGCTCATATTCTTTCTAAACTACTTTGATTTGATATAAAAAAATTAAAAAAAATCTTTTTATGAAACCCCCTACTCCATAAAAAATAAATTAAATTGATTCCTTAAGACCCTTTCCATTAAAAATTGACATAAATAAAATTTATTTTTTGAACACAAACAAAAGTTTACACATCGAAATTTTATTATATTATATTTAATGCTAAGGGACCATATGTATAAATACAAAATTGCTTCCAACACATCTAATTTTTTATTCTATATGGGTGTAATAAAAAATGGTTGTCACTTTTATTGTGTGCATAGTGTGGGTGTATTATTAAATGATTGTTTCTGTTACAACATGCGTAGGAAAGTTTGATACTTTGGTGTTTGGCTGTGTTCCTTTTCTTCACTTTGTACAAGGTTCTGGGCCCTTTCAAAACCCTGCTTACCTTATCAAAAACATGCGTACGGAAGTTAATTTGTCTCATATTTTTTATTTACATCACTCTCCTTTATCAATATATTATTATTTTGAATCAGCTACTTCAATGGATTTGGAGAATCTATGAGATATGATTTTCTTTGATGTTTATTGCTTTCTATTGGAAACTGCATAAGAGAAGTCATCAAAAATTGACTAGCACTTTTAAAAAATTTGCTGTCACATGTCATTTATCAATATTTTTTAAATAATTATAGATTTAGTATTCTTTGTTGATAAAAGATAATCATGAAACGATCTGAATTTTTGAGATTTAAAGTTTTACTTTGCTTAAGAAATCCATAAAACCCTATGCTTATAAAAATTCTTAAAACTTCCTAACAACACCCACTGAAGTATTTTAAAAAGCCTCTTCCATTAGACAACAATCTTATTTATTCAAAAAGCTACAAATAAAATGTTATGTTGGTGAAGGGTTCTGATAAATTCATCATTCATGATGTTTTTTTGATGAAACAGAGTTTACATTGATCAGGTATTCCTGCAAATTGTCTAAAACAAATCCTTTTTAAATTCATTTTTGCATCTACAGCTTTTAAGCAATTTTCAGTTTTTTTAAAAATTCATATTTGCATCTGCATATTTTTACTATCTCCACAGTCTATCTAGTAGAGTTCTATTTCAATAAAATTGATATCACAAAAAGTTGTTGGCATCTACTTATTACTAGAAAGTTTTCTTTATAGGCCAGAAAAACTATTAGTATTATAATCAGTACAGATTTTAATATCATAATTAGTATAGATTTTCATTTCAAGTTCATATAGAATTCACAAGATTGTTTCATTTGCTTGATGATTTCATTAAAAGTGCCAAAATAAGCCCATCCCAGTGTCCCACCCAAGCTCTGTCTCCCTCTGGCTTACCAGTAACAAAATTTTGATTCATCCCAATATACTTAGCTACAGTGAAGGTAAAGGACAGCCCCTGTTATAACTACATGCCTCTAACTACAGGCAGATGAAGTAAAAAGGTAAATAACTCCGATTAAGCCTGTAACACTCAATACAAAGAATGTTTCTGAAAGCACCAAAGTTTATTGAATCTACCTTGGATTGTTGAGTTAGGGGTCAAATATGAGGTGTCGACAAGGAATATCAGGGCTTCAAATTGCTGCAGCAGCTTGTGTATGTATTCCCTGTTTTGAATCTGTTTACATGTCACATATAAATGGGTTTAACTAAAGACAATGGCCACACACTTCGTTTTGAAGATTATTCCAAATATAATTGATTTTCCTAGCACTATTGATTCTTGACCTCTAATCACTCATAGTTTTTTAATCTATAGAACCACATATTATGTTAGTTTTATCAGCAGTAGCAACTAAGGAGTGGCTTTATAAAATGGGGGGAAACAAAAGAATGTTGCTAATGCTCCACCTGGTGGAATTTATACAACTATAAACTTCACACTCTCCATATTTACACATAGTGGGCTTGTATGCATTTCACAATTCATAGGCCCACAAGTCATCAAGTATCATCTGTCCAAGTTATTGAAGATGTGTGTGCTAAATGATAGTTATAAAATATGCTTGTGTTCAATAAGGTTAGGGAATTGTAGTAATGAGATGCATCGTCAAGTTTCAGGTAAAATAACAGTGAGTTATTCAAACACTCTTTAAGTGTCTCCACCAAATGTTAGATGCAATTACTAAAACATGATTTTAATAATAGTAGCAATGCGTACAAAATGAAGCTTTTGAATCATTACATAAGAGATAAACCATCCATGAAAACTGCAAGATGAAATGTTGAGACAATAAATAAAAATTGTAAAATTTTGTTTCTTTTGATTTTAATAAATTATTCACATGAAGTTTGAATTTATGTATGCTAGAATTCATCATGAAGAGTGTTCAATTTTGGGTGCAATTTTGTGTAAGTTGTTTAAGCTTTGGCTTGTCTTTAGGACATATGTAATTTTAAAATATATCTGATCTAGCTGACAAGCTCAATCCTAAGATGACTAATATCTACATTTCCTTACAATTGTTCTGTTATGACAGGTCTATTATTTTGAAGATGTGTGTTTAAAATGGTTATATGTTGCAGCATTTCTTCTAAAAGAGATCAAAACAACAAATGAGCTAAATATGTAGAACAAGTGGATGGAATGTTGAAAATTTGTAATTATAGATAAATGCAATTGATTAATGTACACTGACTGAATTCTACTAAAATAACGATTAGATACAAAATTGTCTCTTTATTCTAATCTAAATTTTAAATCACCGATAGCAAGTCCATCTCACATTTATTATAATTCCTAATAATTTACCTTAGCATTACAATGACTCTTCTTGTTTATAATTACATTGATGCTATTAGAACTTGCTATTCTAATAGTCAGAAGCTTCTAATCCATTCTTTAAGATGAGTCATTAAATCAATTGTATCTATCCCTTGCAAAAATATAATAATGAGCAATATTTGAAAACAAATCTATAATTATTTATGTATTACATGATTTTCAAGTAGAAAATGATTTCACTCTAGATCATAATAATATCATCTTGCATATTAATTAATCAATCAAAATATTTGTATATTACATTTATTTTACAATTAAGAACTTAAAACTTTTGTTTATTCTACTATAAGACAATTAATACTTAATAATTCCATACAAAATATTTTTTTGATAACGTGATAAAACCATTGCCAAATAAGACTATTCTTAGAAATATAATGTTTCAATAATATTTAGAAATAATATTAATTCATTTGAATTAATCATTTAGCACATGTATTATAAATGTTAATTATGCTCAATATATGATCATTGTTTATTAATCATCTGATGAATTAGATTCATCTATACTTCTAACTATATGACAATCACAGGACTAATCGCTACGTAACCTACTTCATTGAAGAGGTGGGAAAACTCTTCTCCTGAAATATCCAACAATCTGTACCTTTACTTGCAAAGTGACATTGACTTATATATCTTGGGGATATACTTGATATATTTCCTTAGTTTACAACTGATCCTTTATCCTCCCAAAAAAACCGAATTATATCAGACAGAATTCATTGGCTTCTTTGTCATCTCTTACAAAGATGTCATCTACAGGCCAAGTTCATGAAACCCTTCTCAATGCTATTGAAAAACTCATGTCCAATGGACTCAACCATCTTGAGGTTAAGGAAAAATACATCTTTCCTCCCCATGAACGTCCCCACATGTCTGAAGTATGTCATTCCTGTGCTATTCCAGTGATAGACCTTAAGGATTTAGATGGCCCTGATAGGAAAAAGTTGGTGAAGGAGATCAGGGATGCATGTGAGGGGTATGGCTTTTTCCAGGTAAATTTCAATTTATATATGATTTTCATTTAAAAATCTATATGGGTTTTGTTTCACTTTCATATCAATGATCTGGCGGAAAATTCAGATTGTGAACCACGGAGTGCAAGAATCTGTGATGAAAGGCATGATGGATACGGCCAAAGAGTTTTTTGAAATGCCTGTGGAAGACAGAGCCTATCTATATTCGGAGGATTTAAGTCAGGAAGTCAGGCTTTCTACGAGCTTCAATATCACCAAAGAAAAAGTCTTGAACTGGAAGGATGGTTTCAGACATCCATGCCATCCTCTGGAGGAGGTCATTGAGTCTTGGCCTGAAAAACCTGCAGCATACAGGTAATCATAATAAAGATAATGTAATAACAGGAGCTTTCACAGTGGGAGAACCTTGTTTGAAGCCCAGGTGATTTGTAACATATTTAAGTGTAAATGCTTTCCAATTTTGGTTGTGCCATCTGTTAGATGAATTTAACTGCATTCATACCCCTCTCTTGGCATCTAAACCTAAAGGCTCCCCAACATAAATAAAAAATTATCAATAAAATAGAAAACAAAGAAAGAAAATGCAACCCCTAACAAAAATTTCGCTACCAATTCAAAAAAAGGAGCATAACCTTGTTTGTTTCTTTTTTTACAGAGAGCATGCAGGGAAGTATGCTAAGCAGATAAGATTACTGATTTTGAGACTGCTAGCTGCAATTTCTGAAGCTTTAGGGCTGGATGCTGATTATTTGAATACATCATTTGGGAAACTTGCTCAGGTACAGCTAATAAATTATTATCCTCCATGCCCAAATCTAGATCTTACCTTTGGCATATCACCTCGTTCAGATCCAAATATAATCACTGTTCTCATGCAAGGAGATGTGAGCGGCCTGCAAGTGCTCAAGGATGGTAATTGGGTTGCAGTAGAACCCATACCCAATGACTTTGTGGTGAATTTAGGAGATCAACTTCAGGTATTTGAGTAAACAAAATACTGATTCAAGCTATTTTTTAGAGTTTTTAAGTTTGCATTAAAAATTTTGAAGGATGGATTTTGAATTTATTTTGTGTGTTTTGATTAGGTTATAAGTAATGGGAGATTCAAAAGTGCAGAGCACAGGGCTGTAACTAACATGTCGTCTGTACGCATGTCAATTGCTACATTCTCTATACCTTCGATGGATGCCTTCGTTGCTCCTGCAGAATCCATGGTGGATGAGGAGCATCCTGCTGTATACAAATGATATACGGTCGAGGAATACATGAAGGAATTCCGGAGTCATGAATTGAAGAGCAAGTGTGTTTTGGGTCACTTCCAGATCTGAGGCAAACTCGGATGGATCTCAAACAGTGTAAAGAGCATATTTTGGTGGATAGGCTATTTTTATGATGAACTCTCTTCATAATTCTCCCAAACTTTTGATCATGAAATCTGCAGACTAGACCACTTGCCACTCGAAAGCAAGTGGATCAAATCTCTTCTGCAAAACTCGTTGCCATCGTCAATATTGGTCTGCTGCCCGAAAGGGGAAGTATTTGGTTTGATGCAGGGATGTTAATCCCACATGTGTCCGGCGAGTAAAACCGAGAGAGAAGGGGATTATAAGAGTAAGGCTTAAGACAAGTAAATGTTAGCTCCAAGTTTGAATTAAGCGATATATAACATGTTGGACAAATGTTTTGATGTTTTCATTTTTAATAGAGGTAATTGTAAAATTCAAATATGAATTGACTTCAACTAATGTCTTTTAAGTTAGTTTATAGATGGGTTTGGTTTATTATTTATTATTTATATAATTTATAATTATAAGGTTGAAATTTTAGTTGAAAAATATTTGTTAGATTTATTGTCATTTGAAAATTATCTTTATTTTTAATTATTTTAAAGTTTTATTTTGTTTATATAATTGTAAAGATGAAAAATGTTTCACTTATCTCTATATAATTATAAAGGTGAAAAATGTAGTATAATGATTTTTTAAATTTTTGAACAATGTTTTATGATAATAAATGTTATATTGTAATGTGAAGTCAAACACATTTGCATAGATTTTATTTTATCTTTATTTACACAAGATTATATAGATTTTATCTCATCTTTATTTACACAAGATCTTATGTTTATTAATATCATGAACTTATATGCACACATGTTCTCATACACTTGATCTATTCATTTGATTATCCATAACAATATGTTCATTAATTCCAAAACTCTATGTTTTTCATGATCCATTCCATCTATTTTATCCTAGGTCAAATCCACAATCATGGGGTCATCCTCATAACTATGAACTCAATTCACCTAAATTCAAATTGGTCTATTGACTCCCTTTTCTTTTTTCACGTAAAGCCTATTTTGTGTATGATTGGTCTATTGACCCCTTTGCTTTTTTCACATTAAGCCAAATTTTTTTTTGTGTGTGTTATTCTATGTAATTTATTATGTATTAGTATAAAAAGATTCATTTCCATTCATTTTAGACAACACACACACACACATTCAATTATCTCTCATTCTAGGAGGATTTTGAATAGTAATACATTTGGATTTAGTGCTTAAAAAGGAGTGACAAGTCTAATTTCTAAGCAAATTATCTATTGCAAGTCATTAAATTAACATCCTTACTTGATTTGACATAACGAAAAAATAGTGAGATTCCATCAACGTGAAGATTTTTTCAAGAGATAAATGGTTAAAAAGGCAAAGTAGAACAATAAGTAGCAATGCATATGAAAGAAAATTTCTGAAACAAATTTGCAAAAAGTTTCATATATATATGAGTCTATTATCTTGTATCAAAATAAAATTTAACAATTTTAAAATATAATTAAAAGATGTATTCTCTTATCATGTATTTATATATCTATTGGACATGTATTTTTATGTCCTCATTTTATAGGTTCATTTTTTTGTTTTTTTTTATATAGATTCTTTATATAAATCATGTTTGAGTGTGATCTATTAAATTTTCTATTATATTTTTAATTCACTCAAAATCATCAATATATAATTCTTTAATTAACATTCTTCATCAAATTCATTATTCTACAATGCTTGCATGAATAAACTATTAAAATATTTAATTTAAAATCCATATTTTTTTGAAGTCAAACAATAAGATTGTGATGGACGAACCAAGCAACTAGTATCTCCTTCTAAGGCTCCGCACTTGTATATAGTTAGACACTTTGATTTCAACGGAAACATTTCAAGAATCCTATTTTAATTTCAATGAATGAAGTGTTCGTCAATGAAATTTTTTCTTTCGTAAAATCGGACAGCCGAACTACAAAGAATTCAATGCAAGGTGAAACGTAATGAACAATATTTGAATCATGAGGATGCCAAGTGCCCTTTATTCTGATTAAAAAAAATCAAAATGAAAGGGATTTTATCAGAAAGAGAGATAAAAAATATATCACAAATATTTAAAAATATTTATCATAATAAAAAAATCAAATAAATAAATTGAAAATAAAAAAAATGTATTAAAAGATCAAATAAATAAATCAGAGAGATTTGGTCAAAAAGAAAAATCGAATATAAATTACTAAGAATTCAAAATATTTATCATAGATAAACTAAAAGATCAAATAAATAAATCAAACATAAAAGATAAATTAGGAAAATAATTCAATTAAGTTTAGGATATATTAGTGTTCAAATACAGTTAGGCATCACTTATAGTTAGCATTAGGATTACAATTCAATTAGGGTTAGAGATAGGGTTAGGATTAGAGTTCAATTAGGATTATGGTTAGGCTTAGTCTTAGAGTTAAGGTTATGGTCAATATTCAATTAGGATTAGGGTTAGGGTTCAATTAGGGTCAAAGATCAATTATGATTATAGTTAGGATTAGGGTTTAATTAGGCTAGGGTTCTATATCTAATTGTAACAGAAATCCTAATATTAACCTTAAATATAATCCTAACCCTAACCATATTCCTAACCAGGCTAAGCTTAGCCCTTAACCCTAACCATAATATGAACCCTAAACCTAACAATAATTTTATATCTAACTATAACCATAAGCTTAACCTTAAACCTAACCCTAACCTTAAACCTAACCCTAATCCTAAACCTAATCTATCTCTAATTATAATCTAAACCCTAATCTTAGTCCTAAGTGTAATCCTAACACTAACCATAATTGTAATCTTAAACCTAACCCTAATCTTAACCCAAATTCTAACCCTAACCCAAACCCTATCCCTAATTGCAACCCTTACCATAATTCTCAAACTAATCCTAATCTTAACCCTAACCCTAATACTAATCCCAACCTAAACTTAATGCTAACCTTATCCCCAAATCTAACTGTAATTCTATCACTAACACTAACCATAACCCTAATCCAAATCCTAATCTTAATCCTAACCCTAACCCTAACATTAACCCTGCCCCTCATCCTGATTTTATCTCTAATATTAACCCTAACCCTAACCCTAAGGCTAATCCTAACACTAACCCTAACCCTAATGCTAACCCAACCCTAATCCTAAATCTATCTCTAAACATAAAACAAGCCCTTATCCTAAACATAAATCTAACCCCAATCCTAATACTAACACTAACCGCAACCCTAATACAAATGCTCGCATCAACCCCAATCCTAATTATATCTCCAACCCTAACCCTAACCCTAACCTAAATCCTAATACTAACACTAACCCCACCCTAATCCTAATTCTATCTCTAACCCTAACCCTAACCTTAATACTAATTCTAACCCCTACCCTAATCCTAATTCTATCTCTAACCCTAACCCTAACCCTATCCTTAATCTTAACCCTAACCCTAATCCTAACCTTGACCTTAACATTAATTATATCTTTAATCCTAACCCTTACCCTAATCCTACTCCTAATCCTAATCCTAACCCTAACCCCTAATTTATAACACTAACCCTAACCTTAACCCTAACCCTAACCCTAATCCCAATATTAACCCTAATTCTATCTCTAACCCTAAGCATAAGCATAACCCTATCCTTGATCCTAATATTATCTCTAATCCTAACCCTAACCCTAATTGTGATGATAACCCCAACCCAAATTCTAATTCTATCTCTAATTGTAATCATAACCCTAACCCTAACCTTAACCCTACCCTAACCCTTACCCTAATAATTTTGTCTTCCATGTCACGTTGTGAATGCTACTAGCATATATATTATTTATTAATAATATATATAAAAACAGTGAGAGATATCCTTCTTGAGGTGTTTATTGCACTTTTATGTGACTAATTGATTAAATTAAATAGATGCCTAGAGAAGGATATCTCTCAGCGTTTTTTTATATATTATTAATAAATAATATATATATGCTAGTTTACCATTTCAAACCACCTTAGGATTTTCCATTACACAATCCAAAAATATTAGCCACCTTAGACTAGATTATTTTGTGAGACAATGTCTACCAAATTTAAATTCACCTTTTGCGTGCCCAAAAGTCAAACATTTCACAAAATATTTCCAATTAGTGACCATGGACATGTATTTATGGAAATGTCCTTATGAAATTCAAATCTATCTACCAACCAATCAATCACAAAAGATAAATCTTTTTTTTTTTTTATGAATAAGCGTCAATATCTATATTAATAAAATATTTAAATATACATATATATTCACAAGAAAAAGGTGGGTGGTAAGAAGCCACACCCCAAGAGTCACATGGGCAAAGCCCAGAAACTCAAAGTGTCTTGGGCCACGCCTAGAAATCAGGAAATGTTACAAAAACAACAAATAAATAGGCCATGAAGTGGCCATAACAGTTCCAATAGAGGGTGGTGGGTACCTATCATTCGAATTTCCCCATACAACAATGAGGTTTGGAGTGACGTCAAGAGGATCCCAACCATCGTCATTTTTCATAGTTTCTTTATCTTTATCTTCATGACAAGGTGAAATTGTCAAGTCCAAACGTAGGAGCCACTTAGAAGTATCATTAGGCTAGCCAAAACCACCTATAAGAGCATCACTAGAAGGCCACCCAAAAGCTTCACTTCCACCCCTTGTTACTTCTCTAGAGGTCCACCCCATGTTGGCCCATAAAGGAGGAGAGGGCAACTGCCTACAAGGGCGAGAGTTGCGACGAGGAGCATGAGAATGAGGGTGAAAGTCCCTAGAAGAGCCAATTCACCACTGACCCTATGAAGGTGATCGACCTTAGGAGGAAGTGGGAGACAGAGGCACGTGATCCACAGTGCAAGGGGACCTAGTGGTCTAGAAGCTCCTGAAGGTGAGAAACTTCAAGCACAACTTTGTTTGCTTGCACTTGAATCTGCAAAAGAACATTAGAGAAAATAATAGCTTTATAATATAAAGAAACAAATTTATCAATTTGGTTGTGAGAAAATATGCAAAAATTTCTATCTTTCCAAATATTGAAGAGGATTTCCACCCTGAAAGTGTGTCAAATCTGAGTATACTTTGTGGGGAGCCTGGGAGAGTCCCTCAAAAAAACCATATACCAAGAGATGGGCTCCAACTGGAATGGCCGAAAGAAGTCATGAATCTAATTCCACAATTGTTGAGCTCTGGTACAAAACTAGAAGAGATGCTTAAACGACTCAACCCACCCACAAAAGGGCAACGAGGGCCCTGGACCCCCAAGTGAGAAAGCCAAGAATGCACTGGTAAGCCTTGGAAAATAATACACCAAGAAAAGTGGGTGAGCTTTGGCTCAACACTTGTAGACCATGTAGTAGAAAATATTTTGTGTCAAACAAACACCAAGGACTGGAGGTTCCATCTTTGGTTCAGGTTGTCGATCATGGAAAAATGAGGTGAAAGCCATTGATTACCAAGTCAAGGCTTGTAATTTTTGAAAGCGGTGTCTAGATACCATTTCCAATCTTTCCACTAAGGCTTGGTGGAACAGATACCCACCTTACGAAGCATACCAGTCATAATGACACTCACTAGGCCATCATAAGTTTCATGGTCATGGTTTAGAAAACCAAACTGGGCACGAAAAGCTTCCCACAAAAAAATACTCATGGTGAGTCTATGAAATAAATCTTGAAGGTTCTAGGTACCCATCTTGTGGAATCTGAGGGCTTTAAGCCAATGAAGCTTGGCCAATGATTGACCTGCATTGGCAAAAAGAGGAGACCATATATTATGTTGATTGAATGAGATCCCATCACGAAATTCAATCCTAGTCTAGCAGAGCCAAGGCCTGATCGCCTCTTAGGCATGCCAAATGCTTTTGGCAGCAAAGGTACCCAAAATTTGAATTGACTCCCTCATAACAAGAATGGTCTAAAATCCAATTCCCTTCCAAGAAGGTTTGTAGGTGGGATAACCTACTTCAATACAATGCTTGAGGAGTATTTTCCATGCCTCATTGCTAGTAAGAGCTCAAATAATCCACTTGACATAAATATAAATCCCTTGCCACTAAGTGGAAAGAAGGCCAAGCCCACTAGAATCTCTGGGGAGGCTACAAAACTCCTAGGCAACGGGGTGAAAGCCTCTGTGAGTCTTAGAAGAGGCCCAAAGAAAATCTTTGGGAAATTTTTCCAACCTAGCATAAGAGGCCTTGGAGGGGGCCTAGCATGAGGAGTAATGCATATGATTCATTGCTAATATTTTGGAGCACACCTAAAATTTTCCAACTAGAGAGATGGCTTGGTAACCCAGAAAGCTAATTTTTGCTCAATTTGAGATAGAACCGCTTGCCAGAGATCAATAGAGGAGGCCTGAAAGGTGAAAGAGATGCCAAGAAATGGAAAGATTTCACTAGGAGCAATCCACTTCCACCCATATTGTTGAATCCAAAGAGGATTGGGAAGAACAAATTATCTGTAACACAAGGTTTTATGCCACTGAATGGCAAAACCAAGGGCCAAGCAAAAGGTCTCTAGATAGTCGAGAGCAACTTTGACATTTTTTTCTTCTTCTAGCAAGGTAAGGAAGGAATCATCGACAAAGTGGCCATTGACCAGTTGAGCTAGAGAAATAG
This sequence comes from Sequoiadendron giganteum, assembly GCA_007115665.2. Classification (NCBI taxonomy): domain Eukaryota; kingdom Viridiplantae; phylum Streptophyta; class Pinopsida; order Cupressales; family Cupressaceae; genus Sequoiadendron; species Sequoiadendron giganteum. The sequence goes on along the minus strand of CM021108.1, from coordinate 28,243,445 downwards.
GCAAGGAGATCTCTCGAACAAGCCCCTAGGAAACATAATGAGCAAGAAGATAGCCAAACCCCTCAGTAGCCAACACATAAAGCGAGGGGGAAAGCGGGTAGCCTTGACGAATGGAGTGAAATAGACCTAAGGATTGGGATTGGCGACCATTAATGGTGATGCAAGCTCAAGCTTCAAAGAACAACATTATCATGTACTAAATGAAATTTAGGCCAAATCCCAACGCAAAAAGCATGGCTAGAATGAAGGGCCATTCTATGCGGTCATAAGCTTTGGAAAAATCAATTTTGAGAAAAAAATGCCTTTTGATTAGAGCGTCTCTCCCACTCCATGCCTTCCTAGATGAAAATTATGTTGTCCAAGATGAACCTAGATTTAATAAAACCAATATGTTTAGGGTGCACAATCTGAGGCAAAAGATGGTGGATTTTTAAAGCAAGGGCTTTGGCAATTATTTTGTAGGAGACAATGAGGAGTGTAATGGGCCGCTAGTTATAGATATCCTTAGGATCACCAATTTTAGGTATGAATTTTATATTTCCTTTATTGATAATATTACCTAGGGAGTTAGAATGAAAATATTTAAGGTAAACTTTATGAAGATCCTTCCCATACCCATTAAAGTCAATTCTTTATACTACATTAGTTCACTAGTCCACTAACACATTATATTTTGCATTCACATACCTTGTTTGACTTGTTTGTACACCTTATTCTTTTTTTCTTGCTTGAATTTGATCAATGATAGCCAAGGAATCATGTTGAAGTAAGTCCTACCATACTTCTAAGCATGACCAAAAATCAAAAGTATAAAAGATAGAGGTAAGATTGGAGAGAATGTAATCCTCTATATGAAGCTTCCTCTTCTTGCTAATTATTTTTCTCTTACGTGATAATTGACATTATCCAACACCCCATGCTAAATCCATCATTGGATAGAGAATGAGATCCTCTTTTATGATATCTTCCTTTATTTACATGTGTCATTATTTTATTATTTTATTTTTTATCCATACCTTAATGTTGTCTCATCTACCATATGGCCTTCTCTCTCTTTCATTTTTTTGTGATTATCCTAACTTATGTGCCTATATTACTTATTGAATTCTTAATATCTAATCCATGCATCTACCTTTGTATTTTCTATTATTTTATGTGCATCCTTACTTTCTTCTATGTTTTTTCCCTCTCAAATTGTTCCCAAAAATGCTACTCAAAATCCCTATGGGCACCAAAATTAGCATATTAATTGTTGGGAGTGTTGAAGTACCAAGTTGAATTGTTATAAATCTACTTGAATACTCTTCCCTATGTTGTATATCCATTAAATGTTCTTGAAGGTGAAGGTGAACAACTTTTAAAGGAAACAATCAACAAAAAAATTGAATTTTAAAATTCTATGGCTACACAAAATGTATACATTTTTTTATTGTTGGTCATAATGCCCCTATACCTTTTTTTCACTAGGTCAAAAGGTTGGCTTCCATTTTATATAACCTTAATTAATGTTAGAGAACTCTCCTTTAGAATTAATGGGACTGTCCATTAATATGAAGTTGCCCATATCTTAACTAGTAAAACTATGCAATCAACTATATACTTAAATACTTATAAACTCAAAAATATTAAGCATTCCCTCCTTCTAGTGCCTAATTATTTTTATTTAAAAATGACATGGTAGTATAATTCAAGAATTAGAGATTGTGTTCCTCTCTTAAAAGTTTTTTCTTTTTAAATCTTGACATGGTTTTACAATTTCCAATTCTTGGCTTTACAAGAATCATATAGTGGAAAATAAGATATTTGTTTTGCTGCAGAAAAATAAGATCATTATAACAAGGGGATTGGTGATATTCCACGTGTAGCTAGTTAAAATTATTTATGAATCTCACTTTTAGGGAGAAAAAATAAATTAGTGTGTAATTGAAAATAGAGCATAGAATTCACAAAAATAAAACAAAACAAAAACATACCTGCCCAAGAAAGAGGAAGCCTGATGTGGGTTTGTAGTCAGCAAAGGGGGAATTGCTAATAGAAATATGTACACCCATAGTAGAGCTCATATACTTTCCCTCCCCATCTTGAACTACTACTCCTACCACTCCAAACGCAATGGACTCATGCTTTTCTTCAATTTAAATGTGCATTTGAAAAATCTATTACAAAGTGCTAAAGAGAAAGAAGATCGTGAAAAGATAGGTGTTGCAAAATGTAGCATGGTGGGAGTGAAAACGCCATTGGAAAATAGAGATAATGGCATATGCAGCCAGAGGTTTGATAAGAATGAAAAAATTGTAGGCATGTCTAGCTTATTATTATCTTCATCTCCATATATAAAGCTACTATGTTGAAGTTATTTAATGAAGGAGATAAATATGATGGCATATAGCATGGGAACAATATCTTTCTTAGTTCAGTTTGGACCTAATACACATTTTGTTGGATAATGAGAACAATTAAAGAATAAAGCAAAATTTTATCTTTGAAAAATATAAAGGAATAAAACAAAAATAAGAAAAAAATAATAAAGTAAAGGTAGATTTTTTAAAGATTAGATAGTGGTTGTTATCTTGAAAATATTATATGTATCTTGTTGTCTTGAAGGCAAAATAATGAATGCAATTGTAATTAAATAGCAATAGTTGTGTGAATATTGTAATCAATTTCTCTGAGCCATAAAAATATCGATACTTTACCCCGTGGATGTTTCCTTGACATATTCTCAAGATTTTACCACGTAAATCTATGTTTTGTCTATTATTTTGATATTCCATTTTATTTTCTTTGTTATTTCTTTGCAATTAGCTTGTGCTGCAATATTATTTAAGTTAGTGGGTTTTACGTTTCCATTTCTGCAACAAGTGGTATTAGAGCAGTTATTTTATAGCGTATGTGTTAGGATTTGTTGTTTTCTTTGTAGCATCAAATGGTGAAAGTTTTGAATGCAAGGTTCAAGGTGGAAAAATTCAATGGAAAGAATAACTTTGAGCTATGGAAGCTCAAGATGCATGTTTTTTTAGTGCAACAAGGATTGCACAAAGCTTTGGTATGAAAGTAAAAGAAACCCACAAATATGACTAATGAGGACTGGGAGGATCTAGATACAAGATCTCTTAGCACAATTAGATTGTGTTTAGCAGATGATGTTCTTTTCAATATTGTTGGAGAGGAAACAACAACAAGATTATGGAGTAGAATGAAGAGTTTTTATATGACAAAATTCTTAACAAATCAAATCTACTTGAAGAGGTAATTGTATAGTTTGCGAATGTAAGAATGTGTAGACACTGAATAAGTTTACGTAGGGACTCAACAAGTAGTATCTCTTTCCAGCCTAGGTTGTGCATTTTTTACGAGTGCTTTCATACACATTACAATTATACATTTTCACACTCAGATCAGAACAAACAAGTGTTTTTAGACTGTTTGTTGTGTTTGCCAAAATCACGCTTAAAATTAGTCAAAAATAAACTGGAAAACTTGAATTCACATAATACCAATCCAATCTCAAATCTTAATCATTTTGATAGTGATCTTATTATCTGAAAAATAGACTTGCAATATCTAATTAGTTCATATTCCCCATTTTCATTTAGGTTTTCCTTGCATTTAGGTTGCATTGTTCATCCTTGCCTTGCATATTTTAGGTTGATTTAGGTTGCACTTACCATCTAGATTTCAGACATAGGAAGTTTATCAAGCCTTTGGATAGTCCATGATTACTTATTCAGATTGTCATTGATATTTATCTTTTTATCTATCAATCTTTGTCATCATCATCTTGGTCAAAATTTGGGTCTCAAACTTGTGTCTTAGTTTAGACTCATCTTGTCAATCTATCCTCTTCTCAATATTGGTCATCAAAAGGGTCAATGATACTTTGGTTTGTTACCTTGGATCTACATAGCTTGGTTAACATCCTTTTTCTTAAATCTTAAGTTCCATCCCTTTAGTATCATTCAACATCCATTGGTCCCATTTAGTTTTATTTTGGCAATACCATATCCTTTGATCATAACATCATTATCATCCTATCATTCTTTGGTCTTGGACTTAGGTGCATTGTCATTTTGCATCCTTATATATCCAAAAAATCATAAAAATACATAGCTTAATCTCATCTTGGACTTAGTTACATCATTACCTTTAATCATTGATTAGTATTCCTTAGTCTCATATCTTTATCTTTGATCATTTATTAGTCTCCCTTTGGTATCATTTGGCATCCATTGGTCTCATTTAGCTTCATCCTTTGGTCTTAGGGTCACCATTATCCTTTCATGGTCATCTTGCATTCTTATATACAAAAAATCACAGAAACATAGTTTAGTTTCATATCATCTTGCATTACCACCCCCCATTATCATCTCTTCCAACTTGTAAGTCTTACATGGTTGAAACAAGATCATGAACTAAAATAAAGGACATTGACTCTTCAAGTGACCCCTTCTCTAGTCCAAATCATGACACAAACTTTGGGACAAATTCAAACCACTCCCCAACACCACAAAGAGGAAAACCACAAGGAGACACATAAAATCTATTTGAAAATATTAGTCTGGCTGAGGTCGACAAATGGTTAACTCCAAAAGAAGTTGAAAGAGCTTACTAAGATCCAAGGATTTTACGCATTGTAGACGAAATTTTTAGTGCTCATCCAAACAAGTTCTTTTATGCACTATCTAAGAAAGGTGTTAAACTTCCTCAAGGCTTTGATGTCTCCACAAGTGTGGGAGGAGCTACCCAAGCACTAAGTCAAGGTTCCACTCAAAACACATTTACACAAGGGATGCCATCTTTACAACAAATGTCTACTACATTAACACCTGGGACAACAACAATGGCAACATCTACATATATTCCCAATATTCCACCATTTGGAAACAAAGGAACCCATGCTACAACACAAGGATTTTTTTTTACATTTGGTTGATCTTTTGCTTCATCAAGCTCCATGGGTATGACATTCACAAATCCTCTATTTCAAAACAAAAGTCAAGGTCCTCCATCTCAAGTTCCTACACCTACATCTTAAAACACCAATCAAGGTCCCACATTTCAATTTCAAAACACTACCCCATCAAATCAAAATCAACCAAATAAATCAAGAAGGATTCATATTGTCTCACATAAAATTCCAAATCAGAACATAAGTCAAGGACCTACACCTACATTCCAAAATACAAATCAAGGCCATACACCATCATTTCAAAACACAAGCCAAGGTCCAACATTTCAATTCTAAAGTACAAATCAAGGGCCTACACCACAAATTCAAAATGCCATACCAAACAAAAACATGACTTTTGGGAAAAATCTAAATACCAATTTCATTCCAAATCAAACCAACACTAATGCAACATTTACACATCAATATCAACAAGGTAACTAAGGTCACATGCCACAAAATTTCAATCCAAATCCAAATTTGACATTTGATCTCAACACCAACTCCATGATGCAAAATCAAACCAACACAAACACTATCTCTTGCAGACACCTTGATGCAACAAATACAATCCATACAACAACAGATGACAAGCATGCAATTGCGGAGCAACAAGAAAACTTATTCCAGGGAGGAATTGTGCCCCTATCTATTCAACATAAGTCTATACATGCCACCCTTTCCCCCTCACTTCACAGTACCAAGTTTACCCAAGTATAAAGGGAAAGGGGATCCGGTGGAACACATACAATAATTTAATACAACATGTATGGAAATCACATATGAGCCTACTTATTTGATGAGACTATTTCCACGAAGTCTTAAAAGGAAAGCTCTGGAATGGTTTGCACACCTTCCTCCAGGGATTAGGACATGGGGTGATTTGGCTGATAGATTCATTAATCACTTTTCCTTTAACATTGGAAGTGATGTGACCCTCATAAAACTATGCATAATTAAACAGGACAAAGGGGTGTCACTTACCTCATTTTACCAATGATGGAAAAATGGCTAGCAAGTGTCCTTGCCACATCCCTAAGAAACAACTAGTCCGAGCATGTTTGTAGAAAACCTTAATGCATAATTGATGACTTGGTGCAGGAGCACACCTAGGCTAACCTCCATAGTTAAGATATTTTGGGCTTGTATCTGATATTGGCCAAGTCAGAGTAGTGTGTGTGTGTTTTAGACCTTAGAAGTTCATTGCAATGTGGGCTAGGTGAGTTAGTCATTAGGACTAAGGTCACCAAATTTAGTCATTGTTAGTAGCTTTTAAATTGCTTAGTCTTTTGGAGCTTAAAGGTTGGTTTAGAGTCTTAAATGTGTTCTAAACACATGAATGATGTTAGACAGATGCCTTGAGGCCATTAATGGAGTTGGTTACTCGAGATATAGGAGATAGAGGTCCTAAGAATCAAGACGATGGCATAATGACAAAGTTTCCAAATGTTGTTACAAAGTTGTCATGACAACATTTGACATTATGGAAAATGTTGCATGCAACTTGGTTACATAGGATCCCCTAAAAGATAGGAGTGGGAGATCGACCAACATACCCTAAAAACATGGCGAATGGAATCTAATGTTATGGAAGGCTCGAATCTAAAAGGGAGAGATTTTTTTTATAACAAGTGGGTGTAATGAGAAGATAGCTCTGCAACTCTCTTTTGAGAAGAACCTGAGCATTTCATTGTGACAGTGTGATTACATGGTTTGACACTTGGAGATTAGCTTTGGATTTGAATAGTGTAGGATGTTTTAAGACTTTTCTTTTCAGTGTGTTAGTGGTTTTGAGTTAGTCTTCTAATTGTAGGAAAATAAGTTTGAATTAGACAGTGTGTTGGTTCTTTTTAGACTGTTTTTGCTTTCATGGCTCTCACTTGAGATTCAACTCTTGAAACTTCGCAAAGGGGGATGAATCTTAGAGTGGAACCATTGTAGATAATGTATATAGTGGTAGGAGACTAGGGAAGCAAGGTTACTATTTTAAATGTCAAGCTCTAGGCGAGTTAGGAGAGCCTGGTTAGAGGTTTGACAGTGATGAATGAAAGATTGTATGCAGGGGATTGAAGTACAGTACGAAGCAAGTACAATTCCAGGTAGGGTATAGACATATCCTAAAATGCTAGAGGGATTGAGTTTCTATCAATCCACTAGACTAAGTTTTGAGTGAGAAATCAGTGAGGTCCTAGTAAATAGATCTTTTTAGCCTATTTGGCCTAGATTGTAGGAAGCCAGTATAAGGAGGCCATTAGGCTCCAAAGCCTTCAGAATCCTTCACAAAATCCAAAAGGGTATCCGAATGTGGGATTAGATTTTCAACTTGTTTGGAAAGTTTTGCAAGAAGTGGAAAAAAGGTCTCTGGTAAAGACTACAAAGGAAATAGGCCGAATTAGGCCTCCTCATGGTGAAATCTTGAACTTGATAAAGAAAGGCTTGAAGATCCTTCTCAATGGATCCAAATGAGAGCAAATGGAATGTGTCCATGATGATAGACACCCCTGCAATGAATTTCATGAATGGTGAACAGTTGGAACTTAGAGCTTTCTAAGTAAGGGTACAAACAGTGAAGAAACTACATGGTGTTAGTCCTTCAAGGTGAAGCACAAGGTGTGAGACTCTTGGAGAAGAGTTGGATTAGGACTTAGTTAATCATCTAAGCCTAACAAGGACTTGGAAGAAATTAGGTTCCTAGAAGAAGATGAGGAAGGGTCTTCTTAGCTAGTTGTGCAAGCAAGCCTTGGAGCTCTTACATCATATTGGTATCAGAGGAAAGTTTGATCAAGCTTGTGGTTGATGTTGCAACCCACTGAATCAGTAGGAGAGAATACACCAGTGGAAGATAAAACCATGGTGACTAACGTTGAGTTAGCCAAGAAGGTAGAAGAACAAGAAGAGGATAACAAGTTACTGAGAGAAAGATTGGCTTGAATGGAGCAACTCTTGGATGAAGTCCAAGAAAAGGAAGACAAGGTAAAGGATAAAATAGATCAGAAGGAAGAGAAAGAAGCAATAGAAAAGGAGTTGGAATTGGAAGAGGAAGCTCCAACCCCTGACCCTATTATTCCTGAAGAACCCTTCTTGAAGGCACTAAGGGCTTTAAGTGCAAAGCTTTGGAGGGTGCACCAGTTTTCAATGGACAAATGGATCCTGATGCAGTCCTAGGCTGGATTGACAGTATAGAGAATCACTTTGAATGTGATGGTATATCAAAAGACCAAAAATTAAAGGTGGCCAAGTCAAGGTTGAGAGGTTCAGCACTCACATTTTGGAAGTTTGTGCAAAATGGAAGAGAAAAAGAAGGAAAGGGTCCTATAGTTACATGGAACGACATGGTAACTAAAGTAAAGCAGACCTACCTACCTAATGACTATGAAGTCCATTTGCATAGGAGGAGACACAATCTTAGACAAAAAGATTTGGATGTCCAAGCATACATCGAGGAGTTCCAAAAGTTGTGCCTAAGATCAAAGGTGGTTGAAGATGAAAGCATCAAGCTAGCAAGGTATTTGAATGGACTCAAGTGGTCTATTCAAGAAGACATGAGTCTAGTGAACTTCAAAACCATCCGCCAATGTTATCAAATGGCCTTGAAGATAGAGGAGAAAAGCAAAAGGAAGCAAGAGAAAACCTCCAAGAGTAGAGGTAAAGGAAAAGATAGTAGAGGACAAAGATGTGGCTATGGTGGAAGGAGTTCAGAATCAAGGGCTCAAGGAGAAGTTAAGTACACTAAGCAGCAAGAAGGAATCTCTAGTAGAGGTGGTAGAGGAAGAGGCTCTAACTTTAGAGGAAGAAGTGGTGGACAAGGAAGAGGCAATTACTTTGCCAATATGAAGTGTTGTCATTGCAATCAAATGGACACCCTACCTATAGGTGTCCAGAGAAGGGTAGTACTTCTCAAGGCGGTGATAAGAGAACTAATCTAGTTCATGATGAGACAAATGCAGCAGAGAAACATTTTGAGGTACCATTAAATTCAGAGGAAGGTGAGAACCTCATGATGAGGAGAACTTTGATCAAAGAGCCGGTTAAGGAGGAACCAAGCCAAAGGAGGTCCCTGTTTAGGATAAAGTGCAAAATGATGGGGAAAGTATGTAGAGTCATCATTGACTCAGGGTCTATTGACAATATTGTGTCAGAGGAAGCAATCAGCAACCTAAATTTGATAAGGATACCCCACACCAATCCTTACAAGGTCACATGGCTAAATAAAAGCCAACATGTGTTAGTAAATGAACATGCATGAGTGGAGTTCTCAATTGGAAGGTACAAGGACAAAGTTTTGTGTGATGTGTTACCTATGGATGCATGTCACTTGCTCGTAGGTAGACCATGGCAATTTGACCGCCAAGCTATGCATGATGGAGTAAAGAACTCCTATTCTTTCAAGAAGGACAATGTGACTTTCAAAATTCAGTCACTAATAGAGGATGTAGAGGTGAAGACAACAAGTCCTAATCTGCTCATGGTTGGTGAAAAAGAGTTCTTAGAAGCCATGGAAGAGAGTGAAGGAGTTGGCTTTGCATTGGTGTTAAGACCAAAAGAGGTGGATGAAAGCAAGGTAGCCAAGAAACCAGAATTGCCTAAGGAGATACAAAGCATGTTGCAGACTTATGAAGGTATAGTAAGTGATGGAAAACCATCAACCCTACCCCCTAAAAGAGCCATAAGTCATAGGATAGACTTGATACCAGGAGCTACCCTACCAAATAAGGCAGCCTACAAGATGACCCCTCAACAAAATGAGGAAATAGCTAGACAAATACAAGAACTCCTAAACCAAGGTCTCATTAAAAAGAGCATTAGTCCATGTGCCGTACCCACTATCCTTGCACCTAAGAAAGGAGGAACTTGGAGGCTTTGTACTGATTCAAGGGCTATAAATAGGATAACCATTAGATATAGGTTCCCTATCCCTAGGATTGAAGACCTAATGGATTGTCTAGGTGAAGCTAAGTACTATAGCAAGATAGACTTGAAGAGTGGCTATCACCAAATAAGAATACATGAAGGAGATGAGTGGAAAACAGACTTCAAAACCAATGAAGGTTTGTATGAATGGCTTGTCATTCCATTTGGACTATCCAATGCCCCCTCCACATTCATGAGGCTCGTGAATGAAGTCCTCAAAGACTACATTGGAAAGTTTGTAGTGGTATATCTAGATGATATACTGATTTATAGTAAGACAAAAGGTGAGCATCTAATACACCTTGAAACTGTTTTTAAGAAGTTTCATGATGAGAAGTTGATGATCAACTTGGAGAAGTGTGAGTTCATCAAGATAGAGCTAGTGTACCTTGGATTTGTTCTATCACATGGCAATCTAAAAATGGACAAGAGAAAAGTGGAAGCCATCATAAATTGGCCTACTCCAAGGACAACAACAGAGGTAAGAAGTTTTCATGGCCTTGCTCAATACTATAGGAAGTTCATAAGACAATTTAGTGCTATTTGTGCTCCTATGTTGGATACCATTAAAGGAGGTACGAAGACTAGATTTGTATGGAATGAGCAAGCTAACAAAAGTTTTGAGTTGTTGAAGGAAAAGATAGCTACCCAACCTGTTTTAGTGTTTCCAAGATTTGAGAAGCTATTCACCATTGAGTGTGATGCAAGCAATGTGGCTATTGGAGCTGTTCTAAGCCAAGAGGGCGGACCGGTGGCTTTTCATTCAGAAAAGTTAAGTGAAGCCAAGAAGAAGTATTCTTCTTATGACCTTGAGATGTATGCATTGGTTCAGGCTTTAAGGAAATGGAGGCACTACTTGCTTCCCAAGGAGTTCATAGTGTATTCAGACAACCAAACACTTAGTTTCCTAGATTCACAAGAGAAATTGAGTCACAAGCACATGAAGTGGGTTGAATACCTGTAAGCTTACACTTTTAATATCAAGCACAAGAAAGGAGTACTCAACAAGATGGTAGATGCCTTGAGTAGAAGAGCTCTTACCTTCCAAGAGATTCAGTTGAAGAGCATGGGAATAGATCATTTCAAGGATCTATATGCAGATGATGAAGATTTTGCAGACATTTATAAGGTATGTGCTGAATACAAGAATCATTTTCATAGTAGATATGCTGAATATACTTTGCAAAGTGATCTCTTGTTTAAGGGGAATGATTATGTGTCCCTAGAGGCTCTATTAGAGAGAATTTGATACAAGAAAAGCATAATGGTGCATTGAGTGGTCACTTTGGGATCACGAAGACTCAAGAACTTGTCCAAAGGTTCTATTATTGGCCAAGGATGAATCTAGATGTTAGGAGGTATGTGGAAAGTTGTATAGTATGTCAAAAGGCCAAGGGCACTTCTTCAAATGTAGGCCTATATCAACCACTACCTATTCCTACTAGGCCATGGGAATGCTTGAGTATGGATTTTGTAGTTGGGTTACCTAAGACAAAACAAGGCATGGATAGTATTTATGTAGTTGTGGATAGATTCAACAAGATGGCTCACTTTATGCCATGCAAGACCACTAATGATGCCAACCAAATAGCCTCTCTTTTCTTCAAGGAGATAGTAAGAATTCATGGGTTACCCATGAGCATAGTGTCAGATAGAGACACCAAGTTTATGAGTCATTTTTGGAAGACTCTTTGGCAGAGATTGGGCACTAATTTATCTTTTGGATCTGCATACCATCTCCAAACTGATGGTCAGACCGAGGTTGTAAATAGAAGCCTTGGAAATCTATTAAGGTGCTTGACCAAGGAGTATGGTCAACAATGGGATCAGTTGATTGGGCAAGCTGAATATGCCTATAATGAAACTATGAACAGGTCAACAGGGAAGAGTCCCTTTGAGATAGTCTATGGTCTACATCCTAGAGGAGTCTATGAGCTAAGAGACTTAAAAAATGGACTTAAGGGAAGTGGATATGCTGATGATTTTTCCTATGCAATGCAGGAGATTCATGACACAGTCAGGAAGACATTGACTGAGAACACTATGAAGCATAAGACCAAGGTGGATGAGCGTAGAAGAGCAGTTCAGTTTAATGTGGGAGACTTGGTGATGATACATCTAAATAAGTCTAGACTACTGAAGGGAGTCCCCGACAAGTTGCAGATGAGGAGGATAGGTCCCTGTCCTATCTTGGAAAAGTATGGGAACAATGATTTTAGAGTGGAGCTACCGGAAGACAGTGGACTATCCCCTGTCTTCAACATTGCAGATCTGGTTCATTACAAAGGACCACCACCAAACATGGATCAAAGCCTCAATGAAGTCATCCATGATGTGGAAGAGCTTAGACTACCTTCTGCTACAGTCAAGCAAGCTGACAGTATACTGGATACTAGAGTCTACAAGAAGACTAGAACCAAGAAATACAAAGAGCATCTGATCAAGAGGCATGGACAAACTAATGCTGATATAGTGTGGATCAAAGAATCAGAGTTTAAGAAGATGGGAATTGATCCTACTTTACTCAATCCAAGGGTGGATTGAACTCTTTTGTTTTGGGGAGGATGGTGCAGGAGCACACCTAGGCTAACCTCCATAGTTAAGATATTTTGGGCTTGTATCTGACATTGGCCAAGTTAGATTAGTGTGTGTGTGTTTTAGACCTTAGAAGGTCATTGCAATGTGGGCTAGGTGAGTTAGTCATTAGGACTAAGGTCACCAAATTTAGTCATTGTTAGTAGCTTTTAAATTGCTTAGTCTTTTGGAGCTTAAAGGTTGGTTTAGAGTCTTAAATGTGTTCTAAACACATAAATGATGTTAGACAGATGCCATGAGGCCATTAATGGAGTTGGTTACTTGAGATATAGGAGATAGAGGTCCTAAGAATCAGGACGATGGCATAATGAAAAAGTTGCCAAATGTTGTTACAAAGTTGTCATGACAACATTTGCCATTATGGAAAATGTTGCATGCAACTCAGTTACATAGGATCCCCTAAAAGATAGGAGTGGGAGATCGACCAAAATACCCTAAAAACATGGTGAATGGCATCTAATGTTATGGAAGGCTCAAATCTAAAAGGGAGAGATTTTTTTTGTAACAAGTGGGTGTAATGAGAAGATAGCTCTGCAACTCCGTTTTGAGAAGAACCGGAGCATTTCATTGTGATAGTGTGATTACATGGTTTGACACTTGGAGATTAGCTTTGGATTTGAATAGTGTAGGATGTTTTAAGACTTTTCTTTTCAGTGTGTTAGTGGTTTTGAGTTAGTCTTCTAATTGTAGGAAAATAAGTTTGAATTAGACAGAGCACTGGTTCTTTTTAGACTGTTTTTGCTTTCATGGCTCTCACTTGAGATTCAACTCTTGAAACTTTGAAAAGGGGGATGAATCTTAGAGTGGAGCCATTGTACATAATGTATATAGTGGTAGGAGACCAGGGAAGCAAGGTTACTATTTTAAATGTCAAGCTCTAGGCGAGTTAGGAGAGCCTGGTTATAGGTTTGATAGTGATGAATGAAAGATTGTATGCAGGGGATTGAAGTACAGTACGAAAAAAGTATAGTTCCAGGTAGGATATAGACATATCCTAAAATGCTAGAGGGATTGAGTTTCTATCAATCCACTAGACTAAGTTTTGAGTGAGAAATCAGTGAGGTCCTAGTAAATAGGTCTTTTCAGCCTATTTGGCCTAGATTGTAGGAAGGTAGTGTACGGAGGCCATCAGGCTCCAAATCCTTCAGAATCCTTCACAAAATCCAAAAGGGTATCCGAATGTGGGATTATATTTTCAACTTGTTTGGAAAGTTTTGCAAGAAGTGGAAAAAAGGTCTCTGGTAAAGACTACAAAAGAAATAGGCCGAATTAGGCCTCCTCATGGTGAAATCTTGAACCTGATAAAGAAAGGCTTGAAGATCCTTCTCAATGGATCCAAATGAGAGAAAATGGAATGTGTCCATGATGATAGACACCCCTGCAATGAATTTCATGAATGGTGAACAGTTGGCACTTAGAGCTTTCTAAGTGAGGGTACAAACAGTGAAGAAACTACATGGTGTTAGTCCTTCAAGGTGAAGCACAAGGTGTGAGACTCTTGGAGAAGAGTTGGATTAGGACTTAGTTAATCATCTAAGCCTAACAAGGACCTGGAAGAAACTAGGTTCCTAGAAGAAGATGAGGAAGGGTCTTCTTAGCTAGTTGTGCAAGCAAGCCTTGGAGCTCTTAGATCATGACTGGTCTCCAAATCCAATGTTGCACAAATTTTGAGGATATCATTGAGAAAGGTGTCTTTATTGAAAAGGCTCTTGTGGCAAAGGGACTAGTTAAAGTGCACAAAGAAACCCCAAAGGCTAATAATGACAAAATCAAGTTTTGGTCCTGAAAAAACAATGCCACTAATGATGGAGTTGTTGATGCTAAAGTGATAAAAAAAGATCCTACCATTCACCTCAAAGGTCCTTTCACATCAAAAATATCAAATTCCCAAACATAAGGTCAATATCAAACATTGAATGCAGTCCAAAACAACCAACAATGCAGAGGACCTCTACACACTAAGAGAACATATACCCCATTGGGTGAACCCATTGAATCAGTTCTAAAGAATAATTTGCAATCTAATGTCATTCAACTTGTAGACATCAAGAACTATGAACCCACATTCATTAAGCCTAGTTGGTGGAATGAAAAAAAATACTGTGAATATCATCGTAGAAAATAACATAAGACATCTTCATGTTGGACACAAAAAAATATCATTGAGGACCTCATTGGAAAGGGAGGAATTTTAGTGGACAATCAACAACCTAAAACCAATGTTGATCATACCATATTCAAAACTCCCTTGTACGATCATGACAAAGGAAAAGCCTCCAGTTCAGGGAATAACAATAATGTTAATTATACCCATGCCACACATGATTACATTATTATCGTTCACCACATAAGAGCCTTTGATGATCATGTTGCTACCATCACCATTAATAACAAAATTTTAGAGTGTGCTATCACTACTCGTAGAGCCAAGGTAACTCTACAAGGGGTTGCTTCCAATCCACAATCGAAAATCCATTACAATCTCCTAGAGTAGCCAAGGAAGACTCCCACATAGATTTCTATTCTGGAACACCTTCGCATATCCCCTCAACACAGAGCTATCCTTGATAAAGCCTTAGAGAAAGCATCTATAGCCATTGACCTAAATGTTAATGAGTTTCAGACCATGGTTGGATACCTAGCTATGCTACATCACATCACCTTCTTTGAACAAGACTTTTTTGCACAAAATTCGGATCATAATGATCCCCTACACCTTGAATTCTATGTTAATAAACATTATATTAGATGAGTCTTGGTAGACGGTGGAGCGGTCTGAACATTTGCACTCTATAATTGGTAAAAGTATTGGGACACTCTAAGAATTGCATAGATCAAACTAAGAAAATTGTTATCAAGGCTTATGATGATGTTGAGCGCTTGTTTGAAGGAGTAATTTCACTTCCCATAAGAGTTGGTCCTGTTGGTTTTTTTTAAGAACCAAACTTAATCTCACCAAATTCTTATGAATTTTCCATAATTCAATGACCAACAAAGGTAAGGATTGGCCAATGAACAAGTAGAGGCTTTCTAGGTCTCTACCTCTACACTTCATGCTCTGTGAGACCCAGGAGGGTGATCCTGACAATGTTTAGATGATACTCTAGTGCCATTTTATCATGAACATTGTAACAAACAAATACATTCCTATAAGCTACTAATTAGATAAAATCCTTCAAGGATTTGGCTAACCCTTTAGAAAATTACTACCCAAAGCAAGGAATGAGTGATTCTCATAGAACTTTACTGTAATTAAAGGTGTCTACATAATTTTCATTAAGATTGTGTTCTTTGATAGGCATGGGCTAACTCATTGACATCATAGTTAACCAAATTAATAGAACAATGTCTTATCCATGGGTGATGGATTCACATTTGTAACAAACTATAATACATTAGAAATTAAACTCAACATTTATAGACTATTGCTATATTGCTTTGCAATACACAACTCAAGATATCTAGAAACAAAAACTACTTAGTAATCCTTGAATTCCATCTCACAAACCTATGATTTCATTAAAGCATTTAATTAGTTCTTTGAACTAAAGAAGAAATAAAACCATGCATTCAACCGAAATGATTGAAGACAAATAAAAGATCCTTTATCATTTTATTCATAATTTGAGAAAAAAAATACACATGAGAGAATTTGTTCCACAATTTTCAATTCTCATTCATCTGCCATTGCTACTATAAAACTATTATTCTTGTTACAAACCATAATCCACACATATGACTCAAAACTATTCTATTCCTTTGTGCTTGATTTACAAAATTGTTGTTACATGAGTTCAAACTTTTCTCCAACCAAAGATTCATGGAACTAGCCTTGAATTCCCATTTATAGAAACATGGTAGCATCAAGCTTCAGGCCAAATTGCACTTATAGTCACATTTTTCATTTGATATACATTTGAATTTGAATTTCAAAACTTCCCCAAGTGGTTATATTTACATCTTTGATGAGGGGGAAAACACATAAGACAAAATTTGCTTCCATTCATTGAATATTTACCCATCTTCCAAAAGGAATCTTTCATCCATTGTAGCAACATCAAACAATCTTCTTCACGAGCCAAAATTGTTCTCCATGTGCATGTCCAATCAGCAAAACTTTAAAGCAAGAGAATCATTTAAAAGGTGAGAGGAAAACCCATCTATGTCAGCACATTTGTCATCATCTTTGAATGTGGAATTAAATCACCCAACTCTTCCTACCACTTACCAAACTCCTTCAATTCACCCTTGTCATCCAATATTCTAGGCATACCATGCCCTTCCATTTATCTAAACATTCTCAGTTTGTTTTGGAGTTGCATTCCCAATTTTCCATGAAAAGTTGTTATTTCATTCACAAGATCAATTGCCTTTAATAAATCTGGGAGGTTGGTGGGAGCTTCAGGTTCTTCTTTCATCTAAGGTATCATCTATTTCAAGGTTCCTACCCTAGTGCTCCACTTACTCCACTCAATCTGGAATGCCTTTTGAATATGCAAGTATTTCATATTTGCCTGATGAATGATTTTATATGCATCCCATACATTATCAAACTTATTTACCAATTTTGTTACTCTATGTTTTAATACATCATCAAAAATATCATTGGCCACTTTTATTGTCTCCATTTTGGCCTTCTTGGCATTATCTTTCTCTGTTTGTACTTCCTTCTTCAAGCTCTGAATTCTTAGTGCCAAGATTTCCCTGTCCTAAGTTGACATATCTGAAGAAGAAGAGGATGGTGAAGATAATTCTCTTATATATTGAGATGCTTTTGTTGTGTCTCTCATCTTATTTATTTCATCCAAGACAAGAGTATGTTCTTTCAACAATGCACCATATTTCTTCTGGGAAATTTGTGCTATATCAGCACTAAGCATTGCAACATGCACAATTAGTTTTGTTGCTTGAACATGTGTTATGTTTGTATCTCTCTTTACTACCATCGAGCCAATGGATTCTTCAATTGACCCGACAACCTCATGCTTCCCAGTGTTTGGTGCCATTGACCAAATTGCAAGATTGCAATTTAGGACTATAACCAGATCTAAACACCTGATTGTCAAAATGCTCTTCTAAAACACAGGCTTGTGGATCTCTCCTTATGGCATAAAGTGTAATGGCCGAAGTGAGAGTAAATCCTAGAAGCAACATCATTCCACTCTTTGTGATAATCTTTCTAGCTTCATCAGGAGTAATGGATGTTATCTCAGTCATGATCTTTTATTCATCTACTTTCTCTACCTCTTCTTGCTAAGAAGGATCCAAACCAGCTTTAACTTGTTCAATCCTCTCTTTTATTTCCTTACTCATTTGTTGAATAATGAATTATTTAAATTATTTTATTTGTACAAATGTATCATCTACAAGAAATTCATCACGAGCCTTGATCCTTGGATCATCATCAACCTTCTCATCATATTGTCATTTAACCACTTGGTCCTGGGGGACATCAGAATCGAGAGCATCAATAATTTTGGGAGAAGGGAATATCCTCTCCACTTTCTCATCACCAAGCACATGCTCTGCCATTTTCTCTTCTCCAATTACCTCAACATCTCCAACCTAAATCTCTACAAGTTACTTAGGAACATCCCTGACCCGAGGTTGTTGCTCTAGGAGAGCTTGTGCTCTCTCAATAGTTTCTTTGACCTTTGCCTTAAAATCTCCACTCTAATAATCATTCAATTTTTTAAAATCCCTTTCGAAATGGTTCTCAATTGCATCATAAGGACTCACATATAATACATTTATTTTTATGATGTCCTCTTCAATATCACAAATAGCAGTCTATTCCTTCATTCTTGATACAACTGCTCCATCACTTGTCAAATTTCTCAACACGTCATCTATATATAAAAATTGGTGGTAAAATCTAGATAATCCCTTCTTTCTCCTCATAGAATTCACAAAACCTTCTGGATCAAAACTCCTAACCTCATCAATAGGAAACCTGAGGTCATTCACCATTATACCAAATTTTTCACAAGCCTCCTTGGTAGTAGCTTTGAAGTAAGAAAAAGCACATTGTGGCACTACCACAAAACCTTTCTTAGGAGTTATGAACAACTCCTTGTCCATAAAATTGAGTTGCCACATCAAATCAATGAATTCTAATCTATCGGATACATATAGGGGTAGACAATGTGGTGCCACCTTGGCTCCATAAGCCTTGATCAAAGCGTATTCTGATTGTAGAAACCAATCAACCCAGTTGTGCTCTTCTGGTAACCCTTCTACATCCTTGGGGTGCATGATTTCCTTGATAATACTTGAAAACCTATAAATGGGTGCCACAACCAAACTCTCCAAAATACCATATATGATAACATTACAGAATAACAAATAGTTTGAACGAGGACAATTTATGTTGACTGTATAATTGGGGTTCAGGTTGAATACCTCCACAATTTTATCTCTTGTCACCTCAAGGATCAACATTCCATTTTCACTCCTAATTTTCCTATCCTTGGGGTCATAGTGTTTTTCTAACTCCAACATCATATCAACCTCCGCAAAAATATTAGACACTACAAGCCTCCCAAGGTTAAGACCCCATACGTACCTAGTTGATCATATGGCATATCTTCTATTAAAAGCATATAGAAACAACTCCCATCCACTAAGTGGTTGAGCAATTTCTCCAATTCCACCAACGAGGTCAATCAACCTGCTTGTCACAATAGCTTGCTCAGTGGGTCTCTTTCCAATTTGTGACCCTCCCTCATTTATTTCTTTGGGGGCACCCTCCATGAATCTGGCATGGGTTATTTTCTCACCCTTTGGATTTGTAGGTGCTTATGGCACATCTGGATTAGGAGCGAATGTAAAATCCTGAGTTTTAGGCCTCTTAACCCTCTTTGGTTTGGGTTTTCTCTCTGTTCTAACGCTAGACTCACTAGGTTCAATCATTTTTACAGTATGACGAGACTAGGGTTTGCAATTTTCAATTCATGAAAAGGATCTATTGGTTTAAAATCTCAAGAAACAAATTTATAAAATAAAACCCTCCCAAACCTCACACAATTCTTATTAACCCAATTGAACCTGAATAATTCACAGAACCTAGCAAACCCTAAGCACATAAAGCTTTCAAAATTTCCACTAATTTCCCAGACCAACTTAGTTTAATGCAATTAACATAGATAAGTGTGATTGTTTTCTTATCCAGATGGAATTTTTTGTTAACGCCTCTGCAATTCTTTGTCGGAACTCTTCATGTCGTTTCCTCAAACTTGATTAGCCTTCTGCTCTCGAATGGTTGAAATTGTGAGAATAAATGAGCCAAATACCTTCTTTATGGCCAGAGGATGGAGCATATCACCATTAATGGCTGATAGAAATTTTGCATGAGTGAACTAACACTCAATCATTTGAGTTCAAATGTTGGTCATTGATCATTTTGTTTTAAAACTAGATTAGTGGCTCTCCTTTCATCTCACCGCTTTTCTTTTTGCATTCAACAATGTCCCTTAGATGTTGTCACATTACCTTTATTTTCCTTAGTCATCTTTTGTTTGGAATCCATCGTGCATCGCCACTTTGAGTTATTCTCCTTTGGATGAATTTGTGATGCCCTCAGACGTAGCGATGAGGGGAATACCATTGGATATGCCATCGCTCATCGTTGATATGTTATTTAGATCTTCACTTGTGTCTATGATGGTTCAAGGTGGTGCAACGGTTAACAGTCTAAACATTCTACCACTCATCGTGGATGTTCTTTTTCTTTCATGTATCCTATCAGTAATGTAAACAACATGTGTGATAAGATCTCAGCCGTTGGATCAAGGTCCCTCTTTGATTATATTGATCGCCCATCGCACATCACTAATTCATTTTTCAACAATCGGGTCACATTAGCGATGGAACAAGATTTGGCCATGTGTACATGTTTTAAAATCAAAGGAATTGGAAGCGTCACCCATAGTAATACTTTAGATCAAGATGGAACAAAACCTCATCGCTCATCGCTACTCTGAAAAAGATAAGCAGACAACTATTCGCGATGAGCAATGGAAGAAAATACAAAGAGCTTATAAGGTCATCGTGTATCACCAATTTAGAACTCAAAGCTTAAAAACAATTAGTGATAGAGAAGTGGCCAACGATATAAAGGAAATTAACCACATCGCACATCACTAATATGAAACTCAAGGTTTAAAACCTATCTGTGATGAGTGATACAAAGAAAAACTATTCATCGCACATCATTGATATAAGTCGAGCACTCCCAAAACAATATGTGATGAGCGATGCACAAAGCGATGGGTGAGAACTTAAGTGAAGGAATTTCACACGTGCTCACATGCCATTTTAAAAAGGGGACCAACTAGGAGAAATGTAAGAAAAGGCCATAAAAAGACTTAAAACATTTTATGCAAAGGATGTAAAGGCCAAATATTTAAGATTTTACAAAAATTTTAAGTCCTCAAACCAAGGTAACATGGGAAACATTAGGTGATAGGTAAACAAGGAACCATAACCACAAGGGGCCAGTCAACTGGATGAACTCAAAGACTTAAGTTGTTTTAACTTGACCAGAGATAGGCCATAGTAGGTTAATAGAGGATTAGATCTAAAGACAATGGTTTAAAAAAATGAGAAAATATTCTAAGTAAACCAACTCCTCAACATAAAACCCTAAACCCTAATCTCAACAGACAAAGAGGACCCCAAAGAAAATGCATTTTATGACCAGTGGAACATGAATTATTGAAGGTTCCACCAGGTCCAACTATACAGAACACAATGTTTCATGTCTTGGATCTATATTTACACTACAACCTTCTCCTTGGTTGCCCATGGATTCATGCCATGATGGTCATACCATCCACATACCACCAATGCCTCAAGTTTCCACAAAATGGCACTGAATTACTATTCTTGGTGATCCTGATCCTTTTCAATATTGCACTAACTTGAGAGGAAATTTTGAGCACCAAGTGCCCATAAATTGAGAGGCTTCACCTTCCACCTTATCCCACTACATTGATCCATATGAACTCATCAAATCATCCACTCCATTCACTACACCTTCAAAACCCAAAATCCAGATTCAAGACCAAGGATGTAGAGATTACAACATGAAGAGCCTATTTTGCATTTGAAAGCTGCCTAAATCACCAAAATCTTATGGAAAACCACATCTTATGCATCCTAAGGTTTTCATCCATAATCCTTTTACCACCTTTACTAAATGGGGGGAGTAAGACAAAGAATCTTTGGATGACCACATTTACACATGGCTGTATAAAGAAGAGGACATTGAACCTAAGAAATTACCAGTTGAACGATATACAAATGGGTTCCTCTTAATGACGCAACAAGGATATGATGGACACAACAACCTTGGTCTAAACAAACATGGGATATTGGAACCTTTACTGCCTCCTAAATTACCAAAGTATATTGGGTTAGGGTATGTTCCACTTGAATCGGGTCCTCCTACTACTAAGTTAACCTTGAATAAGATCATTGATGATTCAGATGAGACTGAGACATCCGAGGAATGTTACTACGGTGAAACTGATTCCAATGAGTATGAATGGGATTCTTGCACAACTAGTGACTATGAGCTAGACCATGTCTTCCAAGAGCTTAGCCTATCCTCTTCTTCAACCAATATCATGGACATGAATATCCAGATCGATACCTTTTGAGAACCAAATGAGTCTACCTCCATCTTCAACTTATCCACTTACATATTAACCCTTGACAATATCGATGATGGCTTACCCCTCTTATGACCGCAATTAATAGATTAGGACCAACAAGGGCCACCGAGTTTAGACACATTCGAGAACGATGAAGTAATTGTTGAGTTCATGGGACTTCATGAAGGAATACCAAGTGGGTATCATAAGGTTGGATTCGTCATAGAGCTTGATAGTGTAGCATACTTTGGTGAGGTTTTCCTTTCCTCTAGTCGCACAAGTGAAAATGAAAAAATTCAAAATAAAAAGAATAGCTCTTCAGGTGAAAACCAAAAGGCACCTGTTGACCACAAAAAAGTAAAAATAAAGGATGTATTTGAAGGTGAAAACCTCTCTAAGGCACCTAAGGATTGAGGATTGGATAGTCTCCCTATAGACTAAGAGAAATCGCCATTGCTCATAGAAGATATAGAAGAAGTTAACATTGGGACACAAGATAACTCTAGAATCATACAACTTGTAGCATCTTTGACCACTGAGGAAAAAAATGAGTTTACAACATTATTTTCAGAGAGACAAGTTAATTTTGCATGGTCATATGTTGATATGCCTGGTTTGGACCCCAATCTTGTTTTACATCACTTGCCATTGATACCAAACACCAAACCATACAAATAGAAGCTAAGGAAAATGCACCCATAGATTGCACTCCTGGTCAAGGTTGAACTGAAGAAACTCTCGGATGTTGGATTTATATGCTCTATTGATTACATAGATTGGATATCTAATCTTGTTCCTATCACAAAATTGAATGCTCAAATCAAAGTATGCACATATTTTAGGGATATTAACAAGGTTTGTCCTAAAGATGATTTCCCCTATTGAATATTGACATCATAGTGGACCTCACTGCTAGATATGAGATGTTATCACTTATGGATGAATTCTCGGGCTATAATCAGATAAGGATTGCTCCTGAAGATCAACAAAATAAAACCTTCATACGTGCTTGGGGAACCTTTTGTTGGAATGTTATTCCATTTGGACTTAAGAATGATGGAGCTACATATCAAAGAGTCATGACTACCATTTTGCATGATTACTGGCATGTAATTATGGAGGATTATGTTGATGATCTTCTCACAAAATATCTAGAAATAAGTGGTCACCTACTAGTCTTGGATAAGATTTTCAGAAGACTTGAAAAATACAAACTCAGGTTAAATCCAAAGAAATGTGTTTTCGGGTTCAAATCGGGAAAAATTTTAGGATTCATTGTCTCCCACCAAGGAATAGAGGTTGATCCTATAAAACTAAAAGATGTCTTGGACATGTTACCACCCACCAACATCATTCAACTAAAGAACTTTACAAGGAAGACTGCAGTCGATCTGTAGATTCATTGCCCAGCTAGCAGATAAGATTCATCCATTTCAACATTTGTTACGAAAAGGAATTCCCTTCATTTGGACATAAAATGTCAAGAAGCATTTGATCAAATTAAGCATTATCTATTGACTCCACCAGTTCTTAAGGCTCCAATTGATGGTAGACATTTGATATTGTATGTAATAGCAACTACATTAGCATTGAGGGCATTATTGGCACAAAATGATAATGATGGAAAAGAATGAGAAATCTACTACATCAGTCATACCCTGGTTGGATATGAGTTAAACTATAGCCCTATTGAATGAGCATGCCTAACAATTGTATTCGCAGCCCAAAAATTGAGACATTACATGCTAAACCATAAGACAAAGTTGATAGCCAAAATTGATCCTCTGAAGTACCTTCTCAGTAAAGCAGCTCTGATAGGATGACTAGCTAAGTGGGTTATGATTTTAAGTGAGTATGAAATTGAATATGTTGATTGAAAGGAAATAAAAGGACATGTGATAGCCGATCAACTTGCAAATGCACCGATGAAAGCAGATCATCCTCTAATATTCAACTTTTCAGATGCATCAATCTTCATCATAGAGACACCAACAACATGGAAATTATACTTTGATGGGTCCTACACAAGTCATCATTTAGGAGCTGGCATTTTATTCATCACACCTCAAGGGGATTCCATTCCTATGTCGTTTCGAATAGCATTTCCATGCACCAATAATATAGTTGAGTATTCAAAGCATTACTAATAGACTCTGAATGGAAATTAAATGGAAAATCAAGGATCTTCAAGTTTATGGTGATTCCTAGTTATTAATCAAACAAGTCAATGATGATTATGATACTAAGGATGAGAAGTTAATGCCCTACAAGTGCATGGTTAATAGTTTCAAATTGTAATTCAAATCTATTACCTTTAAGTATATACTGTGAATCCAGAACAAGGCAGAAGATGCAATGACAACAATTGGATCTCTCTTGGACATCCCTAACAATGCATCACAATATGAGTTCTTGGTGGAACAGTTGTTGGTCCCTGCGTTCGATGTCCCTGAAACTGAACTTGTGTGAAAACTTGTTGGTCTTGAATCTCCCTGGTACAAGGAAATTTACAACTATCTACATGATCATATTATCCCTCCTGACTTGTCCCCCAACCAATGCAAAACCTTTATTAGACAAGCTTCTAAATATGCCATCATCGGAGATACCCTTTACCATCGCAGCCTAGACAACATCCTCCTCAAATTTCTTGACCCAAATTAAGCACAAATGATCTTACAAGAGGTTCACAATGGTATATGCAGAGCTCATTCTACTAGTTCTACCTTACTTGAAAATCTTATGCGAACGAGATATTATTGGCCTACAATGGAACAAGATGCTTATTACCTTATGAAGAAATATCGCCAATGTCAAATACATGGAGATCTTGTACACACACTTGCTCAATAATTGCATCCACTTACATCCTCTTGGCCCTTATCCCAGTGGGGACTTGACCTTGTGGGAAAGATTCAACCTACTTTCGCCAATGGACATAAGTTTATCCTTGTTGCTACATAATACTTTACCAAATAGGTCGAAGCCATCTCGATGATTTATATTACTGGTAAGCAAATATCCAAATTCATTCTGAATTACATTATATGTCGCTATGGTATCCCTCAATCTATCATTACATACAATGGCGACCCTTTAAGAATCAAGATGTTTGTGAGCTATGTGAAAAGTTTCATATCCAACACCATTTCACCACTCCCTATTATCCCCAAGGTAATGATAAAGTTGAGGCATCTAATAAGACCATACTCAAAATATTGAAGAAGACTATTAATGATATTGGCCATGACTGGCATATCCAACTCAATCTTGCACTTTGGTCCTATTGCACTAGCATCTATACACCCATTGGCGCCACTCCATATTCCCTTATCTTTGGATCTAAAGCTATTATTCCCATTGAGGTTGAGTTACCATATTTAAGAGTGTCTATGTAGTAGTTTATTAATGAAGAAGAGTACTACATAGAATGTTTGCATGAGTTGGAGTTATTGGATGACAAAAGACAAGATGCCTTAACACATTTGTAGGCATATTAGAACCGCCTTCGATGCAGCTACTATAAGAAGGTCTGCCTAGATACTTTGACATTGGTGACTTGGTCTTGAAAGAGAATCTAAAGAATCAGACAGATTGATAAAATCCTAGATATTTTGAACCCAATTGGTTGGGCCCTTATATCATCACAACAACATATGGATTTGGTGCTTATCAACTCTCCACTCCTGAAGGTGAACCATTTCCCAAGCCCATCAACAATATGCACCTAGTTCTTGGTGACAACAAAAAAATGAAAAAAAAAAGAAAGAAAGAAAAAGTAAAGAGAAAATTTGTGTCCAATAGTGAAAACCACTTTTATGGTGCTTTGGATAAGTACCATGATGAAAACCTAGAAAACAGGTGTCATGTGTAAGAGCAATTATCTATGTGAACCATTACACTTGGTGGAAAGCTGTCTCATCTCCCATGTCTTTCTCATGAAATTTCCATCTATCCATCCAACCCATATCGTTTCTATCCATTCTCCCACCTACCCTGATCTTGATAAGAAATGGTGCATAGACATAAATCATGCTTTGGGAAAATTCTTGACATGTCTATCCTTTGGTCATACACTATCCATGAAATATCATGTCATTTCCTTCATAGAATTTATCCAAACCCATATCTCAGAGAAATTTTTTTATTCCTATGCAAAATAGTCCTTGGAGATCATATGCTAATTCTTTCAGCTAATAATCCTCATGTCTCCTATCTTTTGCCAAAATTAATCCATTATCCTTTCATACCTATCACTGGGCTTGGTTTTCCCTTGTCATTGGTTTAAGGATTCTAATCCACTTATCCAAGTTCCCTCCATAATCCAATCTAGTCCTAAGGTTGGTCATTCTAAATGCAACAAGCCTAATCCATACAATCTTGCTATGCAATCTAGCACATCATCCAAAAAATTCATTGGCTTTGTTCCTAGCCTTGTTGTAGACCTTGATATTTTAGTCACATTATCATCAATGGGATATTTCTTTCCCAATCCTCACGTTGTTTTGGGATGTGTCCTTCCCATATCAAACAATGTTGTCATCATCATCATCGTCACCTTGGTTTTTGACTTGACTAGGGGCAAGATCATGTTTGTCCTTGGATCCTTGTGCATGTCTGCTTGGTTGATTATGGGTATCTTTCACATGCATTCGTCACAATCCTTATATTTATCACGCATCATAAAATTTCATCCATCCATAATAAAGATTTGTCATCCTTCCCCTGGCTTGGGAACCATTGACATTTAGCGTCCTTCGCTTTCATGACCATCCTTTGCATTCATCTGTTGCTTCCCCTTGCACATAATAAGTTGGTCCTATACCTGACTGGGGGAAATTCCTTCATTTACATCTTCATAGGGATCCTACACATGGTATTAGCCCTTTAAAACATCAAAATCCAAAAAAAAACATAACACATCAAAATCTTAAAAAATCAAAAAGCATCAAAATCCAAAAAAAAATCAGAAAGCATCAAAACTTTCAAAAACTGAGTCTGAGTCTAAGTTTGAGTCTATGTCAGCCCAAGTCCGGTCGAACTATGTTGTCTCTGCACATTGCTACATAGGCAAGGCCATCACTAGATGAGCCTGCAAGACATTAGGTCTATCCTTAGGATTTTGTTGAGTCATATCAATTTTGGTCAATGTCGATCGAACTACGAGGTCTCTATGTGTATAATGTAGGAAAGGCCATCAATCGATGAGTTCTTGAGTCCCTAGGTCAGTCCTTCCTTAGGTTTTTTCAAGTTGGTCAATAAGTATGACACTTTGATCAGGTGCAAGTAAACATTTAAATCTTAGCCAAATCACACATTAACAGACAAACTTGCCAACTTGTCTTCAATCTAAACTAATCATTTTCCTAATCAATCAAGTCATTGGTTCTATCTCAGAATGTGGCATTATGTCTTTTGCCTCATTTGGTCTTATCATTTTGTCCTATTTAGGATGTGTCCTTCCTAAATTGGGACATTGGTCAAATTGATCAACCTTGTCATTCGTCTTAGGAATGATATGTCTTTCCTGAAACCAGGCATTCATCAAAATGGTCAATTGGTCAACTTTATCATATGTGTTATTCGCCTTAAACAGTGTCTTTCTTGAAACTAGGTGTCATCACACCAGTCAATCATGTCAATCAAACCTTATCAAATCAGCTCAAGTTAGTCACTTGGTCAATCAATCTTGTCATCTTGGTCAATTAGTCTTGCCTTATATAGGATGTGTCTTTCCTAAAACCAAGCATAATCAATCAAATCAATTAATCAACTTTGTCAATCTATCAATCAACTTCGTTCAAACAATCAATCAATCAATCAACCCCGTCAATCCTATCAAAAGAATTATCTCTTTGGAAAATGATCTAAATGGTTGTTGGCTTTGTTGGTCTGAGTTTGTTTTATCTTTTTTATTTGTCTCTAGTCGTGTTACTATGCACCTTGAGGATGTCCCATGAAAGATTTATAGGATCAATGATGGATCATGATCTCTTTTCTTTTCTTGTTGTTTGTGGTTTGTCTTGACAAAAAGATTGGGGTAATTCGGTCCTTAGTTTTTTTGAAATTTTGAAAAAGTTTCCAAGGGGGCATAGGTCTATCCCACCTTCACTAGGGCACATTGGGGCATGATTTGAAAAATATTTTCTTATTTATTCTTTGACACAACTTTCAAATCACATAAGGTATAAAAATTGTTGATTATTTAAATATTTTGAATACTCTTATATGTCAATTAGCTAATATGGGTGTAAAAGTCGAAGATGAAGACAAGGCAGTTACATTATTGTGTTCATTAACTGAATCCGAGAATCACTTAATCACTTCCACTAGCTTTAACACAACTAATACCCTTGAATTTGATTATGTTGTGGGAGCTTTGTTGTCTGAAGAAGTGAGGAGGAAATATAACATAGAATCCTCCACACAAGAAGCAATGGTGGCTAGAGGTTGATCCACAAAAAAAGGGGATATACATCCAGATCTAAGCAAAAGGAAAAAAGGGTAAGGGAAAATCTTGGTACTGCAATAAATTGGGGCATCTCAAGAAAGATTGTTGGAAGAGGAAAGAAGACAATGATGACTCCAAAAAGGAAGAAAATCCAGTTAAGACAAGTCCAAGTACAGTTGATGAAGTACTATCTATTTATAATACCTTATAGTATCATGAGGAATGGTTATTAGACTCTGGTGCTTCTAATCACATGTGTCCAAATAGGAATTGCTTTTCTTCTTACCAAGCTATTGATGGCAGTGTTGTTCTTATGGAAAATAATGTTTCTTATAAGACTATTGGGATTGAGAGCACTAAAATTAAAATGTTTGATGGTATTGTGAGGACATTAAGAGAGGTAAGACATGCACCAAAACTCAAAAGTAATTTAATTTCCTTGAGAGTTTTGGATGCTGGAGGCTATAAATTTACAACTCAAGGTGGATCACTAAAAGTGTCCAAGGGAATTTTGGTGGTCATGAAGGCTACAAATATTAGAAACCTTTACACGCTAGAAGGGAGTATTATAACTAGCACTTGCACCAGAAGGCGTGCAAGGGGTTCTCCAATAGATAATTATATGTAAGTTTGTAATAAGAATTTGAAATACATACACAAGATATTTGATTTATATATTGATTGAAAGGCACCAAAGTATTTTGTATTGGAATGGGTGCAATGGTACTCTGGTAGAGAATTATATGTTAAGTAAACATGGCAAGAATTGTAGTTTGTAGTGTATATATAAGTTTTTAATAGGAATTTAAAACGCATACACAAGATATTTCATTTACATATTGTTTGGAAGGCATGAAAGTTTGTTGCATTACAAATTTGTTTATAGTGAATTGAAGGATTGAAGCATAACAATTTCAAATATGATGCTTTTGTAGTGGATAGTTTGATGTTCCTTTATTAAAAGAGCCGACACAAAAATTTTGTGTTGTACATCTATTTGTTTCTATACATGCAAGAAAAAAGTTAGTAGACATACATCATAATCACTGTGATTTTTTTTTTGAAAAATACACAATATAAGATAAAATGTAAGTAGTTGTTAGAAGGAAATGTAGGTTTTTGACTATATAAAATACATAATGTCAACAATTTTTGAGAGTAATGTCAATGGAAACATAATTCATGATAATAGTAAATCAACCAAATTTTAGCATGTAATTTTGAAATAGCAGTCTCAACAAGCTTCTCTTTCTATATTTGTTACTAGGCTTTAGATTTAGACATATTTAATGTGATTTAGACAACTCTTCTTTACTGGTAGATGATCTACGGTTTTGTGCAATTCATACTAGTGGGATTAACAATATTAAATGAACTATCTATGCAGTCCCATTTTTTTAAAAGGGAATTTGGAAAAGGATTGACTGTCAAATTTCTTAATGGTGATTACAGAAAATGAATTTTTCTTTGTCATTCATCTAGAGATTATAGATAGTGCTCTCAACAGATAGAACATTGCAATGAAGCATATCACATAACAATAAATTTAATGGGCCCTTCAGTATCCATTCAATTCAGTCATTAAATAAGAATCAAATGGTATAATCCATTTACAAAACCTTTCTTCACATCTATTCTTGTCAATCAAGGCGGCTTTATTAACTTTGAATATAATGATAAATACAATTGGTGGAGAGGTGATGATGTAATATATAAGTAGAAGAAAAATCATTTTTTCTCCATCCAATCTGATAGATCAGCTCCATTTCTATTTACCATGTAATTCACAAGCTTTAGTTTATTTTGTACTATTTGGAAAGGCTCCCAAGACAGGGCATTAGATTTATAACCTTTGAGACCAAAAGCAGGAGGTAAAATCAAATCTTGCGGGTTGGTGTAAAGAAAAATCTATTATGAAATCAGTTGATGGTTGCTTGTCAAATATTAAATCATTTATTTAGTTGATTGTTTGCATATAGCAGTATTTTTTGTTGTTGAAACAATGAGGTATCTTTCTCCCAACACTTCAAGGCTTTCAAGCTACCCATCTCAACAATAACATCCATCAACCTTGACAATCGACCCACAAACTAAACCTTATTATGCTTCATATTTTTCCCATCAAATTTCATTTAGTTTTCCTTGCTAACAATTCCACCCCCATAAAAAGAATAAGGAATTGAAATAAAAAAAATTGATCCAACTTGAGAATGATGAACACCCAATCAACAACATAAAACAAGTATATAAATCATTGACACCCTTTATAATGACTCAAAATGGGTATGCAAATCATGATGATTCACACTATAATACAAATTGGGTATGTTAAATATGAACACCCATCTTAGCAACATGGGAAAGGGCATCCTCATCCACCACCGAAACATGGGAAATGGTATCCTAATCCAACACTAAATAAATGATCATCATAATCACAACTAAAATGCTAAAATAGTACCAACACCTACCCACTCCCTCCCTTTCTCTCTACAACTTCGAGGATATACAATGGATTAATCACCACATATTCTTATATTACTAATAATACATAAAATACAATACTTAAATCATTATTTTTTTCCATTTATCGTGATCATGTATATGCCTTCTTCCCATCCAATATTGCTGATAAAAAAACTATGACAAATCTCATAATCTCCATCTTAGACCCGGGAATGACTCATGAATATAAGTAGGGAGTATCTAACTATTATTTGGCCATTCACTTTTTTGTAACCCCCTAGTTACTATGAAAAAAGGGCCTAGCTATCCAATCCACCAAATCCTAACTAAATGGACTGAAAAAGATAATATATATGGATGATCCCACAATACTAGTTTATAATTTTTGGCCAAACTAGACACTAAAATAATTTTTTCTAACTAAATCTTCACTTTTGGGCACCTATAGCGGCTAAACCATGAGGAATTTGAAGATGATGCAAACTAGTGATTTGTGACATTTTGTCTATAGATTCTAATTATATTTTTTTCAAAATTTTTGGAATCAGATTGCACTTCTTTTTCCATCTCCTTCGAAAACTAGGATTTTTTTCAGTAAACAACATTTTTAAGGAGTGATGCTCACCGTACATAAAACATAATTTTTTTTCAATGAAGGATATATATATATTTTTTTTGAATTTAGATTTCTAACTATGATATATAGTGCTTCCAATTGGTCTCATAGTGTTTTATTGAATATTTTTTCCTTTAACAAGTTTCAAAGTCAAACCAATTACAATTTAGACATAGGAGGACCGTATACAACTTAACTTTTTTTGTATGTATCAATTTTTTTATTTTATTTTTGGATCAAGGACTTCAATATCTGGTGCACTCATATTTTTCAATTTTTTTTATAATCTGCTATTTTTCCACATGTGTAGAACATAGAGCTTGATTTTTGGTGAAAAACTTATGTTTAATAAAACTAAAAAAATAAATACATAATAAAACCAAAACATATTAAAATTATATTTGTTGGATAGCTCATTCTGACGGCTGCCATCATCTAGTTGGGTCTTTGAAGTCTCCTCCATTTTCATCCTCAACCCGAGCTTCGAAGCGCAAAATTTTGGACTTTTTTGGTGCGTGAGGGGGAGAAGGGGGGTTTGAGTGAACCAAGGGGTTTCACTCAAACCAGGGTTTGAGTGAACCCCCTTTCCACAAGCCTTTTCATTTGGCTTTTTGTTGGGAATGGTGGGCCCCATCATTAAATGGATTTGCTTGAACCAGGGTTCTAGCGAACCCTCTTTTGGTTCGCTCAAACCGATAAGTTCATTCAAACCCCAAAAACTAATTTTTTTTGCATGGGGTCATTTTTTACAACTTTTCCTTCCTCACTCAAATTGTAAACCACTTTTGTGGGTTTACCCATACTGAAGATGCAAAAACAACAAATAATCATGCTATAAAAGCTAACATCACAACTAACAAATTCCAAAAATTAAATTGTCTATACCACATGGCAAGTGACTTACCTCAAGATTATGATATTGCTATCAAGATTCAACTGTGTAGTTTTCGAGTCAAACTCATTGACCCATGATTCATGAGTAGTGGTTCACAAGAACCCATCTCTCATGATAATGAATGGTCCACTTAGCACTCATTGCATCTAGGTGATGCTCACAGAGGTGAAGCAATGGTCTGTCCCGGGAGGTCACCCATCCCAGTACTACACAAGTTGTGTCATGATGTCAATAGTCTGAACTTGTATTTCTCATTTTTCTAATAACCCACTCAAAAGATTCAAGTTGTGCCCATATAATTCAATCTGTGTGTCAAATGTTTTCATATAATTTAGTTTACCATACGACACTGCCAAAAAAGGCGAACATGGTTCTTTGAATGAAGATCAAAAACCCTTCCATTGAAATTTCAACATAACACAATAGAAAGAAAAGGACCTAAAAAATTATATTAAAAGACACAACCCAACACACTAAATTTGCAAAAAGAAAAAGAAGAAAAAGAGAAAGGTTTCAAGAAAGCATTTGCAGAACCCATAACAACCTCCTCACTCAAAAAAGAATTATCTTTCATATTCCCTTCAAAAAATTCACATTTTTAGCTAAATTAAAACAAGCTTGACTATTTTTTTAATGAATAATACATTATCCAACGGTCATTTTTTAATATTTTTGGGGATCAATAAAACCACCTAGTTTCCTTGCACGTCATTGCAACAATCCCTCGAGTTGGAAAGTTTGTCCTGCAATCTAAAACACAAGCATGTTGACCTTAGCCATTTGGACAAGATAGCCAAGACCAAAAATGCATCCAATATCACACACCCACAATAGATCCATTTTTAGTGAAAGAAGCAAGCCAAAAACACAACAAGATATCCAACAACACTAGCTATTAAGAGAGTACGCACATCACAAAAACAATGCCTGCAGTCAAAGAAGGGGTGGGCGATGATGGCTTAGCCTCAACAACAAAAACCATAATGAAAAGGAAATTAAATGAGATGAACAAAAACCATTCTCCCTCCAACCACTACTTCAATCTATTCATATGCGACAAAAAAAATGATTTTATTTGAGATCTGAATATTGAATGCAAATTGATATTTTTTAGACGTGAGGTCTAAAATGTTTAAATAGTTAGAAACAACTAATTGGAAATTTTTTAACGACTAGTATCCGGTGCAAGATAGGTTTCAGGAAGATGTTTCTCCCACTATATAGAACCTATCAGCTAATAAATGAAGCAACAATGGTATTTGAGAAAGAAAATGAATCTACTCATTTATGGCATCAACGATTAGGTCATATGAGTGAGAAAGGGTTGAAGCTACTATTAAACTATAAGTTATTTCTAAATATAAAATTTGTAAATTTGAATTTCTACAAGCATTGTGTTTATGGGAAGCAATCTAGACAAAAGTTGAAAGAAGGTAGTCATACAAGTAAGGGTATTCTAGATTATATTCGTTCACATGTTTTTAAGTGTTCTAAATTGGACCCCAAATCTAAGAAATACGTACTTGTTGGTTATGGTGACAAAATTAAGGGATACAGATTGTGGGATCATTCTACCCACAAAATCATCATTAGCAAATATTTATTTGATGAATCTTCTCTCATAAAATCAGACATAGTAGATGTTAAAAAAATGTTTTTACATGGAGATTTGGATGAGGAGATATGTATGGACCAACCAAAAGGGTTTGTTCATTTGAAATCACAACAAAAAATAGTTTACAAAGTCAAAAATTTATTGTATGGCCTGAAGCAGTCTCCCTAGCAATGGTACAAGAAGTTTGATTCCTTCATGATGAGCCAAAATTTTACAAGGAGTATGTATGACCATTGTGTTTACTTTAAAAGTTTAAAAAATGGTTTATTCATTATCTTGGTGTTATATGCTAATGATGTGCTTGCAACAAGCAAAAGCATAGTTGAGATCAGTGGGTTAAAGGCCCAGTTGGCTGGGACTTTTGATATGAAGGATCTAGGAGCAACAAAACAAATTTTGGGCATGAATATACATAGAGTTAGGGAAAATGGTAAGCTTTGGTTATCCTAGCAGAAGTATGTGGAGAAAATCCTCATAAGATTCAGTATGAAGAATGTGAAACTAGTAAGTATTGCTTCAGCTTCTCATTTTAAGCTTTCTTCAAGTTTGTGTTCTAGTAATAAAGAAGAAAAGGATTATATGTCTCATGCACCGTATGCTAATGCAATATGAAGTTTAATGTATGTGATGGTATGTTCAAGATCAAATATTTCACATGCAGTTGGTGTTGCCAGTAGATACATGGAAAATCCAGGTAAAGAGCATTGGATAGAAGTGAAATGGGTGCTTCAGTATCTTAGAGGCACAAGTGATTATTGTATCACCTTTCATGGTTCTAGTGGTTCAGTTTATTGTTATGTTATTAGATGGTATATATTATCTAGTATATACATTTTAATTTGTTATTAATTTTTTTTTCATACATTAGATAATAAATTTTTAATTATATTTTAAGATATAACAAATAAATTAATGCTTAGAATGAAGAATATCTTTGTTTAACTTGTAAAAAGGAAAGATAGAATAACAAGTAATTAATTCATGCAAGAAGAGGCAAATAGTCTTTGAAGAGTTCAAAAAATCTTTCTAGTAAAATAATCCATTGAAATGCATAAAAAATTAACCTTATTTTTTTTATTATGGTCTTTGTGGGGGAAAAATGCTTTGGAAAACTAAAATAAAAATGTTTATGTTTAGGATTCCTGAATATCCGCCATTATTGCTTAAGGTTTTTTAGCAAGTGAAATTAAGAACAAATAATTTTGAAATTTTGAAAAGTTAAAAATCTTGCATTTTATTATAAGAAAATTAAAATATACTGTATCAAAAGAAAATAATGAATTTTGACTGAATCACTAGTTAAAAGCTGCCCCTCTGCTATAGTTCTATGGAGGAATTAATATTTGTAAGGGTTCCATGAGACCATAAGACTCCTATTCCTTAAAAATAGAATTTATACTGATTCCATAAACCCCCTTCTATTAAAAAATTGAAATAAATAAAAAAATTTATAAACACAATTTCTTATCCAAACAAAAAATTACAGATTGACAAAAATTGTAATAAAAAGTTTATTATGTTATATTTAATGCAGGAGACAATATGTATAAATACAAATTTGTATTCCGCATCTAATATTTTTTTTCTATACAGTATGGATGTGTTATTAAATGGTAAATTCACTTCTATTGCGTTCAAAGTGTGGGTGTATTAACATGCATAGGAAAGGAATCTTTTGAAAGAAAAAAAAAAACAATTATTGTGTTAACTTGTCTCATAGCTTTTACACCACTCTACTTTGTCAATATGTTCTTATTATCTTCAATCAACTACTTTTAATGGAGATAAAAGATTTGATTCCATGTTTGTTGTTTTCTATTGGAAATTGTAAAAGTGAAGATAATGAAAAATTGATTTGCACTTTCAAAAAAATTGTCATTTTTTATTAATATTTTTTAAAATTTCTGTCAATTTAGCTATATAATTATAGCTTTATCATTTTTTTCCTAAAAGATAATAATAAGACCACCCACATTCTTAACTTTTGGATTCCTACACCTAAAAGCACTTCTAAAAAAATTCAACAAAACCCACTGAAATGTTTTAGAAAGCCCCTCTATTAGACACCAACCTTATTTTTCAGAAAAAAAACTACAAATGAAATGTTTTATTATGAAGGATCCTGATAAGTTCATCATTCGATGTTTTTTGATGAAACAGAGTTTACATTGCACAGGTATTCCTGCAAATTGTCTCAAACAAATCCTTTTTAAGTCCATTTTTGCATCTACAGCTTTTGAGGAATAATTTGCATACTGCAGATTTTTACTTTCTCATTATTTTTTGGTATTTCATGTATTTGATATCTTATTTTCTGATCTTCTAATAGGGTAGAAAATCACAAATCTAAGCCTTGAACAGGGAAAAAGTGGTTTTCAAGATTTCAATCGATGTTATTGACAAAATTCTGTGAGTTCTTGGTTAGAGAAAATCTTTTCGAGAATGCGGTTTAGAAGTTGCATGTTGCATTAACTTTTGACTCAAAGATTATTGTCTTCCATATCAGACAATTTTTCATCAGTGAATGCATTTTAGTTACTGTTTGTTTCTGAAAGCACCCAAGTTTATTGAATCTACCTTGGGTTGTTGAGTTAGGGGTCAAATATGAGGTCTCGACCATATCAGGGCTTCAAATTGCTGCCGCAGCTTGTTTATGTCTTACCTGTTTTGAATATGTTTACATGTCACGTGACAATGGCTACACACTATTGATTCTTGACCTCTGATCATCCATAATTTCTTAATCTATAGAATCATACAACTATAACCTTCACACTCTCCATATCCACACCTGGTGGACTTGTATACATTTCACAATTCATAGGCTCATAAGTCCTTAAGTATCACCTGTCCAAGTCATTGAAAATGTTTGTACTAAATTGATGGTTATAAAATATGCTTTTCTTCAATAAGGTTAGGGAATTGTAGTAATGAGATGCATAGATGAGATTTTTAAGCTAAAATAATAGTGTGAGTAATTCAAACACTCTTTTTAAGTGTTTCCATCAAATGGTTGCCTCCCAACAAAGGTTGAGGATGCTTATAAAAGAGGGGATTCATAAAAAACTTCATGTTAATGTAATTATTAAAGTATGTTTACGATAATAGTAGGAATGTGTATAAAATGAAGCTTTTAAATCATTATGTAAGAGATAAATCATTCATGGATGTTGTTTGATAGAAATGTTGAAACAATAAATAAATATTGTAAATTTTTGTTGCTTTTGATTTTAATAAGTTATTCATATGAAACTTGAATTTATGTATGCTATATTACATCATGAAGAGTGGTTAATTTTGGGTGTGATTTTACATAAGTTGTTTAGACTTTGGCTTGTTTTTATTGCATATGCAATTGTAAAATATATCTGGCTTAGCTAATACGTTCAATTCTAAGATGATTAATTATTATATTGCTTTACAATTGCTCTTTTACAATAGATTAATAATTTTGAAGACTGGTGCTTAAGTTGATTATTTTTCGTAGCATTTCTTTTAGAAGAGACCAAAACAACAAATGAACAAATTATGTAGATCAAGTAGATGGAATGTTGACAACTGGTAATTATAGATAAATGCAATTGATTAATGTATATTGATTGAATTCTGCTAAAATAATAACTAGAAACAAATTGTCTCTTTATTCTAGTCTAATACTTAAATCACCAATACCAAGTCCATCTCACATTCATTATAATTTCTATATAATTTATCTTAACAATACAATGATACTCCTTGTTTATAATTCCATGATATTATTAGAGTTTGATATTCTAATAATTGAAATCTTCTGATCCATTCAATAAGATGAGTCAAATTAAATCAATTGTTTCCATACTAGATATGATTCATATTCTCAAAATGCTTGATATATCGATCATTGTTTATTAATCATCTAATAAATTGCAATCATATATACTTCTAAGTATATTGCAATGACAGGGCTAATCGCTACGTAACTTTTTCATTAAAGAGGTGGAGACAACACTCTAACCCCTGAAATATCCAACTATCCGTACTTTCAGACAGAATTCAATTGGCTTCTTGGTCATCTCTTACAAAGATGTCATCTACAGGACAAGTTCATGAAACCCTTCTAAATGCTATTGAAAAACTCCTGTCCAATGGACTCAACCATCTTGAGGTTAAGGAAAAATATATCTTTCCTCCCCATGAACGTCCGCACATGTCTGAAGTATGTCATTCCTGTGCTATTCCAGTGATAGACCTCAAGGATTTGGATGGCCCTGATAGGGAAAAGTTGCTGAAGGAGATCAGGGAAGCATGTGAGGGGTATGGCTTTTTCCAGGTAAACTTCAATTTATATATGATTTTTATTTAAAAATC
The DNA here is from genome assembly GCA_007115665.2 of Sequoiadendron giganteum. NCBI lineage: Eukaryota > Viridiplantae > Streptophyta > Pinopsida > Cupressales > Cupressaceae > Sequoiadendron > Sequoiadendron giganteum. The sequence goes on along the minus strand of CM021108.1, from coordinate 28,204,945 downwards.
TATATGGGTTTTGTTTCACTTTCATATCAATGATCTGGCGGAAAATTCAGATAGTGAACCACGGAGTGCAAGAATCTGTGATGAAAGGCATGATGGATACTGCCAAAGAGTTTTTTGAAATGCCTGTGGAAGACAGAGCCTATCTATATTCGGAGGATTTTAGTCGGCAAGTCAGGCTTTATACGAGCTTCAACATCGCCAAAGAAAAAGTCTTAAACTGGAAGGATGGTTTCATACATCCATGCCATCCTCTGGAGGATGTCATTGAGTCTTGGCCTGAAAAACCTGCAGCATACAGGTAATCATAATAAAGATAATGAAATAGCAGGAGCTTTCACAGTGGGAGAACCTTGTTTGAAGCCTAGGTGATGTGTAACATATTTAGTGTATAAATGCTGTTCAATTTTGGTCGTGCCATCTATTAGATGAATTTAACTGCATACATACCCCTCTCTTGGCATCTAAACCTAAAGGCTGCCCCACATAAATGCAAAATTATCAATAAAATAAAAAATAAAGAAAGAAAATGCAACGCTTAACAAAAATTTCGCTACCAATTAAAAAAACAAGGAGCATAACCATGTTTTTCTGATTTTACAGAGAGCATGCAGGGAAGTATGCTAAACAGATAAGATCACTGATTTTGAGACTGCTAGCTGCGATTTCTGAAGCTTTAGGGCTTGATGCTGATTATTTGAATACAACATTTGCGAAACTTGCTCAGGTACTGCTTATAAATTATTATCCTCCATGCCCAAATCCAGATCTTACCTTTGGCACGCCACCTCATTCAGATCCAAGTCTAATCTCTATTCTGATGCAAGGAGATGTGAGCGGCCTGCAAGTGCTCAAGGATGGTAATTGGGTTGCAGTAGAACCCATATCCAATGCCTTTGTGGTGAATTTAGGAGATCATCTTCAGGTCTTTGAGTAAACAAGATACTGATTCAAGCCATTTTTTAGAGCTTATAACTTCAATTTAAAGAAATTGAAGGATGGATTTTGAATTTATTTTTTGTGTGTTTTGATTAGGTTATAAGCAATGGGAGATTCAAAAGTGCAGAGCACAGGGCTGTAACTAACATGTCCTCTGTACGCATGTCAATTGCTACATTCTCTAGGCCTTCGATGGATGCCTTCATTGCTCCTGTAGAATCCATGGTGGATGAGGAGCATCCTGCTGTGTACAAAGGATATACCATCGAGGAATACATGAAGAAATTATGGAGTCATGAATTGAAGAGCAAGTTTGTCTTGGGTCACTTCCAGATCTGAGGCAAACTCAGATGGATCTCAAACAGTGTAAAGGGCATATTTTGGAGTATAGGCTATTTTTAGGATGAACTCTCTTTATAGGTCTCCCGAACTTTTGATCATGAAAAAATTAACTTTTTTATCGACCAAATATTATTGAAAATTGACATATTTTATATTGCTACATTGTCTTCTCACATTTTAAAATTACACATTTATATGGCAATTTTAAAGGGGCTAACGAATATGTAGACTGTTAAGATGAAACCAATGCTAAGATGAGAATATTTTATACAAGGAAACTGCCAAATATACTTGATTACAAAGATGTAGGGAAATTGCTGCATTCTCTAGGCCTTTAATGGATGCCTTCATTGCTTCTGCAAAATCCATGGTGGATGAGGAGCATCCTACTGTGTTCAAAGGGCATGGCTTTGGGAAATACATGAAGGAGTTCTAAAATCAGGAATTGAAGAGCAAGTGTCTCGGATTGCTTCCAAATCTGAGGCAAACTCAGATGGATCTCAAACCGTGTGGTCCATATTCTTTATTACTCAAAATTCTGGTCGTCCAAAAATAATTGGAATTGACATGTTTTACCTATATCACTCCATTGCCATCTTATATTTTAAAATTACACATTTATATAACAATTTCAAAAGGGGCGACGTGTTGGGTTCTGTGAAGCCCAAATTAGCAAGTTTCTCTCACAATTTGAAACAGTTTCTTTCTTTGAAATAACTTTTATCGCATGTGTTTGCCAATTTAGAAGTTGTCTGTTTTGAATGGATTTTTCCAATTATTGAAGTGGAGATTGATTTATAAATACACCTGCTGGCTGAGTATGTAATTAATTCAGAATTTGATAATAATAAGAGATAATCCCTGAGTGTGGACGTAGTCATTAAATTAATGGTGAACCACGATAAATCTGGTGTTCTTGTTTTGTGATTGTTGCTAATATTTTATTTTCTGCAATTTCTTTTCACTTAATTCTGCAAATTATATTCAACAATTGGTATCAGAGCATGTTTGGAGAAATTTGGTGCAGGAAATTGTGAAGAACTCTGCAGACTTGTGGGACAAACTGTCTTCAATGTATGAGATGGCATCTGCTTCCATTAAGGTATTTATTATGAAAAAAATGTATAATTTAAAAATGCGAGAAGGAGGGATTATGTCAAATCATTTAAATGAATTTAATACATTAGTCACCCAATTGATTTCTGTAGGCATTAATTTGGATGATGAAATCAAAGCTATTTTATTACTGTGTTCTTTACCAAATAGTTGGGAAGGTGTGGTGATGGCAGTGAGCACTTTGGTGGCTGCCAAAAGCAAATTGAAATTCGATGATGTTGCAGCCACACTTCTCAGTGAAGACATGAGGAGGAAAAATCAAGAGCCCTCATCCGGTGATGCCTTGACTGCTGTAAGTATTGACAATAGAGGAAGGGGTCAAGATAAAGGTAGAAATAGCAATAGAGGAAGATCGAAGTCCAGGGGAAGAAACAATGATTGTTGGTTTTGTGGCAAACCGGGTCACATAAAAAAGAACTGCTGGAACTATAAAAGGGCACAAGATAATGTGATCAATAATGAAGCCAACACAACATATCAAGAAGATGCAGATGTTCTTATTTTAACCAAAGAAGAAATTCCAACTAATGTTTAGGTGCTTGATTCAGGTTCATCCTTTCATGTCACTCCATGCAAGGAGTATTTCAAAAATCTGGTAAGCGGTGATTTTGGTAAGGTTTTTCTTGGTAACAATGAATATTGTGATGTTGTTGGAAAAGGGGATATTTCATTAAAATTGAAAAATGGTTATACTTGGTTGTTACATGATGTTAGATATGATTGTTGGGTTCTGTGAAGCCCAAATTAGCAAGTTTCTCTCACAATTTGAAACAGTTTCTTTCTTTGAAATAACTTTTATTGGCATTTGTTTGCCAATTTAGAAGTTGTCTGTTTTGAATGGATTTTTCTAATTATTGGAATGGAGATTGATTTATAAATACAGCTGCTGGCTGAGTATGTAATTAATTCAGAATTTGATAATAATAAGAAATAATCCCTGAGTGTGGACTTAGTCATTAAATTAATGGTGAACCACGATAAATCTGGTGTTCTTGTTTTTTGATTGTTGTTAATCTTTTATTTTCTGCAATTTCTTTTTCACTTAATTCTGCAAATTATATTCAACACGACGAATATGTAACTGTCGGGATGAAATCAATGCTATGATGAGAATTTTTTATACAAAGAAACTACCAAATATACTTGCTGACAAAGATTTCAAAAAATTGTAGTAATTATGACGGCCAATCTTGATCCATGGGAGGTGGATCCTTTCTTTTCCGCGGCCAAGGATGTGCAAGATTCAGCTGACAGACTTGCATTTGACTGATTTGTTGACATTTTTGGATACACCCGCTTTTCTTTTTTTTGGTTTTGGTTTCATCTTTCTGGATTAGAACCCATGACAGTGTTCTAACCTATGACCATCATGTCACCTGTTTGGGCCAACAAGTCACAACCCACTGTTGGAAATGATTTCATGGGTGCTGTCAAGGTATTTAGGATCAATCCTTATAGGGCCATTAAGCACCGGCTGTTCAGAGACTTGTGCACAGAAACTCGTGAGGACAGGTTTCTCAAAATGGGTGGTGCTCAAATGATGAGTTTTATGGCTTTTCTGTTTTGTTTGATATTTTCATTAGCCGTCAGCAAACTGCACGAATTGGGTTTGTGACAACACATGGCACACACCTTTTTTTCAATGGAAATCCTCTGAAGGTTAATGGGTTTAACTCTTACTGTTTAACGTCTGTGACATCAGATCAGTCACAAAGAAACAGAGTAGCCCCTGTTTTTGAAGAAGCTTCAGGTCGTGGTCTGAATCTGGCTAGTACATGGCTTTTCATGATGGCTACTATAAGGCATTGTAAGTTTCTCCTCGTGTTTATGACAAGCAAGTTTCTCCTGCATTGTACTTTTCATTTGACTACCTGTTGTTTTATTCGTTATTTTTTAATGGTTTTGGTCTTACATAACAAACTAGTTTACAATTCAAATAAGATTCAAATTTAGAGCAAAAAGTCAGTTTGAAGAATCCAATAGCATAGGTTGATTCTCTCTGCAATCTATGGTTTAAATTATAGCAACGCAATAAATTTCTAAGAATAGAGAAAGTTAATATGGCACATTGCATTGTGAAAGGGCACCACCTCATTCATAGGTTTTTTATTTAGATTATATAGTAAGCAAGAAGTGGTATGTAATGTTGTGAGCGTGTTAACAAAAAATATTAAAGAGTTAGCATAAAATATTTTTTAAATAAATTAAATAATTCTTATATAAATTAAATCACTTTTAATAAAATAATTCTTATATAAATTAAATCACTTTTTAGTACCCCATTAATGGAGTTGTGTGCGTTAAGGCCAATATCATGTAGGACAAAATAGTATGACAACCATCAGAAGAAGGGTGGATAAAATTAAACCTTGATGGGGCATCCAAGGGGAACCCCGGCCTATTCAGTGTTAGATGCATCTTCAGAGATCATAGTAGAGTGATAGTGAAAGGAAAATGTTATCCCTGCAACTTGGGATGAATAATGAAGCATAAATCATGACAGTAAAACTCAAGCTCGAAGAAGGGCAGAAGCTTGGCATTAGGAGAATTGAGATCAAAGGAGATTCAATGTTAATAATTAATGTGATCCATAACCACCAAGATCATAACTGGAAATTAAGTTATCATTTGGGAGAATGCATAAGGATCCTTGATGGCTATGCAAATTTCAAACTAATGCACACGTATTGTGAGGGGAATTCAGAGGTCGACCACCTTGCCAACAAAGCAATAGAGATCCAACAATCATGAGTTGGATGCAGAGTACAATGAGGCTAGCATTCTCATACAAGCTGGCACAAGGCAGATATAGAAACATTGAATGCATTGTAAGGACAAGTGGTGTGAAGGCACTCTGATTAAAAGGTGGGAGATCCGCCACAAATCTCATATGCCATAATTAACACAATGGGATGTGAGAGAATTGCAAAGGAAAATTTTCCCACAGCCCACGCATGGGAATTTCTCACCAAGTCCTTTAAATTACAAGCTTAAGCAGAAGGATAGACATTCTATTGGAAATTAGGTCTGCAAATGAATGCGCAAAAATGGATACTTCGATGAGAATCACGAGCCTAAGTAGGCAGATGGAATTCCTAGGCAAAGTGATGGACTAGCAGCTAAAATTTATTCTAAAGGAGCATAGTGGGAGGACTAGGAAGCTGATTAAATCAATGATAGTCACCACAAAGTTAAAACGGATATATCTTGTCACTTCGTCGCTTCTCTCTTGGACCTAGGATAGCCTAAGGATATAATTCGAGAACTAAATTTGGTTTTATTTAAAAGAAAGTACCTATAAGGATTGTGTAAAATCCTCACTTTGGGAGGAACAATATTTTTTTTTAATTTGCAACAACTACCAACATAACCGACTAAAAAAATATTCCAACTAGATTAGACGCAATAATCTCAAAAGCTCTTCATTCATCTTAGTGACAACAAATCAACACCACTACTTATAGGCTTACACTCAAAACTGTGGTAAGGTCCCAAGGTCAAGGTCTTTCCTAGTCCTATAACCTAAGCCTTGAGGGTTCATGATGACCCTGCCTATGTATCTCCTTGTGGGAAATCAGAGGTTTCATAGTTCACCCCACAATGATAGAGGGAGTTCAATCTCTCCTCTTGTATGAGATCTATTATCTCACCTTTAACCCATAACTATTAATTTAGTATGTGTAAGCTATCAACATAGTTAATTATAATATAATGATAATAATTTTTTCATTAAGTGTTGGGTCCATACCAATCATTACCTAGCATTAGTATACAAACATTCACAATAATCACCAGGTGTATATCATAGCATAATCCAAAAGATCATATACAATGATTGTCATGAGCATACCTCCATATTCACAAGTTGATTAGATCATTCACATTACAAGTATAATAGTGGTTGGATCATACATAGATCACAAGTGCAACAGTGGTTGGATCATACATAGATCACAAGTATAACAGAGATTAACTCATATGTATATCATAGGCATAACAATTATTACCTCATTCACATATCACAATTACATTAGTGATTGGCTTCAACATATATCGTAAATACACAGTGACAAGCTCCATCATACATCACATAAAAATAGTGATGAGCTCCACCATACATCACATAAACATAATAACAATGGTTGACTAACCATTACAATGGCTAACACATGTCCATAATGCATCCTAGATAGAAAGAATATTGGTGCATTGTGTACTACACCGCGGGTCCTATCCTTTCCACTGGTCTTCTACACCATTTTAAAAATGGGAAGAAGATTTGATGCACCGCATATTACACCGTGGGTCCATCTTCAACCCCACAAGGCTAGGTAAATAGTTTGACAAATGGGAAGGGGATTCGGTGCATCCATACTACACCATGGGTTTGTCCACCATCCCAAGGGTTTCTCCAAGTAGTGAACATACCAAATCTGGTGGATTCCGACTTCAATCGCCTATAGACCACCGACAACAAGCCTATCCACCTAGGAAGAAGTAGCTCCTGACATATACCACCTTGTGACCTTAGTGATATTATCAGCTATCTTCTTCACAATCTCGAGTAACATTGGCCTCAGTCACTTCCATGCCCTCAGTAACAACCAATGAACCCCCTCGATACAACGACTAGCCCCAGATTACCGTTACCTACATAGATGGGTCCCTACCTGTGCAACCATTATCATATCATAATAATAACCAGGGTAGCTTACTACCTTCACCTCCATGGACCAGGTGAATGTTGACTAATCCCTAACAATAGCCCAAAAATTGATCATTAGCACAGTCCAATGACTTCTTGTCACTTCTCAAATATCTGAGAGGTTCACACTTGGGCAGGTCATACATAACATGAAACACAATCACAATCAACATATATGTGTGCCTATACATAGAGACCTATAAATATGGATTCAGTTTTCACAACACATAAAGTTGCATGGAACCAACATGAGATGGACTTTACCAAACTTATACATATATTCAATTACCAATTATAAAGTAGACAATCTTCACTTACTATATAAAGGCATATTATGTATTAATTACATAGTATTAGATTTCCTTAACTCAATCATACCCATTCAGAACCGGAGCTTACAAAGGATGAAAGATAAAACCATCTAGGAACAATCCCAACCCTTGGAATTTTCCCCTCCTAAACCCTCACCCTATGGACTTGAGGTCACAAGGACATCCTTTTCCCAAGGATCACTTGCATTTCTGCTTCCAAATGGATCAAATTCACACGTAGTTCTCCTCACAAGGTCTCTCAAGGATACGTACGCATCAATCATGAAATTTCCATCCACATGCAAAAGTCTCAAATTAAACCTTACCATAGTTATCATTCCTCATTCAATGTGAGCATTTGTATACCCCTTACAATTTCCTATCAAGGATATTGTGCCACATTTGGTATCCTGATGTTAATACCATATAGTTTTCAACATAGGGTTCTATACATATTCATATTCTTGTACATAGGAGAATAAGGATTTGTTAGATTTTGATAAGAATATTATTATTCATGATATATCTCTCCAAGCATGGAGATTCAAGCATGCCTAGGTATAGGTTGCTATACAGTCTAGACTCTTGATCTAAGAATTGGTCAATACTAAAGAGTGTACATCCTTTAATAATAGTAGTCAAAATATCGTTATCAAGCATCGATTATGCCAAAAGCCTTGACATGGGCCCAAGTGAAGTTTCTCACCCACAATATGGTTCTTTACAATTCAATGATCATAATTGTATAGAGCATCCTTTTAGACCTTGAAATGCATATGCCAAATATACTTACTCTAAACATGATCAATGTTCGAGTCATACTGGAGACAAATGGGCCACACTATACCATTTGTATCATTGTATGAAGATGGTTCAAAACATGACTATATATCAATTTACTCAAATAATTTCATTTGAAACATGTTAAGATGGCTCATTACTAAGAACAAGGTTCTAAACTAACCTTTGCAAATAATGGTCCCTATTAACATACATCTATATATTTAGCTAGGCATTAAAATACCACCCATCATACACAACATATCTTAGATCATAGTGTCTTATGAGAACAAATCCTTCAAGTCAAACATATATACACCAAAGCTATGTAATACATTATAGTCATTATAAAATAAGTTCAATGTTGAATTTTTTATACTCTCGGGGTCAATAGATATTTTCTAATCATATTAAACCTTTACCCTAATACCCACATACCATTCTAGAATTATATAACATGTCCTAGTTTTGCATTAAGTAGGGAGGATAAAATGGCGTTAAAGGAATCATATTACACATATTGCCACTACAATAGAATTTCCTAAATGGTCCATCACCACATGCATCTTGATATATTCTCAATATGATTAACACTTTTCAATAGACTTGAATAGAAATAACAACCATCAATGCACTCTTTTCAATGTTACATATTCTTAGAGTATCCCCTTGACACAAAAGATCCTTAAGGTATTAGTTTAAACATAGATTGAACTTATAGACCAACCAAAGAATGAAAAAAATATTTAAGCGCTTAGTGCAATAATACTTTTAGTTGCTAAGATTGGCAATAGTTGCTAGGATTGACGATTCCAAAAAACCAGGTAGCAACATTAGCCATAGTGATCTTATATTGGTGATTTAATCAATTTGAAAGCTAAGATCCCATAAAATGTAGTGCAATTGAAATCCTACATAATACACTAAATAAACCAAAATGGAGCAAATGTATGCCATTGACTACCAACCTTCAACACAAAGGATATTTTAATTCAAATCTACCGGCCCATTAAGTTAACAAACCTCCAATAAATTTTATGAACCCAAAATTCTAAGAATCATCACTTAAGTTTATTGGAAGAAAATAAAAATAGAGAATGTGGATATGAATGTTGGCTTGATGACACAATCATTTGGAAGCATACTAGACAGTTTTAGCTTAAGGCTAGAATGGAACATCAAGACTCCATTGAAGAGGGAACCCCGAATCTCTGATTTTAGAGGTCTTACACCATACCGCTATGAATGATGGTATAACTAAGCTAGAGTATCATGCCTATTGTGATTATAGAAACCTTCTCATACTAGTTTTAGCATGTATTTCTACTCAGAGTTGTTGAATAAATCCCATGATAAAACATATTGAAGTCTGTACAGCCAAGCTCCCAGCTATAAAAATATATGGAGTTTATTTTATCAACAACAATATAAGAAACTAACAGGAAATATTATCATTTGACACTGCACAAATAGAATGGAGATAATATTAGTTACAAGGGAATGAATAGATAACACCTCACCTTTTGGGTGGATTAAAACATTTAGGATTATCCTAGAACTGTCATGTCCAACTCCTATTCACACATAGTCCCCAATTCTTCTTGTAAACAGTTTGGTCAACCCTCTATCCAGGTGTTATCTCCTGTCTTCTACCATTCTCCTTTCTCATCGTGAATCTCCCCTATTTAAAATATTCTACCCATTGTAATTTCATGGGCATCCATAACCATGTCCCAAAGCTCTCATTTTCGCTTAGGTAGGAAGAACAATGGTAGGGGTTGTATATTTTGGCTTTACACCTACCGGTTGGATCTCTTAGATTTTCCACATCCAATAAGCCCCTTTGTGAATATCCTTCACCCTCACCTCCTCTATTCTCCTTTTCCCATGTCATTTTCTATCATCCTTCACCCACACATTCTCTCGCTTTGTCTTCCCTCTATTTCTTTCTTCTTTTGTCTTTCCCCTTACTGCTCGATTCACTACCAATTGCATTTACATGGAAGTTTCTAAAGTATTCTCAACAAATTTATTTTTCTCCTCTACTCTCTCTCTCTCTTATAATTTTCTTGGTGCCTTCTTTTTCCATTTTTTGTCTTAAAATGCCTCTTTAATGAGGTCATTAATAGAAGACCAGGGTCTTTTTCTACGTTTCATCTCTTACTTCTCTGCGACATTCCTCTACACTCTCTTCTTTCCCTTTACCCCGCTCTCTTTGCATTTTTTATAACCAAATCTACGTGTCTAATTGATCCTCATCCTACAACTTTTGGACAACTCTAGGGTAGGGGCACTGTACCCTGGTAAATGCTCTACATTCCCTCCTAAATTGCACCCCCTGAATGCATGTTAATTGTGGTCATGGGAGGATATTAAATGATGGACTTGCGTGCCATTCTTACACCTTGCAATCTTCACTTCTAGAAGGGACGCCATGCCTTATTAATGGCACAGACACTCTCCTCTTAACTCACACTCCTTCCCGCATACTACAACCTCACCTATTACATGAAGTTTGTGTCTTACATTAATGCCTTATTGTATTGGTTGGTCATTGGCTCCATCAACGATTTTACTTTATTTTATTTTTACTTCTTATTTCTTTGACCACACGTCATTGCCATATGAGATGGCCCCTTTGTGGATGTGATAGACTGGAGGAGGTGTTGAGGGTGGCAAGATATGACGTTGGTTTACCACGACCAAGATACATTGAAATGGTGGTAGAGGAATTTGTTGTGGTGGAGTGGATACCATTCCCAGGGAACTTCCACACTCAAACCCTAATCAACACCATGCTTTGGCAGAGAAAGGATGTTAATATTTGAAGAGGGTAAATAGTCTGGAGCTTGTGTATGACTTGGAGTGGTTGGAAGAGTTCTCTGAAATGGGAATGGATGGAGGGATATGTGGGCCTCGAGGAGGTTGAATGTAGAATAATCGTATAGGTAGTTATGCTAACACTATAAAGTGTAGCAAATGTTCTTTTTTGTAGTGCTTGGGTCTATGTTACCCTTGAGCAGTAATATAGTAAAAGCCATGACTGTATACAACTATTTTGAAAAACTGATGTGTTGTCCATGTTCTTTACTTTGCCCAATTTTAAACTTTTCATGTGCTTTCTAGATATCATACATTTGAACCAAATTACCTATGTTTTTTTAGTCCTAATCTCAGATGCCACTACACATTTTAACTTGTTGAATCAAGAAAATAATTAAATTTGAAGATCTATAAAAGATAGCAAATATTTATTTTATAGGGATGTTCTTGATATAGTCAAAGACATTGTGGCAAATTTTCATGTCAAAAGAATTTACTGTTTGGGAGATTTTAAAGTTTCAATTTTTCACGAGTCGGTTTATGAAAGCAACTAAAATATGAGTTCGAGATATTTGGAGCAGAAATAAATGATGAGTTTTACTTTGGAATTGTTGTGTATCATTGGGTTAAGATTTTGTGGAAAAATGAGTCTCTAGTTGGGAGTTATATTTTCCATTTTTCACTCAAAGTTGTGGTTATAGAGTTTCAAGGTTTAATTTTGATATTTAGACTCTAAATGTCATAAAATCCTTTGAAAATCATATTTGGGTGCAATTTTGATGTTTAATTTTGATGCAAAAATTCTCACACAATCAAAGCCAAAAATCATTGCAAAGAACATTATGGATTGTGGAAACTTGATATCTTTAATCATATTTGGGTCCAAAGAATCAACTAATTTTTAATTTTGTGTCAGAATTCAACTAATTTTTTAATTTTGTGTCAAAATTCAACGAGGTTGTGACAACCTTGTTGATCCTGACAAGGTTTTCACAACCACCCAAAAACCCGACAACAATAAAAAAATTATTTGTTAGAGGTTTTATGGGTTTTTAAAACACTTTCGACACTCGCAATAGTTCCAAAAATTACTTTAAATATTGATTTTTTTTTAATAGAATGAGAATATATCTTTGAAGAGTTGTCAACACTTTATGAAGTTAAGAACCAAATTTCAGAGATCGAAGGCAGTTTTGAAACCTCTTCTCTCCATCAATTGAGTGTTGAAACATCTGCAAGGTGCAAGTTTCCAGAAACATTAGGAAGATGTGAACCTTTTAAGCTTGGATGTTTCATAAAGGGTGATTGAGATTGTGAATGCAAGCAACATGCCTTTTTAAATAGTTGTGTTATTCACACTCATAGTTTTATGGGCCATATGTTGGCACACGTCATCTTTTAGATGAAAATGGAAGAGAAACTTCTATACCATGGTCCATGAGAGTCAATCGTGCAACTTTTGGGTCCATGGGTTTGGCCTGCCTCAAAAGAAGAGGTGTTGTAGATTCTCTAAAAGAGGTGACATCTAGAGAAGATCAAGAGTAGTGTCAAGTTAGAGAAAGTCAAAAATACTATTACATTCCTACAAAGGAGTTTGCAAATGCATTACAATCCTCTAGCATTGGTATAGAGCTAAACTCACAACTAGCCATTTCATATGACATAAGTAATAGCTATCTCGTAGCTCTTACAACCAAAGAGTATGGTTTGGGAAAATTGGAGCTTATTAAGGATTGCATTGACACAAAATATATGCTAATGGAGAGGATGACCCAAACACTCAACATAAATTTGAAAGGAAAAGGCAGTGTGGAATAATAATAATAATAATAATTAATTACAAAATATGCCAACTCTTGTACGAGTGTTTCAAATGGAAAAGAAAATATATGGGTATCAATGAGATAGTGAGGTTTTGAAACCTCTATCAGCCTCCGATAATGTTCTTAGAACCTTTCTGAGAGACGAATTCTACTCCAAAACTTACTCTATATGATATGTGGAATGTATTGGAATGCAACAATTGCCAGAGAATGCACACAATGGAATTGTGGAAGAGGCTATAAAACTTCAAACCAAACATAATCTACAAAAATAAATCTTGATATGTTATCTTCACCCATATTCTCCTTGCTCACACCACCATAGGAGTTTGGTGAGAAAATGAAAATTGTGCCCAAAATGGGAACGTGCAAACAAGATAGGTGTTCTCTTTGGTGTATGCTTCAACGAGATGTGTTCTTATGGCATGCCATGATTTGTAGGATGTGCACAAAATAGATTTATTGAAATGACCTACCTAACCTCTAAAATGATAGGGGAGATTCTAACAACATTTGGACATCCATCAAAGCTACTAGAAAATGGAAGTGGTAAAGCATCTCTAGTGAGATGCAATGTTGGTCCATGGTCTTCTTGTAGAGGCATGATAAGTTCCACATAAAATAGAATTACAAGAGCTCAATAGATCAATTCTTGGGAGAGTGACTGACAGTGAACTTGCAATTCAACCTTGTAAAGAAACTTGCAAATGAATCATATGAAACTTCTATGCCACAACTCCAATTTATAGAAAATTGGTAACCTAAAACAAGAGGCAAGAAACCACTTACAAAAACCCATGCCTAGTATAATGGAAAACCAACATACATAATAATAAAATAATAATATTCGCATGGCTCCAACATGGGCATCTAGCCCATAGCCAATCAATATTTTTCCTTTGTGAACGCTCCATAACTCCCTGATAATTCTTTTGATCACACAATAGGACAACCTTTCACCTTCCAATCTTGGGTGCGCAACTCATGACTCTTCACATTCCCAAAAGTGGATGCTTAGAAATAATCTTATCCAATTTTTCCTTGTAACTATCACTGGCATGTATTCACCTCTTTGAAATGCAATTACAATTTGTCATAGAAACAAATATAAATATCTTTCCTCTCATGTCCCCTACAACACTTTCTAAGGAATGTGGAGACACATGAATGAAATAAGAATGTGAGGTTATTGTCACATTTCCTAACACTACTTGGTCATAGAATATATTGTATAATTCATTAGTTGGAAGATACTTGGAGAGGATATAACAACCTAAATGTTACACCCCAATTATCTAGTTCCTATTTACTATTACTACATAGGGTAAATATGAATATAATGTGAATTTTGGAGATGAATTAATTATGCTTGAACCTTGTTATCAATGTGAATGTTATCTCATTTGATGTTATCTTAGTTGATGTTATTTCATGGGGAAATACTACATATGTGTGAATAGATGGTTATTGAATTATTATTCTAACTTTGGAGATGTTTATGTATACTGCATATGTTGTGAACAATTGACTATCATGTGCATGTCTTAGTGGATGTAGGTATGTGTTCCATTTCTCCAAGTGGAGGGGAAGTATCACTCAGGAGAAGATCTTGGTCGGGTAACTGGTAAAAGTAAACTATCTAAGCATACACACACCACATTAGAATGATTGAGTTAAGTCAGTTTGTGGGTAGTTATTAAGTCATCCTTAGCTAATATGTCTGCATTTGAGAGTCTTGTTTACTACTGCATGCATTATTGGGTGATGTTTATCTATTGATCTTTTGAGATCTTTCTTGTACTACTACGATTATATTGACCACTGGGATGTACGTGGAGTATGTGTATATATATGAAAATACATGTCAATGAGATCTAACGACATGTGTAAGCACATATATAGATGTGCCACACGTAAAAATTTATCAATATGATGGTAATTGTGAATGGCTATATGTGAATTGAATGTGAATATATATATAGTATATACACGTATCCATATGTATATGTATATTGATACACGCGTACATTGGCGGATGGACATGCTCATATGGATGCATCGATATAGACATACCTACATATACGTTCACATAGAGGCATATACTTTTATACATATATATGCATACATTAAATATAATGTGTTTATTATATACTATCTTGCCTATATATATATATATATATATCGAATGTATGTTTACATTATTAGCTTATGATATGAATATATATATATGTAAATATATATTAATGGTTATATATACATATATAAATAAACACATGATGGTATTTAAATATATATTTATATAATATATTATATATATAATAATATATATTTAACATATTATATATGATAATAGAAATCAACTATCACTTACTTTGATAGAAGCCAATTTATAAAGGTTGATTATAGTCAATAATGACTATGATATTGGAGGTCGATTAAAGTCATTTAAGACTATATTTTAAGAGGCCGATACAATAGCTTATGACTGTTTTGAGAAGTCGATTCTCACTCTTTTTGTCATGTGATATGAAACACTTATATTGCATTTTAAGTTGTTGTTTGATGTCGATGGACTTGGTCAACACCAATGTTAAGACCAAATTTGACTTAGTAAACATATTTTCCATGTTATTTACATCTATTGGAGACTTTGTCAAACATATTTATCATCTTAATCTTACTCATCTCTTATGAAAGTTGATAGTGCTTGGTGTTATGATTTGGAAGTTGACTATTTCTGAAGGCAAGGAAACTGCGCCAAACATGAAGGAGTGTGGATGAAGTTGGCGCCACCTCTAGAAACCAATTTGTTGTAGATGTCTACAATTCAAATTGAGCATATGCAAATTGAATGTCTTTAGATTGTTGTCAATGTGCAACACGACCTGTAGGTGATTAGGCTGAGTATTAACTTAGGAGGTTGCCACCTTTCTGATGTGTTTCATGTGTTTCTTTGCATGAACCTTTATGTCCATCAACATGCCTAAACTGTAGGCTATGAGGCTATCAAACTATTCTATAAATAGATGAGCCATTTCATTTGGAAGAGACACATTATTCCACAAGATTTTGCATTTTTTGCAATTCCTTATTCTGTATTATTTCCATCCATACTCTGTTTTACATTGTGAAAGAAAAAAGGGAGCGAGTTCTATTAGTTTGTGAGGAAGTTGTTTTTGAGAGGAGTGAGCTATCAACTTGAGAGATAGAGTTTATTTGTGACATTCTTGAGAAGTTGTTTATCAAGCTTGTTGTTGTTGGAAAGGGTTGAATTGTTGCCATTTGTCTGGATAAGCATTAACATGCATGGGGATCTCTTCTTCTTTTTTATTTTACTTTTGAATGATGTCTCTTGCATGCATGGTTGAGATGTCTTTTCTAGTGTATTTATTAGAGAAATTAGAGTGTCTTGAAAAGGAAATTGAATCTTTTATGATGTTTTCATAATGTTTTTTTTAAGTAATCCATAGTAGGAGATGGGTGTTTATCAAAGGTATTATATACTAGGCTTGATTGAACATGAAAGGCACATATGGTACACTTAGCTAAGTTATTGATTTTACTAGGAAAGCTTGTGTTTACTCCTAGGATAGATAATCTAGTATGGGTGGGAGCTTGTGTACTTACTTGTAAGTAGGTTTATTCCAAGTATGTTGGTTATCTCTAGGATGATAGACTATCCATTGAAGGAAATACCTATGTATAGCTTAAGATAGCCTTAATTCAAATCGGCCCTGAGTAGTGTATGTGATAGATGACTTCATTCGAAGTATTGAATCAGAACACTTTGGCCAAAGTAGTGTGAATGTCTCAGACTCCACTCTAGATTGTTAGATGTGCGGGGGACCACATTATGAGTCCGTGGTTGGCGGAAAAGCACTTGAGTGATGCTTCTCCTCCACAACAAGTGAAAAAAAACCAATATTTGAAAGGAAGGATCCTGGACCATCTTACAACTATTTGTTCTAAAGCTCATTGAGCTATATATGTATATGTATGATTTATTGTATTGTTGTAACTTATGGAATTGTTTAAATGAAATGGAATTCATGTTGTATTATGTCATGCATCTTGTCTGAAAATGATCAATAAGAAAAAAATTTATTGCAATGGCTTATTACTTAGTTAATTTACTTGAAAGGTGAAAAATTATAAATTTTTACTTCATTCAAGGGTTGGTATGTTACATGTGGTATCAAAGCTTCTAGGTTTATTTTTGGAACCTATAAGCTCATCATTCTTTCCATCCAACATTATCTAATGTGAATTCTTGTGCGAGGATGATGCGTCTCAGATTAACGGCTCAAAAGTGAGTAATTGGAAACAAGCGCTACCTCAAGGCCAAGAAGGAAAGAGAAGCCATCGTTAGAACCATAGAAGGAACCAACTACGACAATTCCATCTGGTTGAGTGAAACCAAAAATTTTAGTCATGCACTTTCTTGGATCAGTGATGCGGAAAGGAAGATGAAGATGGAGGCTATGTACAATTACCTACCAACCATCTCACCAGAAAATTCTAAGTCATTACCTCTTTCCAGGGATATTCCCTCAAAAGAAAGTGTTAGTTTGGCATTCATCTTTAGGGATCCTAGAGTTCTACCACTAGCTAAAGTAATAGTAATTTCTTCAAGTAATGAGTCCAAGGGATATGTACCATGGACATCGCCAGACGAGAAATGGTCTCATGAACAAATTTCTTTGAAAAGGGTAGACTATATTTTTGATGAACAACATATTGACATTGCTTCTCGTAACTATGTATCGAAAGATAAATCTAAAGGTTGTTATCCTTTCTAGGATAGGTATGAACACACTACTGAATTTGACTCCAATTTTCGACGACCGTTCGTCAGACTTTCCACGATCTATTGTCGATCGACCAACGAATCACAGAAATCAGCGTCGTCGCTCACTTTCCGTCTATCAAAATTGCCTGAGAAGATATATCAGGAGGATTGGCTTGTGGTCTCAACGATGAAATTTCATCGGCAAGATACAAATATTCTCTCATCGACGAAGCATGAGGGAAGCATATCGGCAAGACATATACCATAAGAGTGAGTTTTGAATGTCTACCTAACTCACTATGTGACGTCGATAAGATTACATCGGTAGGAGTCTTGGCGACATACTACAGATCGAAATAATGACAGAAGTTCATCGAATGCACGATGAAATAGGCAAGTCATTACGATGAAAGTTCGTTGGATATATTGCAAATTCGTCAGATGCTTTTGGAGGTCTGTTGAAAATTCGACAGAACAATGTATTTAAAAAAAAAAAAAAAAGCTATTTATTCAAAAGTAGGCATATCGGTGAAAGATCAAGACTGTTACAACGATCATAATTGTCTGAGAAGATATATTGGGAGGACTGGCCTATGGTCTTAGCGATGAATTTTCATCGGCGAGATACTCGTCTCATCGATGAAGCACGAGGGAAGCATATTGGCAAGACATATAACATCAAAGTAATTTCTAAATGTCTACCCGACCCACTATGTGACGCTGATAAGATTACATCGGCAGGAATCTTGTCGACATAGTTGAGATCGAAAGAATAATCATCGGGGAGACTCACCATGTCGGGGAAACTGCAGAATATCCTAGCAATACATGATCTCTTGTCGATGAAGATACAAATGGATCGAAATACTTATCAGGGTGAATTTGGGCAATATTTAAAAGTAGTAGGAGGCTCCAAAGTATATCCATAGGGATAATGACATGACATAAGGACAGGTCAATCAAAGAGACAAAGTTGATGTGCCAAGACCATGAGCATTTAATAGGGGTAGTAAAAGACAAGATGGATTGTCATCAATGCTCAGATATAAAGGACAAATTAGAAGACTTCATTATGAAAATTTAGATCACAATATGATTAACCCTGTTTGGACAAATGCAATGACATTAGTGTCAAGAGTTAAGAGGCCATTCAACTTTGCATTTCAATAAATTATTGTATGCATTGAGTAAGTGTTCACAAGGTAGAAAAAGGACAGTCATATGACTGTTTAAAATATCAAACAACATGTCAGTTGTTGTATTTAATTAGGCTTACAAAGGCAGGGATTTATCATTTTTTGCATACATCTGCAGTCCAAGCTTTAGGCTTGCATTACTTGGTTACTATGTATGAGAAATGAGCAATGAATAATTGTAGAATATGGAGGTTATGGATGATATTATGATGGCCACATTTGATGTTGATCAACAATTGGAGCAAAATATAAAACCTATGATGAGTCATGAGATCAAGGGGACTGTCATGGACAATAAGCACATCCTACGAACTGGATTCTAATTTTGCTAAAAAAGAAAAAATAAAACTAATGAATATTAAACTACACGGTAGAATCTAAATTTGTGGAAAATGATCAATTTGGTGAGAAAAAGTACCTGTAGTGTGTCTTGGATACTTAGCTAGTGTACTAAAAAATAGGATTGCAAACCCAAAATTATTCTCACTCTGAAAATTCAATAGAAAAATACAAAATGTTATCCTGGATACTTAGCTCTTAGGCAGTCAATAAAACAATATGAGCATGATTATGAATGGTTTTACTCGGCCCCACTCTTGATATCCATGTTTGAGAGCCTTCTCTTTAAGACCCCGTGAATCCACTTTGATCCATTGCTGACAAAAGAGATATTAATGTATAAACAAGGAACCACATTTAGACAAATTGGTTGTTGATTTATTCTAAGAAATTTAGAGACTACAAAAAGAAGATACCTGATGGGGATCATGTGGGCTTCCTAGAGAAAGCACTGCAATATGGCCTCGAGCAACAATGAAAAACTTTGGATTAGCTTCACAGTAAATCCTAACAACATGACATTGAAAGTTTCTCAGGTACTGGGTCCTCTCCCCTAGATTAAATTAAGGAAAACATTATTGTAAACACAATATGTATAGAAGAATATGAATGTAAAGGAAAATGAATATTAACAAAACATAAATGTAAATAAAAGTAGTGTGAGCAGAAAATGAATCTAAATTGGTCTTGAACAAATAAAATCATACCCAATTAGCATTAAGTTATACTGACCTTGTACTCATTGCCATTGTCAATCTTGAAGGTTACTTTGATGCCTTTTGCAAAAACTCTCTAGCCATGAGGCAAGAGAAGGCGGGAAAACCAAGTGTATCGATGACTTCCTGACAATCAAAAAGAAACAAGCAACCAGTCAACCCTATTAGAACAGAATAATCTTATGAATTGATTTTATTTGCTTTACTAGCTAATGGATAGTGGACCTAGTTCTCTTGAATTGAGATACTACTAAGATGTGTTGACTGGTGATTTTAGACTATCAATATTCTGCTTCAATCTCTATAAGTTACTTTTGTCCTCAATATATTCAAGATAACTCTGCAAAAAAAATCCCTGATCTCTTAGAAATTATGTAGATTATTTTGTTAATACTTCTCCATTTTGATATTTTCTTTCAAAAATTCATAGAAAGATATGTAATGCCATATTTGAAACTTACATATTTTATTTTACTAGTTCTGTAATTATAGGATATGATTCCAACAATTGTGAAACGCATTGGCAATATGCTGGATGAATGAAGTAAACTATGCAATTGGCATGTGTAAAGCCAAATTCCTTAACCCTTGCTAGCATCCTTCTTGCCTATTTTAAAACATGTGCTTTGGAACAGGGCATGAAAATCCATCTAAGTATAATGAAAAGGAGATTTTGTCAGATATTATATTACAATAAGTTGAATGAATGTAAGTAGAGATATTTTAGCATACTTGCAGATGGTACAAAATTTCATGGTTAAGTGGAAGCCTCCCATCAACAACAAGATCCAAATATCTGTGTATCTATTTCAATCGATCCTCTAAACCCTTCAGAGCTGTCAAATTTTTCACTAACCTGTTATGCACAAAAGTCAAATTTTAGAGACCACTAAAATAAAATAAAATAAAACAGAGCTTTGAAACCAAATCCACACACAACACAATGTTCATAGTGAAAAGTTAGCACTTTCTTTCATCTTTGCATATTGGTTTGATGCTTCAAACGATGCATTTCTTATATTGAAAAGTGCATTACTTACCTTATTGAGCTTCTCTTTGTTTTGAGAATAGTTTAATATTCTCTACTTAACAGGGCCAACCACGTGAAGGTGGAAGCTCATTTGGCCCCTCCCCCCCCCCCCTCACATCACTCTCAATTCCCCATACCCGATCATATAACATTAATCATTCATTCATCCATTAATAACATATAACATTCATTCATTAACATATTCACATTCATTCATTCATTCATCCATTAATAACATATAACATTCATTCATTAACATATAAAATTTATTCATTAAAATATTCACATTCATTCATTAACATATAACATTCATTTTTTCAGTTTTTACATATTATCAAAAATATGGTTGTCATAATATGATTACAATCACTTTTTTTTTTGTTTCTTTTTTGCAGCTAGAAAAAGCTGAAGTGGAGTATCATTTTCAAAATCATTTGTTCCCCCTTCAATTGTTCTAAGCTCTGCTCGTGATCTTAATGTATGCCTAGTCGTGTACTCACAACATGGGCGCCGCTGCAAGGGGGGGTCTGCTGCAATAATAGAGAAATGTTAAATTGATATGTTTTATTATTATTGTTACACATATTTCATTAATTAAAAGAACATCAAAGTGGTGCTCTTTACCTGATTGGGCCACATCATGTTCCTGATATTGTCTTATAGCCTCATGCTCAACATGTTGAACACCCTTTAAATCCTGATCTGGAGTTGAAACACAAAAGATTACATTAATTAATACACCAATTGCAATTAAATACGTTTAAAAGAACATTATAGTGGTCCTCTTTACCTGATGGAGCCACATCATGTTCCTGAGCTTGTCTAGCCTAATCATTCTAAACATGTTGATCATGCTCTACATGCTCTAAAGTTGAAACACAAAAGGTTACATTGATTAAGATACCAAATGCAATTAAAGATGTTTAATTGTATTAATCCATACTACGTTTTGTATAGCACATGAATACATCCAGTACCGGGATGCACACCATGGCCTTCATCTGTAGGTTGTGCTCCACCCTCACCAAGCTACATTCCAATGTCATGTGAAATATTATCATTACTTATCTTTGTAAAACAAATAGGCACATTATTATGAATTAATATTGAATAGATTGCACAAGTATTCAATTTGAAATAAAATTTATTGAGTTTATTTACTTGCGTGCTGGATGCAGTGGAAGATTGTGTTTGCCCAGTTGAGACTCTTAGGTGTTCAGTTAGGGCTCCATAGCCTTGGTGGAAGGAAATCTTCAAGTCCTCTTCTATGGGCACTCTGTTGAAATCACAACCCTGCATTTTTGCATGCGATCATGAATTTTGCTTCTATGGTGTGATAAAACCAAAAATTATTTGCAATTTATTATTTGGATGCAATGTTTAATTTATTGATACTTACAAATCGTGCGACTAATTTTATATAACCACCAGAGCCATGTTGTGTTGCCTGTGTTTTTCTAGTCTTGCCTTTGTTGCCTTCGATGTGTCGGACAATCTATGAAAATTTTGAAATACGTTAGATTATGTAAAAAGAAAGAATAATCAATATATAATTAAATTGTTGATAGTATCACATACCTTACTTGGCCTGGCAATGTCTTTCCTTTTTTCTTTTCAACCTTCTCCTTTCCATCCGACACCAAGTCCTTCCACTCCCTCTCTGGAATCATGGGGGGATGCTCGTACTTTTTGTTCTTCTCTAAATGTGACCTATATTGGTCCCTCACATACTTTAGATAGGTACCATCTTTCTTAAGGACCTTGGTTCGATTGAATGTTTTATCACCGAACAACACAACTAAACAGTTAATGAGCTCATCTTTTAAATCTTGATTTTGGGAATTCCACCGTGTACGTATGGTGGGCCCGAAGAGTTCCAATGTAATATCACTTAGATGTTTATAAAAAACAACATTTCTTGCAAAATGATCATGGGATCATTAGTCTATAAAGAGTGATCAATAAGTAAATTTCAATTGGATTATATATAATAATAATTAAAACATTTTAAAGTAATTGGGACCTTCTCTATCTTTATGGGAAGGAAATCCTTGGTCACCACAAATGTGACCGACAATGTTCCCGTACTAGTAATACGGGAAGATATAGGAAATGTTGCTAAAACATCACCAGTACTAGTGGCCTCTGCATCCATAGGTACTGACACATGTAGTGGCATGTGTTCGTTGCCAGAGGGTGCATTACCAAATGCCTGCATGGTATGTGTTGCCGACATTTCAGTCGACAATATAGGCACAAATGATTGGGTTGGATGATGTGTTGTATGCAAAGGAAGATCAAGATTGACACTTTTACTAACCCCTACTTCCTTGGCAACACTTGCAATACCTTGATCATGGCCACCAACATGATGAGGACGCAAATAATCCTATAAAAATAACACATATTTTAGTTCATGACATAAAAGAGTACAAAATATAAAACCATGAATGAACTTATGTTATAATTAAAGATATCATGACAACTTACTTGCAAGTTCTGTGCTCTCTCAGATAATATTTTAACCCTTTCTCTTATCTCATCTATTTGAGGCACTATGAATGCCAACTTAAGGATTTCTTCATTGCATATTTTTTGGGCCTTCCTCATCATATCCACAGGGTTTGCGGAAAATAAGATGTCATCATCGCATTATAGTGACTGCACCTCCATATGGATGCTCTCGTGTACTGTTGGTGCCTTTCCCCGATCAGCTGACTGCAACAAGAATATTAAAAACATTATCAAAATTAACCCAATAAACTCATGAAAAAAATATAATAATAATTTTTTTTGCTCGTATCTAATTTGTACAATTACAATGAGGTAAACCTATCGGATAGAAGTGCCTGAACATGGATCGTGATCTGCGCTCTGGGTCGAAGCCTTCCTCGTATGATCAATGTCCTGCTGTGACAAAAATTAAATATAAAAAACATTACCGAAATGAAACCAATAGACTTACGAAAAAAAACATAATAATAAAATGGTATATTGGAGTCATTAATTGGAGGTTGGGTAAAATAGTATATAGTACATACCACCCCCATAGTAATTGTGTTTGTATCTAAGCGATTCAAATTGTAATCAATTAGCAACTCTTCCCCTATAGTTATTGATTTTATCGCACATACGAATACATGGTTTCCCTCTCGCGCCTCAAATATATAATTGAGTTGCTTATTTGTTGACCCAGGTTGTGTACTATTTATAAACCTTGCAATATTCCTTGATGCTTTTGGCCTCCTACCAATGTACCTAGCCACTCCTTTATTTTGATCTTTATCTTTTAGTTGTATATAATTTGCTGATAGTGCATACCTACGCATACTTCGTGTATATCAAACCAGCTGCATCCAATCTTTGTAGTTGTAACAGGGTCCAACATACTCCATCAACTCAGTAACTTTTTCGTAACAGACCTTTATGTCATCCATGCAAAATAGGTCCAAACCATGTAATGACGATGGTGCTATGCGATATATCCTCTCGTTGACACAAAGACCGGTGTTTATTGGAGGAAGTTCCTTGGGTACCCATTGTTTCCGTAGATTTTTGTACCTCAAGGGCACCTCGATGTCACCTATGCTCTCATCATCATAAGAACATGACCCCCTTCAGCAAGAAAAAATTCCATGCATTTACGAAATTTATTCTAATCTTTTGACCTCTAGTTGATCTCCCTCTTTTAGACCTACTACATGTCTCGCTTTCCTCTTCTCTTCCTGAATTTCTCTCGCTCGAGGAAGACAAATCTAAAAAATACCTATTTGGTGGTACCTGCTCTCATAAGGATGTTGGATGAAGTTATTTCATGGTGATGTGATCCGAAGGTGATGTTATGATTAATCTATCATTTCATCGCTAGAATTTGACAAGTTATAAGGTAATCAAGTCTTGATAGATTGCAAGTTATTGTTACTACCGTCCAAATGTGTCCATCACAAATCAAATCTACTTAACGTTTTAACTCCCAAACTTTGTAACAAGTGTCAAATGTGACTATGGTCCACCAGTTACACAACCAAGGCATCAAATGTATTCTTTAATTGTAATCAAAGGACTTTTTCTCTTCATTCAAGTAAATAAACTTGAAGGGAAACACCACCAAGTGGTTTATTGGACACTTACATGACTAAAAATAGCAGCAAATTTACATTTAATTTCAATATGAATAAGTGGTTAACGGGGAGGGAGTGTGTCCTAGGCCTGGTAAAGTCATCATAAGTTTATGCTTTGGCAATAAAAATTGTTTAGGTCATCTTAAATCTTCCTATGTCTAATTGCTAGGAGACTTTTGGTATGTTTTAAGGTAGGATGAGTGGTCGCATCAATGTTCTAATTCTATATGACAAGGTTTCAACATCTTCAAATAGTGAAAGTTATTTCTCATAGTCATTTGAAACAACAAAATTTTGATTATTTATGATGGTAGGATTTGATAATTTAAAAGAATTGGCTACCCAACAAACTTAAAGTTAAAAGAAACTTTTTCAGTTTAAGGGGTTAGCACTTTCTTTCATCTTTGCATATTGGTTTGATGCTTCAAACGATGCATTTTTTATCCCACTTCTATCGTATTGTATTCCCATCCCTTTGCAATTTTTGGAGGAGTTGATACCAAAATTTCATATCATATACCACTTTCTTGAAGCAATTTTTTGTGTTTTTACAATTTTCTTGAAGTTCTTTTGTATTGTATGGATCCATACGAGCTTGAAATGCTCTGAGATCATTGGTGTAGATAAATATATGTGTTCCATTTCATTTGCATTTGTTTTGAAGTTCTCAATCACTGTTTTGTGGGAGAAAATAATCAAATACAGGGATTGCCCTGTTGTGCCTATGTAAGGGTTTGAGGGCTAAATAGAAATGACATCCACCAATCCACCCACTATCTTGGAACTGTAACTCGGTGGATTGGTGTGCATCATGGTGGATTTGATGGAGTTTCAAATCTTGTTCTTTGAATTCCATTTATGTTTTTCCCTTGTCTTGGCTTGTTACATTGTTTGGGAGGAACCTAAGATTGGGTTTTACCTTGGCTTTCATAAAAATCCTAATGCTCCATGTAAAACCTTGGGTGAGATATATTCGGTCATTACCTTTTTGGAGTGGGTATTAAAATGACTTATGTCCATTGTTTCGTCTAGGCCAAGCTTCTTTTTATAAATTGAGTTAAATATTTTTCCTAACTTTATTACTTCCTAAGTTTAGGTTGGCCCATGCCCTATGTTACTGATATTAGCCCAAACCTAAGGGGAGGGTTAATAATCAAAAAAGCTTCTAAAAATTCAACTATGGAAGCTACAAACTTGACTGTAAATGTGGCCAAATTGGCCCAAAAGATAGATGAAAGAGAATAAGCTGGGAAGAAAAGTTTGATGGAGAAGTATAACACCATTATTGGAGAGTATAGTAGAATACAACAAAGGAATGTTGAGCTGCAAATTGAGGTAGACAGATTGAAGTACAGACATGTGGGGGAGTCTTCTAGTGCTCTTGGTACCCTGGCCATACCTTCTACATCAAGATCAGTACCTCCAAATTCTCCAGTTGTTTCTACTCCTAAGTCCCCCATCCAGACTCCTACTCCTAGTCCTTCATTAGAGCCAGTTGAAGAGGAGGTTGAATACTCTGTAGATCCCACCAAAAAGAAGATGCTTAATAAGATTAGAGAGCTATAGGCAGCTCTTAAAGCAAGTGATAAGGGAGCAGTTGCCAAGCAAAATGAAGTTGTAGACACATTTTTGAGGCATTTGAATGAGGGAGTTGATGATAGATTACCATCGGTTTATTCTTTATATTATTTATTCTTAGATTCAATAAGAAACATTACTAGGGATCAAGAATTAGTTTTTCCTTTAGTTGAGAAGTGGATCCCTAAAGCCAATGACCTAGATTTTATGTATAAGGCCTCTAGATTTGATGCAGAAAGCAGGCCCCAATCATTAAGGCCTACTCAAGTTTTTGTAAAATCATTGCAAGGTTTTCAAGCCTTACCTGATGATTTGAGTAGGAAGATTAAGGAACTGGTAAAGAATTTTGATGACTGGAGTGGTACGTCTTTACCAAATTTAGTAGATTCCCATGGAAATGTTAGATCATTGCAGTAGTGGTAGGATAGGGTGGATGAAGTCATCAATTCATAAATCAAATTGATTTGTGATGACTCATATTATGATATGCTGATGAGTTGTATGGATAAAATCATTAATGCCAACACATTTTTGGAGTCTTTTGAAACAAAATTGCAAATCAATGACTATCTTAGGTTGTGTAATGTTGTTGTAGTATCTCATGCTCCAAATAGTTGATATTATTGATGAACATCCAATTCGTTTCACTATTATCCTATTATGTTGAGCTATTAAATGAGATGATCTGTTATTATTGATGTTGTTTATAAGTTTGGTGCAAAGGTTATAAATGCATTAAGGGGATCACCCTCCCGGGTCTTGCAAATCCCAAAGAGTAGGAGGTTTATTAAAACCCTCGTCAGTTGGTCTAGGTCCTTCGAGCTGCCCCTGATTGGAATTGGAAATTCCATAGGTAGATTAGAAGATAAACTTGGTTACAGTAAAAACAACCAACATATCCGTACAAGCTTGAAATGATCTGAGATCATTGGTGTAGATAAATATATGTGTTCCCTTTCATTTACATTTGTTTTGAAGTGCTTAATCACTATTTTGTGGGAGAAAACAATCAAATACAAGGACTGCCCTATTTTGCCTATGTAAGGGTTTGAGGGTTAAATAGAAATGACATCCACCAATCCACCCACTATCTTGGAACTATGACTTGATGGATTTGTGTGCATCATGGTATGATAGAGGTTCATTGCATTTAGGGGTCTATTAAAGCAAGAAACTTGGCATTGAATTGATGCCCTAGGGCTGACAGGGGCAATTTTCTTGTGAATTTGTGGTTGTTAAGTCAGGGTTTATCAGTTTGATGGATATCTCGGTAGAGTCATGGTGACACTATTTGATGGTCCAATCTCTACTTTGAAACAAAATATCTCTAACAACTCTAAGAGCTATAATGGGATGGCATTAAAGGAACCTTCATATGAAGGATCTTCTAATAAAGGACCTTTGAATTAAGGTCTTCATTTGAAGGTCCTTCATGCCAAGGTTCCTTTTATAAAGCATTTTGGACATGAAATATTTAAAATAAAAAATATCTTCATTTGAAATTCTTGACATGGCATCATTTTTGAATGAAGGTTCTTCATTCAAAGGTCATGATGACATCACCTTCAAATGAAGGTTCTTCATTCAACTGGTATTTTGTAATTTTGAATGTGTGATAATAATTTAGGGTTAAAAATAAATCCATTTGAGCCTTTTATAAATGAAAGGGCATTTGATGTAAGCATATGCCTTGTCAAAATTTTAACTTAATAGTAAGGGCATCATGAGTAGTTTGTTGGGCCCATTCAACAATCTCCAATGCAAGGATTGAATTGTCTAGAATGTATCTACTATCAAGAAAGCCAATTTGTTTACCTCTATGACTATATCTCAAGCAATAGGTTTAATTGTGATGGCAATGATATTGACAAGGATTTTGTAATCTAGGTGTTGAGAAGCATAATTGGTCACCATCCTAGGAAAGATTCTTCATTCTCACTTTTAGGTGTTAAAATTTAACAATACGTAGATTGATGAAAGAGCCCAAAGAGCCTTTCTCCATGTTATCCAAGTACACATAGCAGCGATCTTCTCTTATATGGTTGGACATGATTTCAAGAACTTAGCTAGGAATTATTCATTTAACTTAAGGTTTTCTCATAATGCCATCATTGGAGAAGTATGATCAAATTCTTCTATTATGAAGAATTGGTCTATGTGCCTCTAGTAATCACTATAAAAATGTGAAAGACAAAGCTATTTTATTTTTTTTGTCTTATCTTATACCATTTTACGAGAATGGGGGGGCTAATGTACGAGAATATCTTTGGAAACTAGGCATGAAAATTGTAGGTTAAAGAGAATGGGGCTGCCAAACTTAGAGTACTCATTGTCCCTTGGTCGTCGATTTTCCCTGAGTGCCCTCAACCTCGTCCTCGGCATTGGTATTGACCTTTTTTTAGCTCCAAACTCTTCCTCGGCGCTGGTATTGACCTTGTTTTCACTCCTCCAAACTCTTCCTCAGTGCTTGTATTGACCTTTCACTTCTCCAATTTGATGAGCTACAACCTAGTTTCGTTAGGTTTTAGAGTATGTTAATTAAATTTAAAATTATGGTGCCATTTAGAGCAGTGAATATAAAGCAAGCAAAGCCTATTATGGCGCCATTTAGAGTAGTGAATATAAAGCAAGCAAAGCCTATTATAGTCATGAATTAAATAATAAAACTCCTAGGATACTTTGTGAAACCATTTTCCTTGGTTAAAGGGAGGCCATAAAATATACCTTTGGATTTTTTCAATCTTCAAATATAAGGATTTCCAAGGTTCTTAGCAACATGAGTAATGAAAATGTGTGCAACAAGAATTTTTGAACACACATGGAATCTCCTTGCCAAAGAAAGGGGCTTCATAATTTAATATGATATTTTTTCTCAGCTCTAGAAATGATATGTTTCCTTAAAGACGAAGGAGAAACCTAAAAGGTAAAATAGATGCTTAGGAATCTCAACACTTCCTTATGATCAACCCCCTTCTATCCATAGGAATTGAACCAATTGGGCTTGGATAAGAAGGATTTCCTATAACATTGAGTTTTATGCCACTATATATTTGACCTTAAAGCTTTCTAGAAAATATCTAGGCATTGAATATCCTAAATAATGTCACGTTTGTCCTCCAAGAGAGTGAGAAAGGAGTCATTAGAAAAATGACCATTGAATAGTTGGGCTATAGAGTTACGAAAAGTAGCACCTTATATAAGGTTCCATGATATACTATTAGCCAAAAGATATCCAAAGGCTTCCATAAAAAAACACACATAAAGTAGGAGCTAAGGGAAAAACATGAAAAATTGAATGAAAACACCCAAAATCCTCAAATTTATGTCCATTCATGGTAATACAAGTATAACCATCATAACTTTTTTTTGAAAAAAGTAAAAAAAAATTGAGGAACAAATCCTAGATGACATAACTAGTCCAATTCAACACCAGAGGTAGCAAGAGATTAATGAAATTACCACAAGTTTTAAGTAGAAGTAAACTACCATTTTCAAGGTTTAATGCTAGTATGAAATTGTGACTAGCTAAATGGAAAGAAAATTAGAAAATTGTAACCAACATTTAAGTGGAAATAATTAAAAGTAACCACACTTTTTGCATGGTTGAACCAATTTAAAAATTCAGCCAAAGGTGATAGTAAGAAAATTAAAATGCACCTTTATGAAATATTTAGTCTAAGAGTTAAATTTGGATGGAAAAGTTAGTAAGAAGTAGTGTCGAAAGTGGAAAATTAATCATGAAATCATGGCTAATAGAGCATACAAAATATATTGGAAAAGTGAAGAGAACTTATATCTGCACATAAACACACTCAAAATAATAATTATATCATACAGTTCATTTGAGAATATATTACAATATGGCTTTTACAAAGCCTTTCAAATATACCTTCCCATTTGAACTACTATCTTATAAGAATATAACTAATTATTTGATAACAAAAATAAACAAGTTAGTAAGGTGAATTTATTAATATTAATCTCAATATTCCAACACCCTCCCTTAAGTTTTACATTCCTCAAAACAAAACATGTTGATTGAAACAAACAAATATATGTAGGCTAAGCTAACAATCAGTAAACTTTTCTTTAAGTTCTCCCTCAAGAACATCATTGGTTTGAGTTATACAAGTCCACACTATGTGATCCTTTTTCCTACAATAATAACATTCATTTTTATTTTTTTATTTTTATTACCTCATGAGTATAATACATTCTCATGTTGAGAATCAACTTTTAAATCTTTTCCATTGTTCTTGTGTTTGAGAAGTTATTGGACTAAGCATAGAAATAACATTGTTGTATTTTCAAACTATTTAACAAAATATCCTTAGCATCTTCATCATCTAATAGAGCCTTGAATTCTACCAGTTGTCTAATGAGAGATCTCAAATTTCTTATGTGATTAGACATAGTGATTATATCTCTCATTTTGAATCTAAATAGTTGAATTTTTAAGAAAAACTTCATATTAACTATTTTTGCTCCAAATATTTTATTGAAATTATCCCAAATTTCCTATGATGATTTATCTAAATCTATATAATAAAATTTAATGTCATAAAGGGAAAGACCAATAATATATTTGACTTTATTATCTGTTTTATGTAATTCCAATAACTTATTTGCATTTGTAGGTGGTGTTTTGTTCCCATGCATGATTCTCTATTATTCATTTATTGCATTTGCATTTTTGTTTTCCAAGTATGAAATTTAAAACATTTTTTTTTGTTTAAAAGAATCTTTATCTTATAAATATGAACTAAAAATATTTGAAAACTTTAATGTCAACCTTATCACTCTAAAAAGTACAACTTAAACATCCCTTTCAAACCTTGTAACCAGTTTTGAACCACTCTCCAATTCATTTTTCCTCATCACAAACATTGACACCATTTTACTGTTCTATACAACTTATTGAATCCTCTTATGCATCAAACTTATTTAATTGTTTCTTTAAAGACAAAAAAATAAATTTGAAAATATTACTTTTCAAACTTCACACTTCCTTCTTATTATTACCAAATGCCATTATTTTAAATGAAAAACACATGAATGTTATAAATGCATTATTTCTATAAGGAAACAAACCATATATCTCTTTTTAATGACCAACTTAAAGCAGATTGCAAATAGAATCTTGGTCATTGTATAGAACATTGAAAAATTGATAACAAAGAATAAAAAAACTACTACAAAGACCTAGGATAGGCTAGAGGCCCACAGTAGAACATTCATCACAAAGCAACTAGCCTTTACAGTGATTTTGCACTCATTGATTCCATAAAGAAAACCTTATCTTGATTATAATCAATCATTGTCACATATGATCACATCATTCTTGACCATTTGATATCATGAAAAACCTCCAAAATATAGTATTCAAATAACCCATATCATCAGCAAGACAAGTTCCATCGGGGTGAAATGAAAAGGTCATACCAAGCATATAGATCTCATTGATGAAGTTCCATCAGCAAGAAACTTGTCTTGTCTCACCGATGAAAGAACAAGGAGTTGTATGGGCCAAACCAACGCCATCGGAGTAAGATCCCTGAGTTAGCCTGAGTGCATTTGTCTCATCCAGCTTGAATACTTTGTGGTGAAATAAGATGAAGGAAAAATAATTTCTGTTGATCGAACTGTGCCAGTAAACGTCTCATCCACCATTAAATCTCACTTGCATGTCACACCAATGACTCCAATATCATTTCATGCGAATTTAAATTTTAACCGTCGATCCTTTACTTTTGTTAGATCATCGAATGACTGCCTTCAAAAGGATGATGTAATCTCCATCTTAGCACCAAGGGCCCACCACATTATGCATCGCCAAGGAAAGACACGTGGCGCTCGCTCGTGATATTGTAATCAATAAACACCTTGCATCTTTGGTTCACGCGATGGCGGGAAATCGTTGATCTCCACCATCGGTAATCATGTTCATTCATAGCAGTCACCAGCATTGAACATAACCGTAGAGCAACTTTTCATCAAGATTATAACATCACTGTCGATTTTGAGCACGTGCATCTCGCAGCCGCTTTAGTAACCTGTCATATAATGTATGAAAACTCGACATAAATATTAAATCACTTTGATTATTCCTTTGGCACCATCGACTGAGACACGTGGCGCTCACCCATGATATCACAATCAGTTGAAACTTAGTGGTGAGGTCATCATGGGATTCCAGGGAATGGTCAAGACCAATTGATGGATGATCGACGGTCACTAAAAAATTGTTCCCTACAAAAAATAAAACAATTATTAAAGGGACAAGGGGAAATCACCTAGGCTGATGACAAACGATGACTTAATGTTGTTTTTAAACACGAGGGCACAGGCCAACCTAAACTTAGGAAATAATAAAGTTAGGCAAAAAGATTTAACTCTATTTATTAGAAGGGGCTCGGCCTAGACAAAGCAATGGGACATAAGTCAATTTTAAAACCCACTCCAAAGGGTAACGGCTGAATAGATCTTACCCAAGGTATTAGATAGAACATTAGGATTTTCATGAAGGAAAAAATAAAAAATCCCAACCTTAGGTTTCTTCCGAATAATATGACATACCAGTACAGAGACAAGATTATAATGGAGTTCAAAGAACAAAATTTTAAGCTCCATCACAATGGGTACACCAAAGAGGTGTGGAAGGTTAATTAGA
The DNA here is from genome assembly GCA_007115665.2 of Sequoiadendron giganteum. Lineage (NCBI taxonomy): Eukaryota > Viridiplantae > Streptophyta > Pinopsida > Cupressales > Cupressaceae > Sequoiadendron > Sequoiadendron giganteum. The sequence goes on along the minus strand of CM021108.1, from coordinate 28,171,670 downwards.
GAAAAATTGGTCTATTTTTTATACATTTGTGTAGTACATGAGGTCAATTGGTAGGTTATTTAGCCAATGATATGTTTGTGCAAAAAATTTCTTAATGGAGAAATGATGAACTATGCATCCACTTACAAAACCTCTGAATTAGGAAGATAATCAAGCTCCATTACTCAAATCATATTAATTTTGCAATAGGAAGAGAGGAAGAGGGAGAGAAAGAGGGGGGAGATCAAGAGAGGGGTAATGAGAGAGATAGAGAGGAAGATAGATATGTAGATGGAGATGGAGATGGAGATGGAGATGGAGATGGAGGAGGGGGATATGGAGAGAGAGAGAGAGAGAGCTGGAGAATGAGAGAGCAATATATAGAAAAATACATATAGAGATGGGAAGTGATATATAAAGAGAAGTAGAGTGAGGAAGATATATATGGTAGAGAGATGGAGAGATAATGAGATAGAGATAGAGAGATAAGGGGTCCTTGGTCAAGGGGATGAGATTTCTTGTGGTAGATATAGGTTTGAAAGCATAGGAAATACCTTTCTTCTGAAGAATTTTGGAAATCCTATTGGAGAGGTCTTCAATGTAGGGGAGGGTGGAAAACTGGGAAGGGGTGGTTCCATAAGGCTTGGGGGTTGGATTAGCTCGGTTTTTGGCAATTGCAAAAGCTTTGAGGATTTGTTTGTCATGATAGCCATTGAGTTTGAAAACACAGTAGAGATGGGAAAGTTCAAGATCAATGTGGTCTTTATCACAAATGCGATGAGCCCGAGTTGCAAGAGTGTTGAGGACACAAGCCTTTTGTGTTGGATGGTGATGGGAAGAAGAATGAAGATAGAGGTCTGTATGTGTGGACTTTCTAAAGACACGATGAGCTAGGGAACAATAATTAAAATTTTAATAAGATAAATACTTGTAAATTAAATTAATGCTAATAACTTTTAATTATTATTTGTAATTGCATAAAAAGACATAAATAATTAAAATAATTTTAAAACTTAAATCTAAATTAAAATTTTTTAAATAGAATAAACTAAATGCAAAGTCAGAATATATCAAAATCCAAATATTAATAATAAAAATAATAAACTTATTAAGTTAATAAATAATTAAATAAAAAGTAAACTTAATATATTAATTTTTTTTTATAAAATTGAATGTAAATTTTTAAATAAATTTGATTTAAAATATTAAAATCATAATTGAAATAAAATATTTACAAGTAAAATCGAAGTGTCTTTTTATACAATTTACTCTCTTTTGATATCCCTATTTATCTTCCCCTCTCCCTCTTTATTTCTCTCTAACTCTCCTACTTCTCTTTATCTCTCTCACTCTATTAACAAGAAAAGACAAACTTGGGGTCTAATCGGATGTGACAGGGCTCAACAGTATAGGGCAAGATGCAAATAAATTGAACAAGTTCCAAGGCAAAGGAAAGATTGAGCGGATCTCAAAATACTTTGCATTAATCATGTCGGGTACCTCCAGAAGAGCGCCCACAAGTTTACATCCTCCAACCACCAGGATCATAGAAAATTAATCATGAAGACTACTAGCCACCGCAGTTAAAAAAGGCCAACCTGGGTCATTTAAAACAATGTCTTTGTAGGAATAGTGTGTGCATGTAGAAGCTCGGGATTTTTACTTGGTGATAGAAGTAGGCGATAAAGGGATGGAGACTCCTCTGGCCTTGGACACCGAAAATCAATTGCAAGCATTCCGAGAAGTGATAGACAAAAGGCTGAATGGGGTACTAGCCTCGTCCCACCCGTTGATACTCTGGGCAACCAAGAAGGTTGTAGGATCGGAGTTCCTGAAAGCATATCACAAGTTCTGGTCCAATGCAAAAATACCAACAATGTTTCTAGCGGTGCTCCTCCACATGGGTATGCCGAAGGAAATAAAAAATAAACTGACCCAGAGGGTCTTCATTCACGCATGGCTGGGAGACATTGATGCAGCCTTGGATAATGTGGACAAAAATAATCTCATCCCAATGCCCCAGAACTACTACGTGTTGAGCATATGAGGAAAGGAGGTCATGAAATTCCCTCTGGTCAGGACAATTGACCCAAAAGGGTTTGAAAAATGATGGGATGAAAGGGACTAGAGCATCACCTTCTTGCTTAGAGAAGCCAAGCTAACCACCAACCAACCTTGTGGTTAGGTAATGCGATATGTGCAAGACGAAGGGCTAGCAGAGGGGATAGCATCAAGAGACAACGTCGACTGGGACTTAGGCTCCAGGGAAGAATGGATACCACTCGATTCCAAGGACCCAGAGGAGAAAGTGAAGGGGCCAACTCACCAGAACTGCAGAGTAGACTACCCGGTGATTGCAAATTATATTGCATATAAGAAGCGGGTGGAATCAAAAGACTCTGAGGATGAAGACTCTGAGGGGGGAATGGAAACCTGACTCAGCCCACCATGCCATGGTCTTTTCTAAGCTCTTGCATAATATTAATGAATCTAGATAATTGTAAGGTGTAGATGTTTTAGTCAATCCCGCCTCTGAATTGTAGTGCCTATGCATTTTCCTAGACTTTTTGTATTTAGTTAAATCTCTATAAAACTTGAATCGTAGTGCATGTATTTAGTTAAATCTTTGAATCAAACTCCATATGAATAGAGTTTAATTTGTCAAAAAAAAATTCATTTCAATTGCATGTGAATTCACTAAGAGAATTTTAATCAATTTTCACATCTCTATAAAACTTATCATGTTATGTCTTATATTTCAATGCCTTGTACACCCTCTCTCTATTGACTGTAAAATTTTAATTTGTTCTGTGTTGTTCCTTCCTTCGAACAATAATAATTGGTAAATCTTTTATTCGATGTGGTAAAATTTTAGCTATTTCTCTTACTTCTTGTGGAAAACTTATGGTATGTCCTTTATATTTGTATTGACCTCCAGTTGCATGTGTGACTTGAAGTATTGGATTTACATGCCCTATCGACATTTCCCCAATTTGTGTTAAGTTTGCAAGTTCTAATGGTTGTGGGACTAGGATTCATATTATTTAATGTCGAAAATTGATGTTTATGTTTCTCTTGTCAACATCTATTGTAAATTGGGCCTTCAAGAACTCATACAACCTTCATTGTAGGGTAACTTTCTTGACAAATGTAACACATGCTTGGTGCTACAAGTTTATCTAGACCATGTCGAAATATAATTTGTAAATCTTTCAAATCAATTTGCACATTTCTATTGTTATTGCATGTACCTAGATCTCTTTCATTTTGTCTTCTTTGCACTCATCTTCGTCTTCTCAATTGAGAGGTTAACTCCTATTGTGGACTATTATTTTCTTCATGATTTTCAGTTTCAACATTTATTGCATCTTGAACTCTATTATCTAGTGTTTGTAACACATGATCTATTGTAATTGAATTCATTCCTTCAAATTTACCCTCTATATTCTCATGAGATTCATAATTCCTTTCAACTAATTCACGATTGCATACTTGTATTTGTTGTTTTTCTATCTCATTAAATTGGTCTAAATGCTCATTTGTTTTTAATCTTCTTAATATATATTGCTCATCTTCAGATTCTCGTACACGATGTATTCTTCTTTTTGTAAATTATTCATTTGTTCACGTCTTTGTCTCATGTAATTTTGAGCATATTCTCTTCGTTGTTCTTCATTTTCAAAATTTAATATTGAGCGAGGCATCCTAAATAATTATTTAAAAGTAAAATTAAAAATTAAAAAACACTATAAATATGAGAAATTTTACTATACACTAATTTCATAAAAAAAGATATCACATAATTAATACATATTTATTGATGAATCTTATTTATTAATAATTAATAATTAATAATTTGATCTTCTTAATAAAAAAAATATGTCTTCTAAAAACAATTGAAAAATAAAATATATGCAAACTCTTTTGTAACAAATAAACTAGCATACCTATATTTTAGAAATATATGTAAAGTACGCCGAGATATATCCTTTTCAAGGCACCTATTTTTAATCAATTCAACCTTAACTCAAATTGAAGCTTAACCCTAACCATAAAGCTATATGAACCCTAATCATAACCCTATTTAAATCCAGTTCAAATTACTGGCTCATAGATAAGGACAAATTCCCTAGAAGAGTGTCTTGCAAGTTTAAAAAAGTGTAGTTGGAAAACCCAAACTTTGAAATGGTTGTCACTGACTCCTAGATAACCCAAACAGTTGATCATCTCACTAAGATGTGCATGCTCAACATAAAGTTAAAATTCATAAAACTTAGACTGAAAGAGTGGAATATCCAAATCTTTAGAAACCTTTTCAGAGAAATAATCTCCTTGAAAGTAGAATGGCTAAGATCCAAAAGGACCTCTCAAATGATTTTTCTTACATCCTAATAGAAGAAGAGAGGAATCTCATAGTTCAATTGGGTAGTGTCTACAGTTTTGAATAAATCTATTGGAGACAAAAATCAAGGATTAAATGACTTAAATAAGGTGTAAAACCTATTTTTTCATTTAACATGCAAAATGAGAAGGCAAAGAATAATAATATGAAGACTGAAGATGCTTATGGATAAAATTTTGATGATCCTGACACCATCAAGGCTTCCTTGGTTTCCTCTTGGGAAAACATGCTCGTGGAGGAAAATGAAGACAAAAATGAGAAGAAAAGCAAGATCTCTTCTTGGATCATATCCTGACCTTGGATGATGATTCTAAATTATAATAAAGTAGCTAAAGATGTCATTAATGAAGAATGTATCTAATGATGTGGTCATGCAAGAAGTTAAGACATCTATTTTTAGAATTGAAAGTCTCAAGCCCAAATGGTTTTTGTACCTTCTCTTTCCAAAAGTTTTGGAATGTAATCCTAACTTTAATTGAACCATAATCCTAACCTTACCTCTGACCTCGACCCTAACCCTATTTGAACCCCAACCCTAATCTTCACCCAAATAAATTTATTGTAGAACCCTAACCCTAACCCTAGAGTTGAACCCTAACAATAACACTAAGTAAAAACACTATAATTGAACCTTAACCCTAAGTAAACCCTAACCCTAATATAAACCTAAACCCTAAATTAACCTTAACCTTAGTTAAACTCTACCCCTAATTGAACCCTAACCCTAATCTTAATAATCACCATAAGTTTTTTGGTAGATTTAATAGTAACCATAATTGATCCTTATACCTAACCCTAATTTAGCCCTAATCATAATTTTAATTGTACCCTAACCCTAATCTGAATTCAATTTTGGCCCCAATTGAAACACCAACCCTAACTTTAACCATAATTGTAACCCTACCCATAACCTTAATTTTAACCATATTTTTTAACCTTAATTCTAACCATAATTTTCTTATGACTCTGACATAACCCTAACCTTGATTGTAAACATAACTCTATCCCTAACACTAACTGTGGTTATAACTATAATTGTAACTCTACGTTTTAGCCTATTTCTAATCCCAACCTTAACCTTCACCATAACCCTAACCCTAACCATAATTTTAATATTTTTTAAATTATAATACTAATAAGTAGGTTTAAAATTATAATATTAATAATTATTACTATAAAATTAATGTTCTAATTAATTATTTCAATTATATCTCTAAAATTAATAATTATAATAGTAACTTTGATATATAATCATGATATTAAAATATTTCAAAATAATTATTTAATAGAATTAAAGTTATAGTATAATTTGATTAGATCTCTTTTTATCCAAATTTGTGTTCATTTTTTTTCTTCCTTCATTTTTAATTACACTTTTTTCTTTATTAGAACTTTTCTTATCTATGTGTATAATTCTCACTCTACTTCTTACCTTAATTCGAATCTCAATCTTAACATTCACCCAAACCCTAAACCTAATCTTAATTCTAATGATTTTTTAATTATAATAAAAGAATAATATCATAATATTATAAAATAAAGGTTATAACCCTAAAATTAAATATTTGAATTATATCCCTAACCTTAATAAATATTCAAGAAAATCTAAAATAAAATAATAATTATTTAACAAGATTAAATTTCAATATTAGTTAAATTTGTGTTGTAATTATTTGTATTCATTGCCACATCTAACTATGTATGGTAGTGTTAGCAATCAGATATGCACCCTAACAGATTTGCAAAAAATCAGACTATTTGTTGCAACATTGAAACTCTTTCCAGACGTGGGTGATCTATGAGGAAAGAGAATCTCCAGAGTGAGATGGTTCTCCGTATAATGATCCTATTCTAAAAATCTTCTTGGGAAAAGGATAGAGAGAAAACAAAAACTTAAAACCTATGATTTTCGAAATGATTTTCAAATATTAAATGATGAACTAATGACTATTCTGGATTTTCCTCACAAACGGTGCTAAAAAACTAACAAGACTTTCACAACCTCTCAAGAACAATTCTTACATAAGTACTTTGCATGAAGGTCTATTCAAAACACGACATGCAACCTGTATACTTGCACTTTTCTGCATCAAACTACAACCTAGGACATAACAAGGACTTCTTGAACTGAAATCACAAGATAAACATCAAACTGCAACTGTAAATGGACACAAAATGGTAGGTAGGAATGTTGTTTTTTATTCACTGTAGGAGTATGCCAAAAATAATCTCCACTGAGTACAAAACAGTTTTAGCTCAAAAATGTGTAAGAGCAAAAATAGACTAAACCCCCAAACCCTAAGTTTTCTCCAAAGATATATGTCACAAACCCTAATCCGAGCTCTTGAAAAAATCTCAAGGAAGAGGTCCCTAAAACTGTGCAACAAGTCAGCATAAAAGTGGAAAGTCACACTTTTTGCATGCATCAACTGTCTAGCTTCTAAAAATAGCAAAAAACTTCTTTTAAAGCAAGGAAAACACCTTATCTCTCCAACTGAAAACTCAATTCCGACCAAAGAGAAAGTCAACACTTAACTGCTAAAAATAGCAAGAAAATAAAGCAATTTATAAAGCATTGCTTTGCTTCTGCTTTACATGATGCAGTTTTACAATCATTCCATTTTACAATTAAAGATTTAAAACTCTTTCGCATAAAATACCTTATATCTCCTTTACAAGCTTTGATTTTTCTATAAAAAATCATAAAATTATACAATCTCCTCCTTACATATTTTAATTGTTTTCCCTAAAAACAATTAAAACAAAATAAAGATAAAATAAGCCTAGGTACTAAACCTAACCCTAAGGCATATTACGTTATTGATTTTAAAAAAAAACAAATGCCTTAAGATATCACTAAGACCCTAAATTATTAACACTGAGGCTTATGATTCTTGAGTAATCCCTACAAGGCTCGACCTATGCAAAATACCATGGTGACATACAATATAAAACTTAACACTAAGTTTCAAAAATGCAACAAAAGTCCTAAGCTCAAAATTCTCCATCCCATGGCAAAGTCACTTAACCTAAACTCGAATTAGGTCAAGATGACAAAACAAAAGAAAACCCTAAAAACATCCATTTGCATCTTTAGACTTTGGAGACTTTGGCTCTATCTAGGGAGGAAGGGGCCGCCATGCATTAGCTTGACCTACAGCTTGGAAAGGCTTTGATGGCATCAGACTTCTCCTCCATACTGGTCAACCCCTCTCACAACAAGAATGGTGAGTTAATTTTTTACATTATAATGGCTTTTCCATTGTTTTGGAAACAAGAATTGCCTCTTGAGACCGCAACTTCTCTTCTACTCATCTTTGATTTCCTTATTCATTTATATGTGTTTCACTTGGCTCCCTGGCTGTCATGACTATGTGAGCTCAAGTTATGTTTGAGAGCTTCATGAGCCCAAGTCGTGGTTGCTATTTCTTTGATTTTGGTAGCTCTCTGAGAGCTTGGCCGCACCACCTCTCTCTTCTCTTGGGTCGAAACAAAGCTTTAGAAGCTTATATGCAAGGAAATAATCATTGTTTCTCTTTCAAACAAAATGAAAACCCAATACTATTTGCGCCATACATGTGCTTCATGGATTTTACTATGTATCTCTCACTGTCTTACATTTCTCACCTTCAAATTTGTAAATTTCAAAGAGTCTATAATGGGTTTCTACGCTTTTCAGTGCCTTTTATAGACTAAAAAAAACTTCCTCCACTCGGTCGTGCCATGAAAGCACTAATGATACTTGTAATCTGCATTTTGATGTAAACCCTCATTTGGGTACTTCCTGATTCTACATGAAATCATTTATTTTGTATTTATGTGCAAACTCGATGTGAGTATACCGGAAAATGAACTATCCGTATTTTATTTTCAAAACCCCATATAGGCATTCTGGAAAATCATGGTAAATCTGCATTTCCTTCTGAAACCCCATGTGGGTACTTCTTAATATAAATAAAATCTGCACTATGGGTATTTGTCATTTGTGAAGAAAATACCTTTCTGAATGTATCTTTTCCTTTTTATGTCAACTCGACCATGGAAACACTGTGTAAATTATGTTTTTTACAAAAACCCCACCTAGCTGTATAATATTATGAGAGCACATATTTACCTTTTTTGTAACTGTTGAAAGCCCTCACACGGGTTCATGAGATTCTGAAAATGTATCCTTTGTTTATATTTTCAATTATCATCTCTATGTTGTTTCTTCCTAACACACAAAAATCTTCTTGATCCAAACTATAAATTACTTGTTCACCTTGTCTCTTATGCACTCCAAACCCTCATTCATACCATGTCCAGGTATACATGCTATTTGTTCTGAAGATAATCCTCATGTATATGAATCCTTGAAAACCTGCCTAATAATTGTAATTTTTTTGAAGATATAGTTTGAATGAAAAAATAATTAACTGATAGAACAACATAGATATTCAAAATAGTAAATTCTGATGGTCCTCGACTCAAAACAGTGAGGCATTTTACATTCTCAGCCAAACTGAAATTGACTATTTTGTTAGTCATTTGCTTCACTTAATTAGACAACTGGTGACTGGTCATTGTATTTATCTTTGTAATCCTTCATTCTAATGGGAAAATGAGACCCTTCACATCTCTCCATGCTTGTTTGCCCTTTAAAGGTATGCTCTTCTACCTGGCATTCTTCATGTATTTACCTATTCTATTTATTCTGGCAACAAACTCTTCATGTATTTACCTGTTCTTGACATAACCCCCCATAACTTGCACTGTTCACTATCATTGTTAAAAGATAGGACACGTTGTTCCAAAACATAAAATATGAAACAACACTACAAAGTGAACAGTCTTAAAATAGCAAGACAGTATTTAAAACAACAACTCAAAAACATGATAGATTGATAGTTTCAGCTAAAACAAGTTGTTCAATTAGCATTCATTTGTAATTTTTCACATCAATATGTTGATATGATTGAGCGGATTAAACCCACTGTTCATTTGTAGCTTTCAAAAAGCATTCACATGATTTTTATGAATGCATAGCTGGTTTAATGGCTTGATGGATAACTTTGCTTTACTCTTTCAAATGCATTTCCTTTCTTGATGACATAATGATTGCAATCTCTACCTCAACCCACTTTTAATGTAAAATGGGCAGCATGCCAGGCTCGACCCTTGTGGGAGCTCGTTTTACCCCACATGCTTGGTTTTCAAAGAGATAAACAACTACATGGCTTTTCCTATACCTGCACAAGGAAACAAATAGTGTTAGCATAAAAACAACATATCATGATCATGTTGATGTTTCTCCTTCAGCTCATGTCTCTGCACTTTCATTGCTTGTTTCAGTGCCTGATTAGTAGCATGCTACATTATCGTTGATGGTTCATATAGGCATATTCATAGTTGAAGCCTCTGGCATCCCTCTCTTCCTTCCTACAGGTCAAAGGAGCTCGAAGAAGACAAATGGTGCACCACTTCTGCATCGATCATCAGTCAATCAGGCAATAATGATTATGTTTATACTTATGTGATTTTTTCCTTTTATGCATCTTCCATAGTGTAGTGTGTTGTTTATGATGCACTATGACAGTCACATCCACGGCTTGTGTGGATATTGATTTCATCCTTTCTGCTTTTCATTTGGAAAAGGAAAAATGCATCTCAATACAAATTTGTACTAGCATTTGTATTCTCGCAATCAAATGACTTATGTTGTAAATATGAATCACTTTATGAAATAAATGAAAGCATTTGAAAAGCCTTATTGTTTAACTCTCAATCCTGTACTTCATTTGACTGTAAAGCATTGAATAGCAACTTCTAAAACTCTTATTCCTCTTTTAAAAGCATAACTGTCACTTAAAAAAAAGATGAATAAGATGCAATCAACACTTAGCATATGTAGAAATAACTGTATTTTCCACTTTTAAATATAACAGTATTTAAATCAGCTCCACATTTGAGTTGTAGCAAAAAATTGGTAACAAGTAGCACATGATATTTTTATAAAATGGTCAATGTTTTCTTTAATAAAGTGCTTACAACATGTACTATGCATTGGTTATGGTTTGTGTCAAGGTAAGTATTTAGTTTTTCTAGATATGAGATATTATTTTCTTTTATTTTATGACATTTTATGGATTTTGTTTCATCCATTTTTATCCAAGCCTCTTTATATCATCTTGTATTTTTCTCTTTACTTTTTAATTTTTTCCCTACTCCTAATTATACTTGATTGTAACTCATTTTTTATAATTGTTATAATATTTTATAACATTCACATCTTAATCTTGAATTCTTATTTTAATATTATTCTAATTTCTGTTATTATTTTTTTCTTACTATTTTTTCCTTAAATCACCTCCCACATTATTTTTATTTACTTATTTTCTTTTATTACTCTTTTGTTGTATTATGTTTTTAGACTTTATGTTTACTATTTTTTGTCTAATCTTTCTCTTAATACTCTCCTATGTATCTTGTTTTTTCATATCTTTTTTATTGGTTGTGCAATTGTGTGATGTGAAACATAGATTTTTAATCTAAACTTGCAAATATCATATCTTTAAATGTTAAAAGTAATTTTTTTAAATGAATTTATTTGGAAAATAACTTATAATTTATTAATAAGGTTTTAATAATTTATTAATTTTTATTAAGAATTAATTTTAGATAAATTTAAAAAATAAAATCATTTCAAAATTTTGAATCTTATTCATATAACTAATATTAAATTTAATATTATAACATGTTAAATCTAATATTGAAAAATAACATAATAGTAATTTTTATTTGAAAAATCTATATATTCAAAATATGGTTTATTTCATTGCTTTTTAAGTTGAGAAGTTGTATTAGATTATAATTTATTATTTGCTTAACAACAAAAATAAATATGAGAATAAAATAATTCCAAAATATTTGTAGAGGATATAAGAAAGAAAAAAGTGCATTGCTCATTCCTTATGATTTTGCAAAGTAAAATGGGAATTTGGCAATTTTTGATCTAATATTTTTTTAATTATTATAATTTTCCTATTTTTAATGCATATGAGTGGGATGAGTGCTAAAATTTGATTGCTGAAACTTTATTATTTTCCAAAAACTTTACTTAAAAATCACCTTAATCTAATTAAATCAAATCCTAGAATGCATATATATTATAAAATTATATATTTGATATTTATGTATATTTATTATTTGATAATATATTTATTTATAATTATACAATTTATATCATATGTAATTTTTTATATAATAATAAATGTAATTATATTGTATATAATATAATTTGGAAAAACAACTTATTAAAAAAATACTTAAAAGGATTCTACGGATGAGATTAAATCAACCATATTGCATTCCTTGTAGTGAACTCTTGATCGTTGATTTCATAATTGGCTTTGGAATTCTCAAATAGGACACGCCTTCGGCATAAATATAATTAAAATAATAAATTGAAATATATAAAATAATCTAATAACAAATTCAAATAAATAATGTATTTTTAATATATTATATTATTAATTTAACAAAATATTATAATATTCTAACATATATTTAAAAAAAGGTTGATCATTGAAGACTCTGAGAATGAGCAGTCGGACAACAAAGGTTACAAGGAAGGAGATTCTGAAGATGTGGAGGATGAGGTGGTGGTTAGGCCTCAGTGCACTCCAATGGACTGCAAGCTTCCTGTTGACGGCTCTAGCTCCCACTCTTCGCATCCCCTAGTGGATGAGCTGGGAGATATTCAGGGAGGTAAGAACTATGGGGAGGATTTGGGTGATGTGGTGAAAAGGATGGATACTTTAGACAAGAGATTTCGAGGGTTAGTCCGCTTCACCATAAAGTTGGGACACTTTGTTACTAGCACTCTGTCTAACACTATCAAGGAGGAGTTGGAAGGAAACAACAGCCAGGAGAACAAAGAGTGGGTGGGTGATGAGGCAGTGGAAATCCTGATTAAGAATTAGGACAACGCCAGTTAACTGTTTTTGTGCTTGATTGTCGGTTGTTTCTCTACGGCCGCTGTGTTGACTGTGGGTTGTTTCTGCTTTTTTCTGTTATGTTTGTTGTTTAGTTTTGTTCTGTTTTGGCCCTTGTGACTCGTTGTGTAGGGTACAACGCCATGAAAATGCTTCTTAACTTTTCAAAAACATATATAATGTATAATATATTATTTTAACATCATATTATATTATTATAATGTATATACAATATAATATGTAAAATATATAACATCTAATATATAATATAATATATTAAATAATAATATTATAATTTTATATTTTAATTTTAAATTATGTAATATATTATCTTTCAAAATAATTTAATATATTTTTAATATATTATATTATTGAATATTTTTATAATATATTATATTAAATTAACATCTAATATATTAAATTAATCTTGATTTATTTTTTTCATTTCTATTTATTTAAAATTTATCTTTTTACCTAAACTAAAGATAAAAAAGATATTAAAACAAGTAAATTTAGTCCTAACAAATAATTTTAGTTCTAATTGCTCTACTCAATTACTATATTTTCTTTTAAGAAACAAATGTATTAAAAATGTAGAATGTTTTAGTCATATTTAAGGAATAGTCATTAAAACCTATAATTTGTAAAATGTAAGGAATAGTCATAAAATAATGAGAAACAAGAATTAGAAAAAGAAGGAAAGAAGGAACAATAAATAGAAAAGGACAAACCCAAAGATAAGAGACACACAAAAGAAAAACTCGACAAAACACGACGAAATAACAAACTAGAAGCAATAACGAACTAAGCCAAAGCAAGAAGCATGAACAAATCAAAATTAACAAGAGAAAAAAGAGAGAAGGGAACATACAAGAGTGGAAAAAAGAGAGGACCAAGGGATAGGAGGAGAGAAAGGGGAGAAGGGAAAGGAGAAGGAGGAGAAGCCGAGAGGACGAAAGGGAAGCAAGAAACCAACAAGACAAGGAAAGGAAGGGGGGGTTGGAACCCAAGCAACAGAGGGAGACAAGGGAGAGGGACAAGAAAGGAGGAGGATAAAACGTAGAGGTGAGAAGGAAGATTCTAGGATCTTAAGTTGGAAAGCAACGGGTGCCAAGACAAGCTCAAACGCCAACCTGTTGGGGATATGGAGTTCGATCTATCATCAAGATAGGCATCTAAGACAATAGTGCCTTAGTGATTTCAATTCAAAATCACTCCAAAGACACACACAACTGTACCATAAAGCAGAAGTAGGCATAGAGTATCCCCCATTGATCCTCTGAGAGAAGTAAATGCAAAACAATAATAGATTCAACACAAACAAAAAACCATGAAAGACAAAAAAGATGACACACAGATATACGTGGGGAAAACCCTTTCGGGTAAAAAAACCCACACTCCAAAAGATCAAGCCATTGTATTATTTAGCAATAGAAAACAGTTACAATACAATCTCAGGCTCATAGCCTATACAAAGAGTCACATCTTGTTCAACTGGAGAATACAGGCAGTAGCAACAATCAGAACCTTCATGTAGTTACAATGACATACATCTGTCATACTACATAGATTCCCTTCAGCTCCTCATAACAGACTGTCACAGCTAGCCTCTCCGCCAGCACAGCCACACGGTCTCACAACAGGTTCACATCGATCAAATCCAAGAGGTAGAGTGTTTGCAGTTCCACTGCCCTAGCATACTACTTGAACACATTCTCTCATCTCTCTCTCTCAACGGCTCTCATCCAGCCTGCCACCTTTTGGTTTTCATATATTAATGTATATCTCTGACCGAGTCATTCATCGCATTCAATTATCCAACCAATCGTTGAACCTCAAGTTCATGCATCAAACAGCCAGGCATGCAATCGATTTGCACAGATCTCCTTTTCCTTGAGCCACCCAGGCAATAACTTCTTGCCTTAATCAGGTTCCTGTTTGCCACCCTGAGTCAGCAGTAATAACTGCTTTTGGCTTTTAGCCAAACAAACTGTTGAGCCGAGCCACGTGCCCACCAACCATTCATTGGTCGCACTAACAGTCAAGTCCAACTTAGTTAACTGATCTCCTAGCCCGTTCGAGCCCCTACAACATTACCACTGAGTCCATTCGACCCAGCCGCGGTATGGCGGTGACCTCGCTTAAGCTCACCCAAGTCTTCACCGAGCTCTGACCTCTCCTTTGTCTTCGGCCAACCAGATGCTGCCAAACTGCCACATGTCACCCTATCATTCACCTGTCACTCTGACACCGAGTCCAACTCAGTCAAACTCTGCCTCGAGCTCAACTAAGCTCCTACTGCACTACCACAGCCTAGACCAACACGCCTCGTGGTATGGTGGTAAGCCATCTTGGCTGACCGGTGACGGTCTTACTGTGGCCACCGTAGTCAGTCACTTGACTGGCCGCAGTATGGTGGTAACCGCCAGCCAGTCTGTTGGAGGTCTTACCGTGACCACCGCGGTCAGTCACTTGACTGGCCACAGTATGGCGATAACCGCTAGCCAGGCCGCATGCGGTCCCATCGCGCTACCGTGGTGAGTGGACCCACCGCCTGCAGTATGGCGGTAACTGCCAGCCAGGCTGCTGGCAGTCCCACCACGCTACCGTAGTGAGTGGACCCACCACCTGCGATATGGCGGTAACCGCCAAAGCCACCATTGCCGCTCTCACCATGTTACCACAGTGAGTTGACCCACCACCTGTGGTATGGCAGTAACCACCAAAACCAATCAAAGCCGCCGCGGTAAAGGCACAAAACATGAAGGAAAATGCCAAGTCCGAAGGGGAAACAAGCTAGAACGTTGAGGCATAAATTCCCAAAACAACCTTCATCACAATTAAGGTTCAGGGGATGATGGTTGATTTCAATAGCTTCTTTAAGCTTTCTCCTGAAGAAATTGTCTTCTTTGGATAAGCTTTGGGCACTTTCTAGATAGATGTGGTGCTTGGTGGAAGAGGAGTGGTCAACTAGGGCTGATTTGGAGGTGCGTTTGTGTGTAATGTCGACACTATGCTCCTCGATTCTAGTGGTAAAGGAATGATTGGTTTCCCCTATATATGGAATTCCACATGAAAAAACAATTTTATAGACTCGGTATGGGTAGCCTTGCGGAAAACCTTACGACCAATGGAGCCGTTTGGCTTTTTTATTAGAAGAACGTCAAGAAAAGGGAGTTGGTTGTTCGACTCAAAAAAAAACATTGATGGATCACAAAGTGTGATCCAAAACGTTGATGCAAAAAAACAAACACAATCTAATCCAGAAACACTTTCAGCATAAACAAAAACCCCAACCTTAGGTTTTTTCAAACAATATGAAAGACTAGAGACATAAGGCAAGATAAAATGGAATTCAAAGAGCAAAAATTTGAAGTTCCATCAATATTCACATATGATCACATCATTCTTAACCATTTGATATCATGAAAACCTCCAAATCTAGTATTCAAATAACCCATATCATCGGCAAGACAAGTTCCATCGGGGTGAAATGAAAAGGTCATACTGAGCATATAGGTCTCACTGATGAAGTTCCATCGGCAAGAAACTTGTCTTGTCTCACCAATCAAAGCACAAGGAGTTGTATCGGCCAGACCAATGCCATTGGAGTAAGATCCTTGAGTCAACCTAAGTGCATTTGTCTCGCCGATGAAATATCGTTGCCGAAACACTCATCTTGTCTTGCCGACAAAACAAAGAAACATACTATCGCCAAGACAAATGCTATCGAAATGAGTTCAAAATTTCCTCCTGATCCACTATGTCATGCCGATAAGATTACATCGGCAGGAGTCTTGGCGACATACTTGAGATCGAAGGAATAATCATCAGGGAGACTTATGACATCGGCAAAATTACTAAATGTCTTAGCGATATACCATGTCTTGCCGATGAAGACACAAACAAATCAAGATATTCGTCGGGGTCAATCTTGGCAACATTTATATGAATCAGATGGATATATTATGTGATATCGGCGTAATGTCTCCCCAACAAAAAAAATGTTTAATGAACGTTATGCAAGCCTAAATAAAAGGATCACCCAAAGTTTCAACTGTCTTGTCGATAGAACATTTGATGTGACAGTGGGTAAATTTGAAGATCAGCTATGCTCATCTTCAAAGCTAGGAAATTAATGGTAGTATTACTACCAAATGTGTTGATGATTTCCTGAATTGAGAAAACAAATTAAAGGCAAATTTTGCAAATTTAGCAGCAGAGGAACAGACGAAGGGCCAAAGGATCTTGCGGTCAAAGAATTCTAAATAAACTTGTAAGTTCCCTGCAATTAAATTTCTGGTTTTGTGATTCATAAAATGGAAAGCACTAGCTCAGGAAAAGAAAAAGGTAGGAAACAAAGTGAGTGTAAAAACCTTAGAGGAAAAAAGCAAAAAATTGAAGCAAAGAACGAACCGGGGGTAGCTGAGAGGAAGTTAAACCGGGACTTAATTGATCAATTTCCCATCTTAGGACCTAAGGCCAGGCGATCTGCACAACTTAGGGTAGAAGTGGAAAATTTAGAGGATAAATGCAAGCATATACGAGACATATGGACCCCAATTAGGGTATATGAGATGTTTATTTTTCATTACCAACGAAGGAACCAATACGAACTAGTGTGCAATCCTTGGAAGTTAAACCTAGGGAAATAGGTTGCCCTAATGTAT
Organism: Sequoiadendron giganteum; assembly: GCA_007115665.2. NCBI lineage: Eukaryota > Viridiplantae > Streptophyta > Pinopsida > Cupressales > Cupressaceae > Sequoiadendron > Sequoiadendron giganteum. The sequence continues at coordinate 28,154,646 of CM021108.1, read as the reverse complement.
TTGTAAATGTAGAATTGGTGAAAATGCTAACTGCCAATTATAATCCAAAATGTAAAGCTATTTGTGATCCATCAGGTAAACCGTTTATACATGTATCTGAAGCTGCCATCTATGAGGTTTTTAACCTAGATGGAGTGTGTGGTGAAAACATTGTACCTGAAGAGCTAGAAAAGGAATTCTAGAGGATGGATACTTTGTACAAGGGTTGGAGGTTGCCACTACACAGGTCTAAGAAAGATGGTGTTTCAGTTCCACTGAATGATAGTGATGGTCCCCCGTTCCATGTTGATTTGTTTGAACCCTACATGAGGTAAACATATTTTTCAGTGTGTCAAGTGCTGGGAATGGAGGCCCCTAAGGACATGTCAATTGTACCCATGGTAATTGCACTGGACATCCAATGTCACAATTCAAGCTTTTTTTATTATGCTTCACACATCTTTAAAGTACTTGATTCAGGACTGATGGCATTAAAAAGTGGAGCTTCTATCTTGTAGTTGGATGCTTATTCAATCCTAATGCATATGATACTTTATTATGGACAAGAATTGCAGATGTGGCTTGAAAAATTGAGGGTTGTACAATTTGATAAGGAAGGAAGCTTATTACCAGTACAACTCTGGACTGCCACCTGGGATTGCAGATTTTCTAATTCTTGTTATCTACATTTTGAAGAGTTTTTTGTGAAACCACTCTACAAATTTTACAGTCATCATTGTGAATACTCATTGTCTGATGAAATAAAAAGGTTTTTAAGGCCTAAGGATTTCAATGGACCTATCAACCACAATTGGGGAGATTGGTACTATCTAGAATATATGTCCATGATAAGAGTATATGGATTTGAAGATGGACCCTTCATTCTACTCAAGACGGTGCCTGATAGGATTGCATATTTGGAGATTTCTAGGTAATTGGAATTTTTAGATGTTATGAATCAGAGTTCTTTCAGAAAGTAGGCATTTATGCCTAGTACATTATGCTTTAGTGATTTCATTGTATTAGCAAGGGATGGATATGACATGGTTCTCAACAAATTGCTGCAATACAACATGAAGAAGGGTCCACTACGAAAAGGATTTGATCCAGAAGGGTCTATTGATTTTGCCAAAAATAAAATGAACTTGGGAGGATACAATCACATACCCTATTTGTATGATGACTTGATTAGGAATTTGGAAGTAGAGGAAGCCGAAAAAGTTCTTGATGTGTATAACAGGGGATTGCAAGATACATAACTATTATCTTATGATGAAGAGGCATCTGGTGATGGTAGGCCTAACAGTACAATTGATAAAATTTCTAGATTGAGAACTAAAGACTACAAGTATGTTGCCAGGGAACACGATGTTGAAGGGAGTGTAGCTACTGACACAAGGTAGATAGCATATAAATCATTTGTGGCTGATGATGAATTCATTAAAACTTCAAAATTTAAAACCTTTTTGTGCAAATTAAAAGGAAAATCAATAAGGGAATCGGTGGAGAATATTACACCAAGTAATGAGGAACAACTGCTGAATAACTTAAAATCAAGTGTGGAAGAAGAAATGAAGAGGATGACCCCTGACAAAGGAAGGAAATTATTAGGAGATGCATGTGTCATGATCTTTCCTAGGTTGGATATAAACTCTTCTTTGGTTTTTGATAGTTTTCTGAAGAATAGTAACGCCACACATAAACTCACTCCTGAGGGGGTAACAGAGATCTATGCAGGATCTAAGTATAACCCAGATGAGGGATCACTTATGATATGGGCCATGTATCCTCCACACAAGAAATCTGTTGTAATCAATACTGAAAAGGATTTTGGACATGTAATGATGTTAAAAGTTGGTGAGGTTGATCCAATAGATACAACAAAAATTGGCATTAATGTGGCCAAATTAAATAAAGACCAAATCCAAAAGCTAATCAAGGAAAAATAAATGTATAAGATTAATAATGAGAGACTACTCAGACAAATTTATCACTTGAAGGACATGATGGGAATCACGTTGGGATCCACAAAGCAATTGACTCATGGTGAAAGCTCCCAGGAAAGAGACCAATGGGAAGAATCAAAAGCGTACTCTTGAGGTAAATGTGATGCACTCACTGCAATAATAAGAAAGAGGCAGACCAACTTAATGACTTGGTTGAGTAAGCTCTGGGGAACACATTCAAACAATTTTACTGCTCTATAAGAACATAAGAGGATAGATGGCAGGATCCAAGAGAAGTTCTAGGAAATAAACCAAAGGGATGCTCCTGATAACATAGCTATTGATACTAGAAACCATTTTATGAAAAAACATAAAGACTTCCATGATGAATTGCAAGGTGATGAGCAGGGGATGATCAATGTCACAAAAATGGGAGTACCAATGCTGTTAGAAGATGGAGGGGAACTAAAGGGAAAAGATAGATGGATGAAGGAATGCAAGATGATGATGCAAACAATTTTGGAGACAGCCACAAGAAATGATTTAACAATGGACAGGGCATGCGAACATAATGAGAAGATGTTCGAAATGGAGATAGCCATAAGGAATGCGCTGGAGGATATTGATACACACAAGCAGCCAACTTACCGAGATTATATGTCAAACATCTATTTATGGCTTAATAGAGCATAATTTCTAGTTTTTTATTGTTGTTAAGCAAAAGACATTTCTGAAAGGACGCGCCCTTTCACAATTTTGATATATTTATATCTGTTTCATAATGTAAAACAGATATAGGCAGATAGGAGAAAGATACAGTAGATAGTTTGCAATGAAACTTTCCTTTAAAAGACTCAGATGCATGTATGAATTTTGATGAAGTTAATGAAGATGTCTGAACTTGTGGCTTAATCTTGGTATCAGTTGTTTGTGGAATTATACAATTATCTGTTTGTTTCCATTTTGATGCTTTTTTGTTGTTTAAATTTGTTGTATTTGTGTGATGTGATTATTTGGTTCTTTCAAATAAAAATTAAACCCTTTTAGTCAATCACAATAACTAAAGAGTATTAATTGGATCAAGAAGAAGAATCACATAACTAGGATTGTCATTCTATCTCAAGTAGAGTTTGTTAGTCATTTACTTGCACATTTATGCAAGTTATAAAATACATCTGTGTGCCAAACAGTTTGAATTATTGCCATCATAGATTACACTTTTATAGTTCTTCATTAGACTCCATACACCCAACAAGGCACTGGTCTCACGCTTTCATCTTTTAGTTTATCCATTTTATTTTTTACATCTATTAACTGAACATATTCTAATATAATTCAAATTAAAAACATCATAAATTAATTATGTAACCACATAAGTCAAATATAATTCTATCAAGAAATTAATATCAAATAGATAATACAATCACATAACTCATACATTTAAATTTCATTGATCTTCTTTTTCATCCAACTCTTTGTCTGTATCATCCGATCCAAATTCAACATTGTAAGGATTTGTCATATCATCATCATCGTCATTGATATCAGTTGCGATAATGTCATCATCCACACATATATCATCTTCAAGAACATTAAATCCTACATCATCATGATCTAGTTCCTCCTCTTCGACATCTTCGTCAGACACATCATTAACTAACTGTTGATCCTGATCATCATCTACATCATCTTCTATTTCTTCAGTATCTTCTTCTTCCACCACATTATACTTTCCCGGCCTTCCTCTTGGATCATGTCTAACAACATATGACCAACCCGCTTTACTTGGAACCTCTGAGTAAAATACCTGCTCACATTGGCTTGGAAAAACATAGGGCTCATTTCCGGCTTGCTCAAAATACCTTGTATTAACCATGGTCAATCCATTATCATGTTCAATAAAAGTTCTCTTGGGATCATTTTCATTCAATCGTAGCCTATACCATAGGATGACGAACATAACTAATTTGAAGAACTTAAATTGACACTCAAGTATATCATCCAAAATCCCATAGTGTTGATTTTTTGAGACTTCTGGATGTATGTCGCTTCTAGATGAAACATTAGTCACCTGGAAGACTGCAGTTATCCCAGAATCACAAGTTTTTTTTGTGTCATCCAACTTTTTTATTCAAAATTTACGACCATTGCACCACATAGCCTTGTGGTGTTTCACCTGCAATATGTCAAACATGTAAAAATTATTGCAATATCATCAGTTGATAAACACATTTATTCTTGGCCAAATTTATGCAAAGAAAAAAATCTCAACATATATATACATCAATATAATTGAAAATAATTAAATAATATGGGTGATTAATATATTTATACGTACCTGTTTATCTCTTAAACCATATGCTAAATCAATTTCCCTTGGTGTAACATTGGAATCTCCATTACGATGAGCTTCTTTAACCACTGAAGCCACACCTTCCCATGTTAATGCGCGACCAAATTGTTGAAATCGTTCAATCCATACCATCATCCAATCAAGATTTTTTGTGACGTACAAATGTTGTGCATCCCACTCTCGACCAACTATATAAAAAAAAAATGAAATTCACAAACGACGTATAATTAGTTAATTACCACGGTATACGACCTTAATTTATAATTGATGAATATTGAAGATTAATAATTAAATAAGTGCAATATACATAAAAACCAAATGTAAAATGTATTCTAATTAATCTCCATGGCCATCTTATAATTACCTATCACTTTCCTCAATCTACCTTTCCCCATCAGGCACTCCCCTTCAAATTTGTTAATGGAGTTGGGATCCCAAATGCGATCTACATGGATTTTTGCTACAAACTTAGGAAGATATTCAGTAATGTACACCATGGTTTGGTATACCATATATCCCTCCACCATAGAACCCTCAGGATGTGCTCTTTGTCTAACCAAAGCCTTCAAAAATTTCAAGTGTCTCTCAACCATCCACATTGACCTTGTGTGTACAGGTCCACACAATTCAATCTCCTCAACTTGGTGTATGAGGTAGTGTTCTTGTGCATTCAAAAATGTCGAAGGTAGACACTTTTGCATTTCACACATTAGACGAGGAATTTTTCTCTTCCAATAATTTATATCTTCTTTATGGATTGATTTAGATGACAACCATCTACAAGTGATTCAAGGCACAAATATATTAACGAGATTTAACAAAAATATACAACAAATTGAACAAATATCGCTACTTACCTCATGTATTTTCCAAGATCATATATAACTTGATTGAAATTTTTGTTGAAGTTGTCTAGGAGAGATAGAGGTAGAACGTACTGCAACAATTATAAAATGATCTTTTCATTATTTTTCCAAAAGTAGTAAACATAATTCACTGAAAAGTACATGTAGTATACAAATATATATATAATATACTAGAATAATTACCTTAATGAAGGTATGCCAATCATGTGTTTTCATCACTGACCCAAATTCACCTTTCTTTGTTATGATATTGTTTATGTTCGTAGCAAATCCTGTGGGAAACCAAATTTTTCATATGACTTATTTTATAGAATTTCTTTGTTGCTCCATTAATAACCACGGAAGGGCACTTATATTAATTTGGTCTCCATTGCTATTTAGTTGAATGACATTTTTCATTGCATGATTGGCTTCCTGAATGTCACTACAAATTTTGACAATTTTTTCTTTGTCATGCCTTCCATCCAATATTTTCCATAACGTTTCTATCATATTCTTTCCAATATGCATTGTATCAAAAAAATGCATAATTTGTAGTTGCTCATAGTAGGGCAACCTACTAAATTGTTTGGGATAACTTTTCAGTCCATGTGGTATAAAAATATAAATTCAAAACATATCATATATGATAGATAAACAATTTGATCCGATGTATAACCTTGATGATTAATTCTATTATATTCCAACTTCCATAGGCGAGGTGTCATTCTTCGTGGTTTTGATGTAGTCTCTTCTTTCCCATTGAAAAAATGTTTTTCAGTAGTTCGATACTTATGATTTTTGTGGAGGAAGTGCCTATACTCATCAAACACCTGCTTTCCTAAACTTGTTGAATGATGAGATTTCATCTTTGGACCACAAATTGGACATGCAAATTTTCCCTTTGTTTGAAGACCTGCAAATCATATATAATTGGATTAAATATGTCAATTTTTATAATTTTATATAATTAATAGATTATTTAAAAAACATGCATGATATCTACTTCATAAAATTAGATATCGTTAAAGTCATGCAGTTGAACGTTATAACATACCAAAAAAATGTGTTAGCCTTGGGGCATCATAAATTGTCCATACAAGCATTGCAT